>NC_061162.1:6674776-6814776 GCF_022113875.1 Hydra vulgaris
TTTACAATGACATAGTGTATAGGGTAGGTTATTAAACCTTACCTAATTATACAAAATCGGAAAGTATCATAAAAAGTTTTTTATTTATATTTTTATTAGGTTTAGTTGACTCAATACTTTACGATATAAAATAATATATTATCATAACATCATATTATCTTATTAAAATACTGTACTAAATAGTTGCAGCGCTTTTCGTGCGCGGAGCTTTTCAAAACAAATGTAAACACTTAAAGATAAAACAAAAAATGTTTTCAAAAATTTTAAATTCCTTGAGATAAAATGGTTTCATAAAAGTTGCAATTTTAAGCATAGAGTAAATGTAAAGTCTCCATGCCTAATGTTGATGGGTCGAATATTATCTTAAAAAAGAAATTTGGGATTAACCGTCATTTTTAAGTTCATCATCATTAAAACTTGTAATAATATACAAGTAAGATTTTTACTCCAAAAGTCAGCAAAGAATACTTTAGCAACTTAAAGAATGCTGATTTTCAGATATTCAGTTTTTGAACTTAAGTAAGCAGTAGATAATATGGCACAAAATGAGTTTCAAGTTTGACCAGATGATATCTGGTCAAACTTGAAACTTACATTTAGATATAATGATTTGTAAGCTTTTTATTTAGATATAAGCAAGCTTACAAATCATTATATCTAAAAATCGTCCCTTCCCCCCCCCCCCCCAACCTTACTAGATCGTCTGCATCCCCCAACATGCAACGACATGGTCTGGATCCGCCCTTGGCTGCTACATCGACAGATTTATGGAGAACATGCATGGGAGTGTTGTTAATAGCAGCTCCCTAGATTGGTGGCTGATGCAGGGCCTTTGAGAGCTCCAAGTGGGCCCGGGTCAAAAATGGAGAACGGCGCCTTCATTTTAAACCAAGAAATTACAAAATTTAAATATAAGAATGCAGCAATTATTTATTTCTAATACAGCACATTGTTCAACTTCTAATTCTGTGGATTAATCAAAATATTAGTTTTAAAACTAAAAAACAAAAAATCAATCAACAAAATCTTCTTTCTTTAAAAGCTTTTCTGACCGCCCAAGTATCGATGACATTGTCGTAGCCCACCCTTTTAGCTTAATCTTCTTCAATCAAAATAATCAGATATCAGTTATACGATCCTGGCCCATGGTCAAACAGAGAGAGATTTTTTTTTAACTTTTAGTTTACTAATTGATCGTTTGATCAGCAACTGACTCAGGAATAGTCTTAAAAATCGGAGCATTATACAAATATAAGGAAAAAGGTATTCAAGCTCCTTCTCAAAGAATTGATTGAGTACTTGTATTGGGTTTCCTTGCTTGAAAGTTGTTTTTCGGGCATTGTTTTTGGGCAACAGAAACACTTTTTTAATCAACAGCGAACTTTTTCAATAAGGTTCTCTTTGTTCACATCTCTAGCATAAAACCGTGCAAGTTCAAAAATAGCAAATACACTGCAAACAAATTCTGCAAGCTGATTGGATGGAACAAATAGTCAACCATGTGACAAGAGTCAAGGTTTATTTAAAACGGAAAGATCATCGTTATTCATCTACACGAATAAAAACATCCTGCTCTTATTTTTTATTTCATAAAGGAGAAAAAGAATAACAATGGTTATCTGCTAAGTTTGAGATGTAATGCTGCTACCATCTTAGATTTCATTGACTTCATCCTAGATTTCTTTCATTTTTGGATGACACCACAATATTTTCTGATGAAATCATTTTGAGACGATGAAGAGAAGTAAGAGCACTCATTTCAGACGCCCCTGATGGCGTCTTTTTTTATTATCGAATCCAACATTTTTCAAGTGGGATTCAATGACGGCGTTGTTGCGACTAATAAGCCTCATACCAGCAAGGGAGTTTCCATTTTCCTTCCCATTAATGTTGTTTCACCTGCAAATATAGTTTATAAATATAGTAATTTTAATTAAATTATTACAATATTTATATAAATAATTAAAATTTATACATTATAACGAGTTAACTAGAAAAGCTAAATTTCTAGAAGCCAAAAAAGAAAAGAGTCACATCCAAAACTCCATAAATAATTGTCCTCCATTTAGCTCTCTTAGAATTTATTTACTTCTGGAGCTCTAATTATATACTAGTGAGCTGGTAAGACGAATGTATGCTTTTTTCCGATTCATGTAGAACTTTTGGTGCAAAGTGTTTTGTGACAAATAACCACCTTTGAATACTGCTTTTGTACTGGGGGTCACTCTAAAATAATTACATCTTGATCTTTTTGACTCTAAACAACTGATCTCAAAAAGGAGTTAACATTAATTATTACTAGATCAGGTTGAACATCACATTTTTTGCTGTTAGGTAAAGTTCCTTTTTCTGACTCTGATGTGTCATTTTGAAATTCATTTAACTCGGCTTTAGGGAAAGTGTTTAAGGTTTCCACTGATTCGCAGTCTTTTGAATCACAAATATTTTGTGAAGTAAATTACACATATTGAGTGCAGCAAAGATGTGAAAACTCGAATATTAGATAACTAGCCGGGTCTAGGTAAAGACAAGGCGGATTATTTGTCTAAAAAAAAAGACGCTACGATTTTCTCCTTTGCTTCAAATGTCAAATACTACATAAAAAGTAGCGCTTTTATTGTGAAATTGACAAAATATGTCTCTTCTCGCTTCAACATGTGTCTGGTCTTGCTTCAACTTCTTGAAAAATTACCACAACACACCATCTTTCATGCAATCGAGCACGAGCTGGAATGGTAACTGTTGGTGGGCTCACAGAATACGCTCAGTTCCGTCTTATTCAATTACAACTAAATCCTATTTTTTTCTTATAAAATAGTATATAAAAAATTATAATAATAGAGTTCAAAATTTAAGTTATATTTTTCGTGTGCATTTTTATTCTGAATACTACAGTTTATACAATAACTAATACAAAAACTAAACAGATTTCAAATTATCAGTCATTAAAATGTTTTTTATTTATTGTAAAAAACAAAAACAAACAAACAAAAAGGATCCGGCGCTCCTTCAGGCTTGGCGCCTGAGTCAATATAGGGAATTCGCCTATAGGCTATAGCCGTGAGAAACACATGCAATTCATATATCGTAATATGTAATTAGGCAACACAAGATGTAAATAAGATATAGATATTTTATTTGGGTCATAGTGGATTGACAAATAATTCAACAACCTTTCAATTCCGTTATTATTGCTGGTGTATACAAATTCTTAATTTGATATTACTATTCTAATTTACATATTACGAATTCTTTATTACAATTAATGTATTCTTAATTACCAATTGCGACTTCTTATTTACATGTTGTGTTTCTTGGTTACATTCTAAGATCTTATAATGTAACCAAGAAACACAATATGTAAATAAGAAGTCGCAATTAGAAATTAAGAATACATTAATTGTAATAAAGAATTCGTAATATGTAAATTAGAATATTAATATCAAATTAAGAATTTGTATACACCAGCAATATTAATGGAATTGAAAGGTTATTGAATTATTTGTCAATCCACTATTACCCAAAAGTCTGTTTTTAAATTGAATCTGTATCAACATTTATTTTATTCAATTTATTTATATATTGAATAAAATAAATGTTGACATTTATTTTATTCAATATATAAATAAATTGAATTGGTGTTCTAGTATCTCTCCAAAAAGACATACTAGAACACCAATTATTTACAAAAAATAAGCTTTATCTAAATTAGTACTGAATAAAAAGCTTAACTCCACAGAAGCTCAAATGAATGAGATAAAAATTGAACTTAAAGAAGCAAAGGAAAAAATTAAACAACTAAAAAAAGCACTTGATATAAAAAATATTGAACTGTCGAAGCTGAAATCTGCTAGCATTACTTACCAAGAAAATATAAACAGTCTAAAAAATAAAATTTAACAATCCTCTCAAAAACAATTTGAATATAAGTTTTTAAAAGAACAGCCCAAAATGTTTCAATACTTATGTGATTTATCAATAGAACAATTTAAAATTATTTTAGAATGTGTTACTCCTTATACTCATTTAATACCATATCCTGAAAGTGAAGTTAATGCACCGAGCCGTAGAATTACTGATAAAGCAACTGAATTATTATCTGTTCTAACCATATGTAGGCATGGGCTACATCAAGGGGTAATGGCTTTATAATAGATAAGTCTAAGTCAACGATGCAAAGAATTTTTATTGAATGGGTAATATTTTTAGCCACTATATTTAATGAGATTTAAAACCTGCACCTGGATTTTTGCTTTAAAAAATGCCCAAAAATTTCATTGAAACAGGACATGGTCGGACAGACCTTGTTTAAATTTCAAAGTGCATCAAATTTTGAATTAAATTCTCTGATGTTTTCCAACTATAAAAATACACAAACTGGCAAAGCTTTGATTGGCATTTCTCCTCATGGTGGAGGAATTTTATTCAGTGAAATTTACCCAAGATCAATCGCAGAATCAGAAATTACTGAAAAGTCAAATGCTACTTTATATGTTGAAGAAGAAAACGAAATAATGAGTGATCGTGGATTTTCAATTCAAGACTTTTGTGCAAAGAAAGGAATCTCGTTAAATAGACCAAAGCAAAAAGATAGCAGTCAATTTTCTGAACAAGATATTGCTAAAAACTTTGATATTGCTGCAACGCATTCATCTTGAGCGTTTTATAGGAAGAATACGTAACTGGGGTATCATGAACACTGATTGGTCAATAAATCAAATTGATATTTTATCATCTACGTGGCAAATGTTAGGCCATATTGTTAATTTAACGATGGAACCAATAGGTCCTAAAGAATAAATATTTGATTTTTCATGTATATTATTTATTTATAAAAAATACAAGTGAGAAAACTAAACTGTTAAAATATTAAAATTGTTTTCATGTCTAAAATTTATGACAGGCACAAACTTTGATAACTTTTTTATAAATTTTCTAAATGGTTTTAACATAACAAAATCAGGTACATGACCAATTATATTTTTTCCAAAACTGAGTAGATCTTTGATTTCAAGATGATTCCATGTTTTTATTTTTTTCCTTTCATATATTGCATCTACTATTTCTTTAATAATTAATAATAAGGTGTTATTTCGTTCAACTAAAAAACATTTTGATGTATTGGTTTCAGGATGGAAAGATTGTAAAACACAAAACTCTGCATCTGTACAATCAATCTGTAGCTGACACTGAACATAATATTGAGGGAAATTTGCTAATGTTGTTATTGGCCCAACACAACCTGCTGCTCGAGTTTTCACTTCTAATAAAATGCCTGATGGACCTAATCCATCTGGACTACAACCATATTTATTGTCAATTAAACTATCAAAGTATCCACATTTTTCAATTTTTGCTTTTGAAAGAAATTCAAAATTTTTAATTGCTGCATTTTCAAATAATGTACTTCTTTTAATATTTTCTAAATGACTAAGGTCTGGTGTAGATGTCCCATTTTTAATAACATCCCAATAAAACATAAAATTAGGTTTTCCTAAAATCCTCAGTAAATAAGGTAATCGACTAGCTGTAATTTTATGCTTTCTGTATTCATGCCACTCATTAGTGTTTTGCTTTAAATTTATGTAATTAACACCTGATGGTTTTGGAGTCACACGGTTACTGATGTCAATATTTACAACACCATTCGCTATTTGTTTTCTAATGATAGTATAAAGTGTATTGTCTTTTAGGCCATCATAAACACTAAGTACATTAGTAATTTCAATATAATTTGGAAAGATACTAGTGAGATTTTTTGTTTTACTTAAATCAATTTTTTTTTTCTGAAGTATTATCATTTGAGTTTATTAATGTAGAAGTTGATGTTTTCAATTTTAGTGTTATCGATATAAATTATATTTTGATCAAATAATGGGGTTTTGCAATATACATGGTCTAATAAAGCAAATGCAGTTTTTTGAGTGTATTTTTAGTGTAAATGTTGACCCACAGATGACTTGCGTCCATATTTTGATTTCATTAATACAGAATAAATATGTTCCTCTACAGGCATTTCTTTTTTTAACTGTTCTTTCAAATTTTCAATAACTAATGGGCACATTTCTTTTAAAATACCTTCGATCTGAATCTGCTGGTGATATAACTGTATTGCTATCTCTTTTTTTCATTTTTGCAGAATTTGGTTTACTTTTATTCAATGGGACCATTGGAATAGATCCTTTTTTTGATCGACGGTACCACTTTTGTAATTGTTCTGTGCAGGATAAAGCTAAAATCTTTTCTCTTGTATCTTTATAGTGTTTCAAAAACAATAAAAGTGCAAAAATGTGGCAACACAAACCACTTAGACCAACTGGACAACCGCAATGTCCTTTTTCAGGATTGAACCCATCAAAAAGTAAAATAGCTGGTCTCAACTCTGGTCTCACCATATGATTTTTTAATCATTGCTTTAACGTTTGTAAAATTTTCATATACTAATGTTTTAACTGAAGCTATTTTTCGACTTTGAAGCATTCTAAATGCTTTTTCTTGTTGTCCACGGCTACCATACTTTTTATAGTCACAGTATCTGTAAAATATATCATCATTAACAATAGGGTATAACATCTCGTTTGATGACCATTTAGCTGTAATTATAGGTATTTCAAGCGGATCAAGACTGCATTTAGAACGATAATACATGTTTGCTTTTGCTTTCAACTTATTTGTGGGTAGGTACAATCGGCAGAGCAGAGCAGATTGGCAGAGCAGATCATTGTAATGTTGATAGCGGCAGAGCAGATTATCCAATCAGCCGTTTTCTAATATGTGATCTGCCAAATATTATTTGGCAAATCACACATTATTCAAACATTATTTGGCAGATCACGCATTGTTAAAATATAATTTTGCAGATCACAAAATAGAAAACGGCTGATTGTCTGTCTGTGATAATCTGCTCTGTCGTTATTATTATTACAATGATCTGCTCTGCCAATCTGCTCTGCCGGTTGCATTATGATCTGCCGAAATATTTGGCAGATCACACATTAGAATACGGCAGATCACTTTTTTTTAGGAAAAGTATTGCGACAATAAAAAACGTTTATGTTTAAAAAGTCAACTCATAGTTCATTCTATTCGAAGTGCATCGTTTTTCATAAAAATATTTGGCAATCACATTATAAAAATTCTATTATATGATCTGCCGAATTATTTGGCAGATCGCACATTAGGAAACGGCTGATTGAATAATCTGCTCTGCCGTTATTAATATTTCAATGATCTGCTCTGCCAATCTGCTCTGCTCTGCCGATTGTACCTACCCCTTATTTGTTAGGTTTGGGTATCTTAAACGGCTCGTCTATAAATTACGTCACGCTATTGGGGAGGGGGGGAGGGGATGGTGGTTTTGTGACGACTCATACAAAACTTGATTCTTAAGTATTAATAAGGAGGAGGGGTCAGAATTGGTCAAAAATTGCGTGACGTAATTTATGGACGACCCCTAAATGAATTTGGCTAATATTCATTGATGTGTTTGATGACGTCATAGTGTGTTAATGACGTTAATATAAATCGAATAGATTAAAAAAAAAAAAAAATGAATTAAACATTTCTTGCATTAAAATTGTAGAAAATAAAATCAGGGTGGGGTGGACATTCTTGTTGATAATTAGCTCTTGTTCTAATATAGTTTTTTTTTTTAAGTATATAATATATTTGCATCTTTACCATACAAGCGATCATAGGTGGTATCACCGAATCCTAATCCAGCCCGACGATTGCCAAGCAGTTTTAGTTGTGTGTTCCAACGCTAGAGGTTATGCAGCACTTTTTTTTTTTTTATTGAATATACATAGACTGCAAACACACACACACCCATACTAACAGCACATATACACCCAAATATCTATATATATTTACATATATATATATATATATATATATATATATATATATATATATATATATATATATATATATATATATATATATATATATATATATATATATATATATATATATATACCGGTATACATACATAAATACATACATACACAGATACACCATGGCCTACTATATTCACGGCCGTATATTTTACATTTTTAAGGGGGGAAGTTAACAGGCCGATTTTTACTGAAAAAATGGCTGCGCAGAATATTATATTTTTAAAAAGCAACTTTATTCTTAATTTTTAATTTAAAGTTCTTCAATGTAAAAGTGGCAGTTGTTTTTAATATATATACTCTTAAAGATAAAATAGATATCAAAGATTTAAAGACATTTGTATAATATTTGTTGGAGAATTGTCACAGAAATTATTCAAATCAATATACATTTGAAGACCACACGGGTAAAACTACAGATGTCACATTTTTCTCATTTTGAGAAAAATGTGATATCTCTGTCACATTCCATGTAGTAATGACCTCTAATAGGATATGAAAGCGTTACGCTGTCAAATCTTTCTACTATATGAACTAGATAGAAAAAGAAACGCAAAACTGTCCAGTTTTTATTTTGTCCTGCACAGGAATCACAAAACAATTTAATATGCTTTACATTTTCAGGTAAATGAAACGTAAAAAAATAATGAAGCATAGAGCATATATCATTTGAGCCTTTTTTTGCCTACGATTTCATCGTAGCAACAAAAGTATATGAATATGAATGTTGAAAGAATATGAATGTTGAAAGAGTAAAATGACAGTTGCCTGGAGTAGTATACATCTTGAGTTGAAATGTTTGGGCATTTCAGATTTTTTTGAAAATCAAAGCAGATTGCTGAACATTCCAAAGTTTGCTGAGCTTGTAAACGTGCAGTTCTTTTTCTTTGGTAAAACATTTCAGTCTTTCTCTGATAAAGTTCAAGAGATGCATTTAAAGCATTTTTCTTACATAAAAAATCATTAGCAGCATTAGAGTCACTAGGTACTTGACAATCTATCGCAACTATCTTTTTCTTTGTTAAATCACAAAATCAGCAAGTGTCTTTTCTAGGATATCCAAATGAAATGTTAAACTTTGAATTAAAAATTTTACGATAACTTTCTTAGGAACACTTTTCTAAAGGATACTTTTCTTTAAACATGCAGTACATTTTAAAAATATTCAAGTCTTCTGGAAGGTAAAGTCTAGTAGATTTTGTTCGAGTGTAATGAGAAGATCGTCCTCGAAATGATTTGATATCCTGCACTATCATATTAGTGTTTTCAACAGAAAAAGCACGCTTGCTGTTTTTATGACGTCCTCTCATGTCTTTAGAAGGTAGACCTAATGATTGAAAAGAAAATAATTAAAACATCATGACAAGACAAAGTTTGTGTCACAAAAAAAAAATCTAAACAAAAACATATTATTATTTTATTACCCTATTATTTATAAATATATATATATATATACATACATATATATATATATATATATATATATATATATATATATATATATATATATATATATATATATATATATATATATATATATATATATTATATATATATATATATATATATATATATATATATATATATATATATATATATGTATATTTATATATATGTATATATATATATATATACATATATATATATATATATATATATATATATATATATATATATATATATATATATATATATATATATATATATATATATATATATATATATATATATATATATATATATATATATATATACTTTTTTAAGTACGTATCGTTTTTTCCGAAATGAACATTATTTTTGAAATTTTTATATAATTTCGGTTCATTTGAGTACCAGGTTGACATAATTTTTTAAAACTTTTTTTTTGAAAATATTAGGGACCCATTAAATAGTCGAGGGTCTTGAGGGACCCTTTAAATTATTTTTTATTGAAAAAAAATTTAAACTTATATATATATATATATATATATATATATATATATATATATATATATATATATATATATATATATATATATATATATATATATATATATATATATATACACACACACACACACACACACATAAATATAATATTTTACGTGCATACAGTACATATCTGTGACTGATAAAAGTTCTTTGATTCGTCTTACACGATTTTCTGTAAAACCAAGCATAAATATGAATGCTTTGATACACACACATATTTTTGTGGAACTCGTACCTCTAACAATGTTCAAGTGGTATTTATATGAATAACTATGAAATTTAGATTGTTTCATTATTAAATTTCTGCTCCGTCGACGCTTAATGCCATGAACAGAAATAAGAGAAGAAATATACAAGTCCTGCTCATCCTTTGTTTTCAAGTTGTTGGGTAAAGCTACAGTTACGCGGCCTAAAATAATTATATTTTTGCCAGGGGGTTTTGCTACATCGACTATCTTATACCCTGACTCGCAACGGAGTGCTGCTACATTGACTATCTTATAGCCTGACTCGCAACGGAGTGCTGCTACATTGACTATCTTATAGCCTGTTGCTACAAGGAAGTGCTGCTACATCGACTGAGGGTTTGGCATGGGGAAGCAATCTTTTTTCTTTTATTATATCGATGTAGCAAAACTCCCTGGGAAAAGTATAACTTTTTTAGGCCGCGTAACTGTAGGATTACCGTTATTGAAATATGATATAACTTTTATTCTGTCATATTCGGTTGTAATTTCAAAACATTTCAAACTAACACAGTTACATGGTTTTCCAATATCATGACTTTTTAATTTCAGATCTCGAGTAATATCTCTTTTTCTTCCATTGATTGCTTTTTTCTTAGGTTTCTTTGTGACATTAGGGTTGTTCAAATTAGACTCCGCCATATTTTTTTAAAGATCAATGTTGGTCACGTGATTTATTGTTTTATTACTATTGGTTTAGTTATAAATAACTTGGACTAATGCGTTTTTTACTAAGTAAACACAACAGTGGTTGTTTTCAGTGGTTGTTATAAGGTTCTATTGCCCTTTTTTTAAAAGGGCCATAGAACCTTATAACTTAGTTTTTTGTTATGAATTTTAAAATTAAAATAGCTTAGTACTAGAATATCATAAAAATATCTCAAACTCAAAATTTTCAAATAGTGGACATCTGTGGTTATACCCGTGTGGTCTTCATTTATATTTATGTATATTATATTTTTATATAATATATATTTATGTATTTATGTATATTTTAACGCTTTAAAAAAAATGTCAAGAAATCAAACAATAGGTAAATTTTATTAAACTATAAAAACAAATGCTATGCAACTAGCATATTTGCAATTTTGATTTCACTTTTTTCTTTGCCTCTTTTTAAATGTTTTTAAGTTATTATTGGAAACCGAATCATTTTATAGTTTTTGTTATTAAAAAATACATAAACAAGAATTTTTGTTGAAAACGTGATTCCTCAATTTTCATGATTTTCACAAACAAATTTGCTTTTTGGTGCGTATTTATGTAACAGATATGTTGATGATTTAATGACTGGAATTGATAGAGATGAAATTTCATTCTCAATTAAATCCAAAATAGCAAATACACTGCAAACAAATTCTGCAAGCTGATTGGATGGAACAAATAGTCAACCATGTGACAAGAGTCAAGGTTTATTTAAAACGGAAAGATCATCGTTATTCATCTACACGAATAAAAACATCCTGCTCTTATTTTTTATTTCATAAAGGAGAAAAAGAATAACAATGGTTATCTGCTAAGTTTGAGATGTAATGCTGCTACCATTGACTATTGTGAAGTAGATACCATTTTAGATTTCATTGACTTCATCCTAGATTTCTTTCATTTTAGGTAACACCACAATATTCTCTGATGAAATCATTTTGAGACAATGAAGAGAAGTAAGAACACTCATTTCGGAGCCCTCATGCTGATGGCGTCTTTTTTTTTATTGAATCCCACATTTTTCAAGTGGGATTCAATAACGGCGTTGTGGCAACCAATAAGCCTCATACCAGCAAGGGAGTTTCCATTTTCCTTCCCATTCATGTTGTTTCACCTGCAAATATAGTTTATAAATATAGTAATTTTAGTTAAATTATCGGGTGGACACGGAAAAATCCGGTCAACTTTTTTTAATTATTAAATGTGTTTACATAAATTAGAGTTTCAGTTTAATTTTAAGGGGCTTGATGGGGTGTTTGGCAAGAAATCGAACTTTATAGCGGGTTGATGCCATCATTTCACAAATTTTTTCTTTTTTCACCATATTGGTGGCATTACTCCTTTTTTTTGGAAGTCCTTTTTATTATTTATTACTCCACCTGTCTTACTAAAAACTCCTTCAACTATTGCCCAAAAATCTTCAATTTTGCGCTTTTCAGGACGATTTGGAGGATTTGGATCTTTAGGAACAATTTTCACATTATTATCTTTGCACCACTGAAGAACTTTTTTAGAATAGTGAGAAGCAGCAAGATCAGGCCAAAAGAAATATCGATAGTTGTTTTTTTTTTATAAAAGGGAAAAGTCTATTTTAGAGGCATTCTTTGATGTAGAAATTGTCACTCAAGGTCTTTTTAGTGACGAAACAAGTTGACTGCATACCACATCTACAAATTGCTTGCCACACAAGGAACTTGGATGCAAATTTTTTTCGTCGAATATATTTAAATTGATCATCGACAGGTTTATTTTTGTTTTCATAGTAAAACTGTTGACCAGGAAGTTGTGAAAAATCCGCCTTCCAATACGTTTCGTCGTCTTCAATTATGCACATATTTTTATCCGCCATTATTTTAACTAACTTCTTTGCGTGTCGAATTTCATAAATTTTACAATTTAAGCTTCTATTAGGTGTATTTTTTAATGAAATGCTTTAATTCCAGCATTTTTAAGTACTTTTTTGATATAAGAACGAGAAGTCTTGAATTTTCTTGCTAGATCTCGCTGTGACTGGTTTCAATTTTTTGCTATTGAACGTAAAATCGACTTTACCTTTTTGGATTTATGGAAAGTTTTTTTTCTTCCACTTCCAAGTTTTCTTTCGAAGCTTTGAGTAGTCTTGAACTTGTTTATAATATCTATGACTGTAGATTTTGGGACAGTTGTTTGACTTCCTATCGCTTGATTGCGTTTAGCAATCAAGCGATAGATTTTTGCAAAAAAAATTAACAACTTTTTTACGCACTTCAATTTGTTTCCAAAACATTTTGCAAATCATTAATTTGTAAACAAAAGTTTATCAATACCATTTAAGATAAGAAAGTAAGGTTTAATTTAAAAAAAAAAAATTAAATAAAAAGCATTTGTGGTTTTGGAAAAATTTCAATTTAAAGTTGACCGGATTTTTCCGTGCCTACGCGAAATTACAATATTTATATAAATAGTTAAAATTTTTACTAAGAGAACATTATAACGAGTTAACTAGAAAAGCTAAATTTCTAGAAGCCAAAAAAGAAAAGAGTCACATCCAAAATTTCATAAATAATTGTCCTCCATTTAGCTCACTTAGAATTTATTTACTTCTGGAGCTCTAATTATATACCAGTGAGCTGGTAAGACGAATGTATGCTTCTTTCCGATTCATGTAGAACTTTTGGTGCAAAGTGTTTTGTGACAAACACCCACCTTTGAATACCGCCTTCGAATACCAGCTCACTGGTATATAATTAGAGCTCCAGAAGTAAATAAATTCTAAGAGAGCTAAATGGAGGACAATTATTTATGGAGTTTTGGATGTGACTCTTTTTTTTTTTGGCTTCTAGAAATTTAGCTTTTCTAGTTAACTCGTTATAATGTATAAATTTTAATTATTTATATAAATATTGTAATAATTTAATTAAAATTACTATATTTATAAACTATATTTTCAAGTGAAACAACATGAATGGGTAGGAAAATGGAAACTCCTTTGGTGGTATGATGCTTATTGGTCGCCACAACGCTGTTATTGAATATTAGTATATTTGCAGGTAAAACAACATGAATGGGAAGGAAAATGGAAACTCCCTTGCTGGTATGAGGTTTATTGGTTGCCACAAAGCCGTTATTGTCAACCACGTGACAAGAGAGATAGATAAGAATTATTTTCAAGATCAATGTCTCCACCTTTCAAACATGATCTGCAATTTTCAAATTTAAACCTTTTTGACAATTTTGAGCAGTTTGAGTTGTGAGGGTGAATGCAGGTGAAAGAGACCACTGATTGATCCAATCAGCCAGAGCTTGGTAAAAAATCATTTTGTTGTCTCCTAATACAATAGCATTGCTAATAATATTTGGGGAAAACCTTTGTTTATAATTAGCAATAGTTCATTAGGTGTTAAAAATATTTAAAAAACTTGAAACATCTTTTCGATTTGGATAGTAACTTTTTGAAGCTGCAATGGTAGTTTCATGTATAATTGCTAACGCAAGTGGTACACTTTGTTTATTATTTCCAGGATGTAATGCTTCATATGGAAACTTTGGAGCTTTTCTAAGTTTACCTTTTAAATTATTATCATTATGGTAAATCTTAAATAAATCATCCCAACTAATATATCCTGATGGACAATCAATATTGATATATGGATTATGGTATTTAAAGTCTGGAAAAACAACTTTTTTATCATTTAAAAAATTATTTCTAAGATTTTTGACTAAATGAACACTATCATAAAACAAATATGTCTTCTTTCCATGATTCTGTGGGTGAATAATAAAATACTTTGATTCAGACTTGAACATTGTAACTAATGATGAGAATGCATTAATGTTAGTGGAATGATTGACCGTAACTATACTACGCACAGTGAACCCAGCACCTAATAGATTTTTAAGATTGTCAGCCATTTTTTGTGATAGCCAATTTCCAGAGAATGTGACTTCTGGAATTGCTTGAACAATAAAAGGAATAGATTCTTTTAGTCCTATTATCATGAATGAGACAATTCCTTTGTACAAGTTACCTTCTTCGTCAGCACCAACATACTCTCCTCCTTGATATTGTGCTGCTTTTTGTAAATACATTTCATCTATAATCATAATACAATCAGGAGAAATTTTTCCTTTTTCACTTAGAAGTTTTAAAGCTTTTATAGAATCGATACCTCCTTGTTGAACTTTATTTAATATAGATATTGGTGGTAAAGGGAGCTTTTTAAGTAGTAGTTTGTATGCCTGTAAAGATGTATATCGAAAAAGTAATGCAAATCGAATCATCTCTGCTGAGTATGGTGGCCTGCCTTGTAGCTGATAAAGCTCTCTATCTTTAATTTTATTTAAAATAGTATCATGATTTTCTAATGTGTAGTTTCTCATATAAAAAGGAAAATTTTCTAGCATACTAATTTTATTAAGTTTTGCATTATGTCCTTTAACAAACCAACATGGTAATGGAAGCGGTGTTACTTTGTATTGCAAACGTACATTTAGGTCTACATCAACTGTTACTGATTTTAATATAGTTGGAAAATATGTCTGTTCATTAAATACTATATTATAAAATACAACACCTTTTTCAAATCGTTTAAATTGAAACCCTGGTGGTGCAACTGCTTCATTCAAATTATGTACATTTGTAATTGTATCATTTTTCTTAAATATTTCTAACTGATCTTTTTGGAATATTCTCAATTTAGGAGGGCTTCGAGAAGTTTTTAAAACTAGCAAAGATGATTTTTTTTGCAAAAGTTCACCAGAATACTTAGAAGGAACAGGTTTTAAAAGTTAATTCAGTGTGCATTTATCACCTCTAAGTATATATTTATCTTCAAAATGAAGTTCACATAAAACAGAATGTTTTGTTGGAGTCCAATCTGAACGATTAACAAATTGTATCCAAAGTTGATTTAAGTTTTGGTCTGTTGGAAAATAAAAAAATGCAATTTGTTTGTGTTTGTTGCTTAAGTATCCCGATGTACATTTTTGTGCAACTTCTTTGTTGACCATTTTCAATATAAATTCTTTAAAAATTAGTAAATTCAGAAAGAAGAATATTTTTAAAAATAATATTTTAGCGTATTTTGCATCTGAAACTTTCAAAACCGGCCTCATAATTTCCCCCTCAAAAATGTAAGATATACGGCCGTGAATATAGTAGGCCCTCAGGTTGTTTAAAGGTGAGTTTCCACTCATCCGTTTTTCAACGGGAAAGGGAAAGAGAACGGAAAAATAATCACGTGAGCATGCGCAGTTTTCTTTTGGACAAATAAAAACCTTTATTACGCATGCTCACGTGATTATTTTTTCCTTTCCTTTCCCGTAGAAAAACAGATGAGTGGAAACTCGCCTTAAGGCCAGTCTCGGGTTTACTTCGTTTATCTGCGGGTGACGTAATAATTTGTCGTTCAGTTCTCGCGGGATAATTTTAAAACGTTGTTTTACAATATAGCGGCGACTTCTAGACTTAAAAAGCCCGACAAGAAAGTTTTTTCAGCAATTATTAATTTTTCAAATATATATTATAAGTTCATAACATGCTATGAGTTATTATTTAATAGAATGAATTCATAACAAACCATATTATTTATTGTTCAAATCTTAAATATTTTTGTGTTGGTAATAGATTGTTTAAAATGTAAATTGTTTTTAAATTGGATGTAAATGTAGTGCATTCTAGTAAAATAGTGTTTAAGATAAGTATTTTTTTATTAATTGATTAACGCACTGTTCTTTAAAAAAATTGGCCTCTCTTTATGTAGAATTTTTATAGAAAGAGTAGTCAGTTGTATAACTTGTATTTTAGTTGTATTACTGCTCTGTTTTTAAGGAACAGAGCTGTGATCAATAAGTCAATAAGTAAAAAAACACTAATTTTCAAGTGGCGGATTAAGACTTCTTAGGGCCCGGGGCTTTTTTTGTTTTTGGAGGCCTTTTTATGGGCCAGAACCTAAAAATGACCAAAAAGAAAAATAAAAAAAAAGGTCCTCTAAAATTTTTTGAGGCCTCAAAATTTGCGGGACCCTGATCTGGCACTGATATGTATATATATATATATATATATATATATATATATATATATATATATATATATATATATATATATATATATATATATATATATATATATATATATATATATATATATATATATATATATATATATATATATATATATATTGATTGGTTACGTATTATATAATATAATACAAAACTCTTGTACGAAAAACAGTGCTCGATATTATTATAATAGAGCATTATATTTTATATTATGCTTATAGAGCAATATATTTTATTTTGTTCGTAAAAACTGCAAGGTAACTAACATTTATTTGTTAAATTGATATTAGCAATCGACAACAAACGGAAAAAGAGTATTATCTTAATAATTTAGGACACTTTCGAATGTTCTCTATTTTTTATGTTCTCTAAACACAACATTATTAACCAATCACCTTACACTTTCATCCTCCAATCAATTAAGATATTCTTTGACCAATAGCGTTATTATTTACAACGTATTTTAATAATTTTCTAAAAAGTATATCAGCGTACTTTGTTTAAAATGGATCAAGTTAGGGTATTTGGCTGAGCAGTAGTGTGTCCTCTCAAATGTTACAACATAAGAGGGCTTTAACGCAGACGTAGAGGTGGGTTTTATTTGCTTGTTTTGAGGATGTTACCCGACGGGAGTTTCTAGAAATGAGCATTAAAACATTCGAAACGTCAAATACCAGAGTATTGAATCTTTATAAAGATCAATACAATGTCCACTTCCTGACGAGAATCTGGTATTATACTACAAAATTTTGAATTTTATTTTAACGCTGATGTATTTTTATTTTCTTTCTTTAAACAATTATGCGCGCGTTTCTCCTTTATATTAGATGTTTGTTTTTGTTGTTTTTTGTAATACTTCTGCTTTAAAGTTGTACTTTTTGTCTAAAGAATTGAGTAATTGTGTTATATTAGGTTAATTGTGTATCACTTTATGCTTACCACAACGATGGCAATTGTTAATAATTGTTTTGATTTTTGTAATATACTTAGATGTTCTTTTGTTTTTATCTGTGGCTGAAGGTAATCGGGTTGCATGTAAATAAACAGAATTATTGTGTTTGTCGATCTTTGAGTATATAAACTAAATTTAAAACGAATATTTTTATTATAAGGTTGCATGCTTTTATAAAATAAAACAAATTCATTAAAACGATCAACTCCACTAATCGGTATGAATTATAATTAAACAAAACTGGAAATAAGTAAAAACAATAAATTTTTCTAATATAATCAATCACTTGCTTTGTCTAAGGCATTTACGTCTAAATATGTTCCACTAGTGACTATACTCACTTATTCTAGTTGCGAACCTGATATGTAAAGAGAACATAATAAGATTGGACTGAGCGAGACTAAGAACCATTATTTACGAACACACAGATTCAAAGCAATAAAAACATTAAATGACACATAAAACTTTAACGTTTAGAACAGTACAAACACAAAACGCAATAACTTACGGAACACTGCAACAACACGTACTTAAATCTAACATTAACAACACTTACTTAACTCAAACTTAATTACTGAATGGTACTCTTCTTTTAAACACCAACTCTTAATTCTGGACATCTGTCCAAATAATATAATTGATCTTGCACTTCCTTGTACTTATATAAAATATTTCTTGCTTCTCAAGAAATAAGTGGTGGAACTTTAATAGTTTCCACTGCGAAACAATAACCATTTATTAAAGACTTGACTTTTATTAAAGGCATGCAACTATAGCTCACTTTAATATAGTTTCGATTAAAAATTTTATGAAGCCTGTGTCCTACTGGAAAGTGTTGGTCAATTAAAGCTAAAAAGCGATTTCCAATTTTAGTTTCAACATTTTTGCTAAACGGGGGGTTGTACCATATAATTTTACGTTAGCGATGTTTTTTTTTTGATTTTTGTTTTTGATTTGCGGTTGGTAGGTGAGTTTTGAATTGTATCCTGATTTACGTAAAGCCTCTTCATACGGAAGAATTGAATTATTGAACACAGTTTCATTTACTGCCATATTCGATAATCTTAACTCAATAGTGCGAGGGATATCTTTTATTATATTAGGTGGATGGTTTGACTCTGAATGAACATACATAAGTTGGTTATTAGGTTTATAATACGATTGATAAGAAATATATATATATATATATATATATATATATATATATATATATATATATATATATATATATATATATATATATATATATATATATATATATATATATATCTGTGTTTCTGTGTGTGTGTGTATATATATATTTAATATACTTTTTATTTGTGCGTATTATGAAATTATATATATATTTTTAAAACATATATTTGTAATTTAAAAACTTATTACTATTATTATTATACTATTATATTATTATTATACTATAATACTATTATTGCTGTTCAGATTGTTTGTTGTAAATATATAGTTTATTCTTTTAGTTTGTGCTTCGACTGCTCACCAATCATAAACAGAGTCGATTGTCGATGCAATAATTACTGATTCGTTAAAGCTGGCAACTTAATATTTTCTGAAAAAAAACGTCTTTTAAACGTTCAAAAGACTTTTTTTTAACTTTGGGTTTTTTAAAAGCGTTTTTAAACGGTTTTTTTAGAACGTTTTTTAAACAACTTTTTTAGAACGTTTTTTAAACGCTTTTTTTAAAACGTTTTTTAGGTATTGCCATTTCCAACGTTTAAAAAACGTTTTATTTATTAGTTAAAAAAACGTTCTAAAAACGTTCATGTGCTTACTGAGGTAGATGTATTCATGACACATTGTTTTTAATTTAGAATATTCCCATCCCAGCAAACACTCTACAGCAGATTTTCAGAGGACCAAAATAGGCATTTTGGGCGGACCGCCGTAGTATCACTCATTGATTACTTAGTGGACCATTAGCTACCAAAAGTGGCTGGCCGATGACTAGCCACTATTAACATACTGAAAAGTTATCGGCCTGCCATTTATTGCTGCTGCCACTAGTGGTTCATTAAGTAACCAATGGCCAAAACTCAGATTAACCGCTAAAAAATGCCTTTATCAGTAAACTGTGAATCCGCTAAAACAATGTTTGCTGGATTATTTTGCAACTGATACTAAGTTTTATTCCACTAATAATTTAGATGGTTGCTTCATATAGAACAAATAGGAGAAGATTTAGAAATCAAGGTATGAAAGAAATTGTTGACAGTTGTTATTAAATAAATAATTTGTGAACCAGTAATGTTTCTAATGATTGTTGAAGTGTTTAAAATGGCGACAATATATTTGTCTTACTTTTAATGTGCATTGTCGAGGCCACATTTGGAGCCTTTTATTACGGCTTACGGTTTATTAGCAGTAATAGAGGCAGTTGCTTGGACTGTTAGATAGTATACTGAGTACTATATGTGCTTTGAATCAAGTTCTTTAACCAGTAAAAAATGACTAAAGTATCAAAAACTGGAAGTCACAAAAAATCATCGTCATCTCCAAGTTCTTTAAATTTATCATTCAGTAATATTCGTATTATTTGAAGTAACTTTTTTTATGTTGAGTCTCTTGCAAAGTTCACCAGATTTACTTGCTCTTGAGAGAATAATTTGAGTTCAGTTCTCTCATATTGTGATCTCAGTGTTGATGGTTACCTTTATTTAATTCTTAAAGACTCCAATAGTCACATGCTTATCCTGGGTATTTACATTCGTAAGAAATTCCCCAATTTTCGAGTAACCAAGTTTGAATCCACAGTCTATTCTTTTATGTGCTTTCGTTTTGCACCACTTTACTCTATTTCCTTTCTCTTTGTTTTATGTTGTTCTTCTTCATCTCACGACTGCATTCTCTTCTATGTTATTTGTGATTAAATTGACCAAATCTTTTCTCTTTATTCATTAGCCAATACCGTTGTTGTTGGTAACTTTAATATTCATTACACTGAATAACTTGGCTCTAGTGTCAGTGACTATGCACGTGTTAAGACCCACTTTTGCCTTTCTCAATGTCTAACATAAATAGTCATCTTTTTAACTTACTCTCCAGACAATCTAAATTGTTTTCTACTTGACTTTTGTTTTGTTTCTGATCTTAGAAAGTTATCAGTTTGCCATTAATAATGGTCTACCAAGTAACCGATGAGCAAAACTCTAATGAACTGCTAAATAATGCCTATATAGGTCCACTGAAAATCCATTAAAACAATATTTTTTGGATCTTCTAGAACTTGCGATCTGGACGACATACCTATAATAGTCTTGCAAAACTGTTCTTCGGAACTGTCGTCTACAATTTCAAAACTATTTAATAAGTACATATTAGAGTCTTGTTTTCCAGCCAACTGGAAAGCGCTATCTTTTAGCGCTATTTTCAAACAATTTAGAGAGCAATCTGACTCGTCTAACTACCGTCCCATTAGTCTTCTTACTATTATAAGCAAGATTTTTAAGTCTTCAATTGACAATTTTTTAATTTCTCATCTTAAACCTAATAACATACTTTCTGATAATCAATATGGATTACGATCTTTTCGTTCTACTGCTGATAAGTTAACGGTAATAACTGATAGGTTTTATCGAGGGTCATCGCTTTCTACATTTCTAAAGTATTTAATAAAGTTTAACATGCTGGTCTTCTCCATAAGCTCTCTTCTTACGGAGTAACAGGTAACATCCAAAGATTATTGAATCTTTTCTTACCAATTGTAGTATAAAAATTGTCTTTGATGGACAGCACTCTTCTTCATTTTCTGTAGCTTCACGGGTTCCTCAAGGTTCACAAGTTCCTTCTTTACTTTTTTACATTTATGATTTCCAAGAAATTCTTACATCTAAAGTGGCATTGTTTGCTGATGATACTACCATTTGTTCTTGTCTTGATAAGAAGCCAACACTCTATGATTGCTTAGAGGGGGCATTTGATCTTAAAAAGGCTCTCACTTTTGCTGCACCATTGAGCTCCCAGTGGCTAGTAAATTTATCTCAGATAAAACTCAACTTTTTTTAGCTAATCGCTATCGCAATAATCTAGATCTTCCTATGTTTATGAACGGTAATGTACTCGATGAGTTATCTATCTTTCATCTTCTTGGATTAACCTTCGATCTTTTTTGGATTTGAACCTTGGATTACCTACGATTTTTTTTGGAAACCATATATCAAATTGATTTCAAAACTAACATCTGCTAAGGTTGCATCTCTTTATTGTGCTTGCCACTTTTTTACTCCGTTTTTTATTCTTTATCTCTACAAGTTTCTAATCTGGATTCTATTCTTTACCTCTATAAATCCCTCATACGTTCTTGTATAGAATACTGTTGCCATAGCTGGAGCGGGTCTTCGAATGATGCCCTTTCTCTTTTAGACAAGGTGCAAAAATGCATTGTAAACATCGTAGGACCTGTTTTTGCAGCCAACCTTTAACCATTGTCACATTGTAATAATGTTGCTTCTCTTTCTACTTTCTTTAAAAACTATACTTGACGCTGCTTTAAAAAGCGTGTAATTTAGCGTGTAATTTAGCTAGCGTCTCTTGTGCCATCTACTCAAGTTCGAGTGTTACTCGTCATTTAATTAAGTCTCATCTTTTTTTTTTATAACTTTATAACATATTATTATAATTTTGTTTAAAGATATAATAAACCATTCATAGAGAATAAGAATGCGTCGTGCATGACATTAACAAAAATTTTATTATTAAAATGTAAATTTCACGTTTCATGTTATCATTCGACTTCAGAAGCTCATTTGAAAAACTTTAGAATGTTCTCCTGTAAAATTTTCAAATTAATGCTTTTGTACTGCTAAAGAAAATGCGTAAATTTTGTTTTTTACAAACTTACTGATATGGATACTTTTAATACATTTTGGTACTACTAAATTTTTTTTTTTTTTGTTCTGTTTACAATAAGGAAACACTCTAATCTAAGTTGTTTATAAAAATAAAACAATTTAAGTTATTTTTTAGCTTCACTTAACAACTTAAAAAATGTGTAGTAAATAAATGGCTGGCTTGTAAAAAAAAGTTGATAGAACATTGCATTAACAAACTATGTAGCTTGAACTGTGTGATAAATATCATTGTATAATGCTCAGCATTAAACAGCTTTATTGATTTATTTTTATATTATTATTATTGTTACTATTATATATATATATATATATATATATATATATATATATATATATATATATATATATATATATATATATATACATATATATATATATATATATATATATATATATATATATATATATATATATATATATATATATATATATATATATATATATATATATATATATATATATATATATATATATATATATATATATATATATTGAAACGCAAATTTATCTTCCGATATTTTTCTTTAATTCACTTTCCAATATTAAGTATATCTAACCAAGGTTCTAAAAAATGTCTTTACAACCATCCAACTCGGCGTTTTGCAAAACGAAAAATCCGTAACTCTGAGGAGGTAAAGAAAATGGTTGCCTATCAAATGTTCCATTAAGATTCGGAAGACTTCCATCCGATTTTAACTTTAACTGTTCTCCATTTAATAAAACTACTTTAGACTGAAGATTTTTATTTGGCGCCGTAAGTATAAACTTTTCAACTAAGCTATAACCAAACATTTTTACTTGCAAGATTGCTTCATTATCAACGTTAAAATTAATAGCCATTATAACTACTTGAGTAGATGAATTTCGAGCACAGTATGTATATATACGTAAATAACCGTTTTTAAGCGATTGATGTGATAATAAAACTTGCCCAACAAGTTTTTTATACAAAAGAGAACTCCAGTAGTCAGGCAGCGGGTCATGTGTGATGGGGTCTAACATTCCATAATACCCGCCGTACAAAGTCTGTCTAATAACAACTTTATGACAATCAGCAGCGGCAGTTCCTAGTTTTCCTAAATATAAGAACCCTGATGCAAAAGTATCTGAAAGATTCTGAGCACCTCCGCCACTAGCACTTCCCGTTTCACCCAACCAAAGATCAACATTCATTTTTTCTGAAGTAATCAATGAGCGTATCCAACCATTTTCTTCATGAAATTTATCAAGATAAAACGGGTTAAGAAACATCTCCATTGTAGAAAGATTTTGATGCATACTGTAATGGTGATACGTCACAGCATCAAGAAGAGGCTTATTTCTGAGAAAATTTTTTAAATACTTTAATGAATTGCAAGTAGGATGAGATATATCTGGTCCGTAAATTTTATGAGTTGTTATTGAACGTAGTTTAAGAAAGTCAGCTGCTAACTGACGTGGACTTATGCTAACTTTTGTTCCATACTTTTTAAAGCGGTTAGGTTCGTTTCCTAGAGTCCATATAGTTGTGAGATTTTTACCCTTCATGAATTTCATTATTTCAACAGCATTATTATTGTCCCAAGACATATTTGAATATCTTTTCAAAGCATTTAAACCAAAAATTAGTTCTAAATGGTTTACTTTTGCAAACAATCCGATTTCTTCAAAGTATTGGGAACTTATCTTAAAAGGTTTTAGTTTGCGCCAATTCTCAAACTCTGGTGTACACGACGTTTTAAAATCACTTTCCTTTGCTTTATCAAAAAAAGTCAAGAAATCTTGTGGCGTTCCACCTATACGGAGAAAAGCTGGGGATAACCCACTGGCAAGAACGTTAATTTTTGCTGACCTTAATGGAAAGCATCTAAAACGTCTCATTACTTCAATTGCATCTATTGAGAACGATAAAAAATTTCGATCCAACTTGCATCTGTTTCCAGAATGTATTTCTATTAATTGTTTTTGATTTTTTTGTTTTGGCGGTCGTTTTGCTAATAGCTTTTGAAGTTCGCAAAGCTTGCTTGTGTTATTATTTTCTGTCGCCTCATTAAATTTTGAATAGCAAATAATTAAGCTAAAAAATGTATAAACGAAAGCTATAACCATAGTTGAAGCGTAGTTTTCAATTTGTTATTTTCCCCGTTGTTTTCAATAAGAATGCACTTTAAACAAGCCAACATAGACAATTCTATTTATCGCTCAATCATATTTTATTTAAAAACTTAACACTTTTCGGTTCTGTTTGAACGTCATTAAATTCGGGTTTGAATGACGAATTCGAAGCTCAAAAACATTACTTCATATCAAATTTTGAACATGAAATCAAAACTTTAATTTCACGGGGGATTATTTGTGACAGCGTATGTAACTTTATAAAGCTAGAAAAACAAAGTTGGTAAATTAAGCCATATAGTATATGTTTATAACAATTGCAAACAGAGAGAAGATGTTTATATCAAGATTAATGGATTTTAATTATTTCATGAAAAATTTTCTTTTATAAAATGTAATAGAAAATTTGAATAATTTAATTAGGATCTGATTAAATAATTTATTTGAGAAAATTTATTCAAGAAATTTATTCAGAAAGTTTGGTCAAAACTTCTTTTAAACTTCTTTGAAATTAATTATTTTCAAAGGAGTTGTTCTGCTTAAATAAAGTTTTTCTTTTAAACGAATAATCGGCAAAACCCTTTATTAGTAAAAACTGAAACTGTTTAAAGTTATACTTGTTTCGCAGTTGGTGGTCTACATTTTTACTCCAAGAGTGTAGTAAATTTAGTAGAAATTCAAAAGATCCGTATTTCGATTAAAAATTGTACCCCCGGTAGCACTAATAAATTATACCAACGATAAAAACCGACATTTAAATTGTTCATTAAAGTTATTAAAAATCACACTTAAACTTTGTTTAATCTAAATTTAATATTTTAAAAGCTTATTTTTAATCGATTATGTCTAGATTGGCCTGTTATTGCTTTTTTTTTATTTGTAAAAATATTACAATGTTTGCGGTCGCTTTTGTTTGCACTTAAAATTAAAAATCTCAAAGAAATTATGAGTGTTTTAATAGCACTTTAAAGTACTATATTCACCTTTGTTTTTTGAATAATTTAAAAAGTATTTTTTACTTACTTTTTACGATTTGAATTTGCGTAATATGACTGACTATTTGCAAAATATTATTGATTGTAGCAAAGCATATGCAACGTGGTGTAGCAGCGCACGGTATCAATATATAATGCTGGCAATTTTAATTACTTTTTACGATTTGAATTTGCGTAATATGATTGACTATTTGCAAAATATTATTGATTAGCAAAGCATATGCAACGTGGTGTAGCAACGCACGGTATCAATATATAATGCTGGCAGTTTTAATTAAGCGTTATTAAATCGGCTACCGATTTTCTAAAAACTTGCAATGATTTTTAACATGTCTCATATTCAGAACGACTGAGTATAAGGTTTAAGTAATTTTGTTTGAGAAAATTCTATTGGAATTTATTTTGTGCTCATTAAGAAATTTTCTTTACTTTCCAGATCAAATAAAAATATTTTTATTTGATCTGGAGCTGATTTAAACCATACTTTTTATTAAAATGTTTACAATTACAATTACTACTATATACTTCTAAAAACCCATGGTGTGACGTGAACAAGCCAAAAAGGTCAGTTTACACGCATCCTACGTTTTAACTCAGGCCAGTAATACCAATCTTGTTAATAACCTTAAACATTCCAAAGAAAAGGCAAATATTTTGGAATGCCGTCTTGAATAATAAAATATTTCTTGTCTGAAACCAAGTTGCTTCAGAGCTAGACATGCAACGCTGTCCACATCTTATATCAAGGAAGAAAATTTTTCTGCACATATAATAATTCTGTGTTTCACAAGCTTCCCCTAAAGCATTTAAAAAATGATTAAAGGCATTTAAGTTTTTTTTAATTTTAGTAGGAGATCCTGTTTTGTTTCATATGGCAATGTAAAGCCATATATTTCGGTGATGCATTTTGTTGGAATAATGGAGATGTATAAATCTATGACAATATTACTTAAAATAATTAATTACAACAAACATGAAATTTTTTAAAAAAATCTCAATGCAGTTGCACTTGTTCGAGAAATGCAAATGATTAAGTATAAGCGTTTAATATGCCTTCGGAACAGTTATAATTAAAAAGCAATTATGAATTGAAGGAATGGCCTCCTTTATCAAATTAAATCGTAGGCAAGGTTAATATTGTACAATGTACAATATTACCCACTTGTAAGCGCATTGAAATTACATCAAGCTAGAACAAACAAAGATTTCTTTTGATACCTTATTTTTTCCGTCACTTTTAGAAGTTATTAAATTAAATTAGCATCCTAAATTTAAAAATCTAGACCATTTAAAAAACGAGCAAAGTCAATATTAGGAATTTCAATATCTTTATCATACTTTCATTGAAAATATTTACTCTTGAAGTTACCAATAATTTTCTTTGATATATTTTATGATATCGGAACAGAAATTTTATCATTTCAATATCGAATTATTTTGAAAAAAAAAGTATACAATATATATATCGAATCACGTTCAGTTTATAACCAAAAACAGAAAGTTTTGTCATTTTTATTACTATACTTTAATCATTTCTTTTTTTTTTTCTTTTTTTTAAATCATTTTATTACTTTTTTTTATTTCTTAACATCTTAAAATTGTCTTTTTTTTTTTAATGCTGTTGCTTACGGATATTTATTTGCGTTACTATTGGGGCTCGGTGATAAAGCTAATTTATGCTTTCTTCTTGCTCCAGCCAATTGTACTTTTTTTTTATTGTTGTACCTTGTGAATATTTTTAACGGTGAAATAAATTTATAAAACTTTAAACTTCTAGACATAAGCCTTTGAGTCCAGAAAAAAAAAGAAGTTTCTACTGCGTTTTTTTCCTTTCTTGCGCGACCTAATGTACAATAAGGTTAATTAAAAAGATAATGTTTAAAAATATTCTATAGTTGATATTATTTACAAATTTATTAAGAAAAAAAAATAACTCAAAGAATAATGCAAAGAAAAAAAAAATAATTCAAAGAATATATTATTCCTTTTTGTTCAACTTAAATAAGTAAAGTTTTTGACAAAATTATAAAAATGATGCTAATCAAAATTTCAAAATAAGACATTTTTAAAGGGTTTGATATTACATTCAACTTTATTAAAAAGGAGTAGCATTCGTTTTTTAGATTTAATCAGGGGTTTAAATTTCAATAGGTGTTGATCGATCAATTAAATTAAGACCTTTATCAGAATAAAATTTATAAATACAGCGTCATAAATTTTTGAAATATCTGGACCGGGCTAATTTAAAAAGAATTTCAAATCTATCTAAAATTAATTATTCAAAAAGTTGTTCTTGATGAATAACTGATGAATGATTGATGTCATTGATGAACAAGGTGTTTTTAAAGTTTAATTGATGCTTCCCATGTTTAAACATTTTTAAAATGCCAATCCATTATTAAAGCAACAACTATTTTTAAAAAATTTTTTTGTTTTGATCCTAAGCTTTAACGTTAATGGTGTAAAAATTTTCAATTTAAAGGGTTGTTTATTATTGAAAAGTAATTCAAGACATCTAAGAAGACATCACTCCTTAAAAAAATGTACTTAAAAGGTATATGTAAATGTATATATATACATTCATACATTTATAACTCAGTAATTACAATAATAAATATAGCAATTTTAATTATATTTTTTTTTAGGAAATTCTATACTTCTGCTTTTTTGCTTATGTACAATGTTTTCTTTTGGAAAATTTTTGATAACCAAGTAAGTATTTTATTTTGGTTTAGAGAGAGCTAATTTTAGAATATTGTCGTCAAACTTTGAAATAATTATTTATTACGACTTTGAAAACACATTGTTATATGCACAACTTGTTTGACCGTGCAGCGGCATTTTTTGTCAAAGTTCGTGTTTCAGATTTATAGAGTTTGGATAGGATTGTAACCACATTAAATTAGCCTTTTCGGTTGAAGTAGCCTTCTCATCCTTGAAAAGGTGAATTACATAAAAAAAGATATACATACATAATGTGATTAAACTTAAATATGTTTTTCAGATTAAAATATGCTTTTCAGATTAATTCACTTATTACATCTTAAAATTTACTTTTTAGCAAAACCATTTCCGATGCTGAAGTCAACCGTACTATTAGCAATCTACTTGATGGCTATGATTGTCGATTAAGACCAGATTATTTAGGTAGGCTTTTGTCATCTTATAAAACATATTTTTTAAGTAACGTATTCTTTAAACATGTTAGAATAATAAAATTTTAAATAATAAAACAAGTTAGCTTTTACAACATATTTTAAGGAGTGTCTTAAAAGTAAAATTAAAAGTAGAAATTCAAAAAGTTTGTTAAATTTGTTGTTATTGTGGAGAAAAGTGGCGTAGGAAGGTCGCGAAAGTTGGGGGAGGGGGGAACTGAAAAATATATTAAAAAGGAAAAAGCTTCTCAATTTTGCATAATACAGCAAAATAGATGAAAATGATCTATTTATTCAATTATTTATCACACGCAGCGTGATTAATCATCTTTTTAACATGATTAGTCATCTTTTGCCACTACACATTTAAAAAATAGTTAGTATGCGATAGTATCTTAAACAGTTTTGTAGATATACTTTTCCATGGTGTTGTTTAATTGTAATTGAGTCATTGCAGACTGGAAAATGGTAATTCCGCTGTTGCTGTCATAAAATATTTTTTTAAAACTGTTTAGGAAATAGGGTGGCTCAATGCAGTGTCCGCGCCCCCAGTGTTTTAGTTAAAGGAGGGGGGCTATTGCCCTTTCCGCCCCCTTGTTCCTACGCCAATATATATATATATATATATATATATATATATATATATATATATATATATATATATATATATATATATATATATATATGTACATATATAGGGGAGAGTGGGGCACTGGGGTGTTTCCCAACAATTTTTCAAAATGGTTACACTACTTGCATACTTGGATAACGGCGTAAATAAATTTAAAATATTATCTAGAGAGAGCTTCTTGAAAAAATAGCGTTTTTCACACTTTTACTAACATTAAATTTAAATAACTTAAAAACAATTAATTTTATATTATGTTACTTGGTATATATATTAGAGGTTATCATATGAAAATTTGGCCAAATTTTTTAAAAAGTTGGCTAATGTCTAAAGGTCGTTGTATTATAAAGTTTTATTTTCTGACATATTTTTTAATTAAAAGATGTTTCAATAGACAATGTCTATACTCTGTATATTCCATTGATGGGTCATGGAGGTCAAATTTATAGTGGGTCGCGTTATTGAAGCGCGAAGCCTATACCTTGAGAAAGATATTTATTTAAACTAAAAATTTTGAAAACTTTAAAAGTAACCTAAATTAAGTCATATCTAGCTATTTATCTTAAGCATTAATGATTTTTTCATTGCTAGAAATTCACAGATTGAACATCGCCGTTTTGAACAATTTGACAAAAAATTAGCAGGTAACCTCTAAACCGCTCAGACTGTTAAAAATGAAACTTGTGCTTTTAATATATGCAAATGAACTTTTCTTTAGTAAGTCATTAATTGCTTAAGATATTTATTTGGTTTCTCGCTCTCAACATCTTCATTGTCTGATTTCGTTATTAAATTGATTTTCAAAATCTAGATTGTAGAGGCAAATTTTAAAACTAAAAAGTTATTTTTTTTTGTTCTTTTTACTACATTTTAAATAAGCATTTTGTTACATTATTTAAAATCCAAATAAATAATAATAATAATAATATATATATATATATATATATATATATATATATATATATATATATATATATTATATATAAACAATTTAAAATGTATTCTTCAAAAAGAGTGCTTAATGTTCTTAAAAGAACAGAGCAATTACAAATTAGTATATATATATATATATATATATATATATATATATATATAATATATATATATATATATATATATATATATATATATATATACAATGATCGTAATGAATTAATAAAAGAACGCGGGGACTCGTAGAAGATCATACAGTATTGTCGTCGAGTACCGCTAAGAAATGTTCGTGTAAAAATTTTTAAGATTTTTACAAGATAAAAAATAAGTAACGAAGTAAGAAACTTAAAATATTCCGTTACAAATACAAGATACAATATTACATATTACAGTTGTTAATGATCCATATATAATTTTTAAAAATTCATGCTTAAATATAGGGAAAAAAAGGAAGATCACTAAAAAATATCAAAGGCATATTGTTAAATCTTCGATTGTAAAAATGAGTTCTTTACGCTTTCGTTTAATAGAAAAATAGTTACTTTGATGAATTAAATCCTCAGTAAAATTTTTAAAAAACATTTTATTCCATAAGAATGGTCCGCAATAATCAACACAAAATTTAAAAGATTTGTTTGAAAAATGGGCTGCTTTATAAAGTTATCATTGCGTAAAATGTATTTATTTTTGTCTTTTGATGAATACAAATTATGGAAAGAGATCGGGGATGAATTGGTTTAACATTTAAACATAAAACAAAGAATATTAAAAATATTAAGGTCATATATATTAAAAACTTTCATTTCAAATAATAAAGGCTTGGCATGAGTATAACGGTCTTTAAAATATATAAGACGTGTTACGTGCTTCTGATAGTAAAGAGGTTTAAGTTTATTTTTATTTGTACTATCCCAAGCAATGTTTGGATAGTTTATGTGACAATGAATAAATGAGTGATTTAACTGTACTAAAGTTTGTTTATTTAAAACATTTCTTGCTTTGTACAATATTCCTAAACTTTTTTGAAATTTTACTTGATAAGTTTTTTATGTGATTTTTCCATGTAAGGTTCTATACAAACATCTAGAGAGTTGGTTACTGTTGATTGTTTAATTTGTATACTGTCAATAACAAGAGGAGACATGTTAATTGGAATTTTATTTTTTTGATAAGAAGATGCAAAAGAATCCATTTAGTTTTATCAATGTTAAGAGATAATTTGTTGGTCTTAAACCAGACAGATATTTTTATTAATTTGATGTTCACGTAATGAAATAGAGTACGAATGCTTTTGTCTGATATAAATAAATTAGTGTCATCAGCAAACATAATTGTGATTAAATCCGAGGCTTTGTATAGATCATTTATATAAACAAGGAAAAGAAGAGGTCCTTATATGGATCCTTGAGGAACTCCACATGAAATATTTAACAAATTTGATGAAAATGATTGATTGGCGTAAACAAATTGTTTCCGATTAGTTGAGTAACTTTTCAACCATTTCAAAACATTGCTTGTTATACCATAATATTTTTATTTTTTAGCAAGAATTTTATGATCAATGGTATCAAACGCTTTCACTAAATCAATAAATATTTCCAAAGTGCATTTAGAATTGTTAAATGAGTCTGATATACTTCTTGTAAGCTGAATAATAGCATGTTCTGTTGAATTATTTTTTTTCAATCTATATTGTATGTTATATAATAATTTGTTTGATAAAAGGTGATTGTATATCCTGTTGTACAAAATTATTTCTAATATTTCAGAAAAAACAGAGAGGATAGAAATTGGACGATAGTGTTTTACATTAGTTTTTTCTTCTTCTTTAAATATAGGAATAATTGTTGTTATTTTTAAATCATCAGGAAAAACTCTCTGATTGATAGAGCATTAAAAAATTTGGAAAAGTATGTCTTTTAAAACGTTAAAACAGTTTATAATAAACATTCCCATTGACATCATCTGGACCAACTGTTTTATTTGACTTTAACAATTTTAAAGCACTTTCAAAATCTTTAAAAGACAAATCAAAAAAGTTTAGATCGAATTTAGAGGGTCATATGTTGCCTTTATTAATTTTTTAGGGTTTGGAATTTTTTCGGCTAGGTTTGGTCCTACAGATACAAAAAGCTTATCAAATTGAAAAGCAATTATTTTTTGATTCAGAAAAAAATTATCATCTATTTTAATAACTGAGTGCAAATCTTGCGACACTTTTTTAGTGTAACCAGTAATTTTGTTTATTGTCAAGTGTGTTTTGAGTTTAATTAAATATAATGTTTTCTAATTTTTCCTTAACCTTAATTTCCCCATCTTGTGCGTCGGTTCAATTTCAATATTTAAATCCAAGTTTTGAATTTTTTCTTTGCTCAATTCCCACGTTTCATTTTCGTCTTCTTCAATTCCCGTAAACCTTAAGTTATTTCTTCTGCTCCTGTCTTCCAACTCAGCTAGTTGGTTTTTGACAACAACGTTTGTTATATCATTTTGGTTTGATGATAAGTTTGGCTTTTTTTTTTATTTCAGAAAGTTCTTGAACAACTGATTCATATTTCTTGCTTAAAAACTCCGCCGATTTCCTTTTCATTAGTTTTTTTTTAGTTTTGTATTTTCTTCTTGAAGACTTAATAGCTTAATTACCATTTTGTCAAACTTCTCATTAAATATTTTTAATAAAGTATTCTCATGAATATCTAATAGGTCTTTTATTTGAGAAACGGTAAATTTATCCATTTTTAATTTAATTTAGAAGCACGTCAAAAGTTTTTGCGTAATGAATTGATATTTTGTATACCTGATTCTCCATCCAATTCCACCAAATCATTGCTTTTATCATCAGAGTTCTCAACAATGATTATTTGCCATCTTCTGCGGAAATTCACATTCATTTGCTCATATTTTTTAAATATTGTAATAAGTTTCTATTATTTCTGAACATAGCAATGGGAATAAAAACTGTCTTAAAAAAGTAAGTTTGAGAAGTTGTAATATATAATATATATATATATATATATATATATATATATATATATATATATATATATATATATATATATATATATATATATATATATATATATATATATATATATATATATATATTTATTATTTCTATAATCAATTTTTGTTTTCTTTATATTATATATTGTGAAAATTAGCATTATATTTATTTTAATTAGATATTATTAACATTAGTAGTTGTTTACTTTATATTAGTAAACTTACTATTTGTAAACATCCTTGAATGTAAAATCTTAATTCAGAAATAAATGGTTGATTAATTGATTTAGTCGCTCATTAATAAAAAACACTTTAATTTTTAGAATAAAGTAAAAATTCATTAAAACAAATCTCATATTTTTATACGAGCTTTGTTTTATTGAATTTTTAAAGTAAAAATTTAAGATTAAAAATCCGGAAAACTGTTTGAATAAAATATTCGGAAAAAATCCGGAATTTGTTTTCCCTTTTTTTCCTTTTAATTTCGCTTTTAGCTAAGTTTTTTTCTAATTTTTTTTGACACTTTTCATTATTTTTCTATGAGTGATGAGAGAAAAAGCTTTAAAATATATACATAAAATTATATACCTTAACTTGCATGTATTGAAAATGATTTAGATATCCGGAAAAACTAAAAGTTGAAAAAAGTATCTGGAATTCCGGAAACATCCAGAAAAAGATAATCCCTGCTTACACCAGTTCAAGTAAGAGCTCTAGCTTTTGAAATGAATCAAGCAAACAAAATGTCCCATGCGTTGGATAGAACTAAAAAAGGTTGGTCGAGATTGGTTGACAGGATTTTAAAAAAGAAACCCAAAACTATCAAAATTTTTTAATCTTGATGAGAGGTTTTACTACTCTGCAGAAAACTCCTCATCTCATTGCATGAAAAGGAACAAAGCATCTGGGAAATAACATCTTGAGAAAGAGGTGAATCAGTAAAAGTGTGTTGCATTGTCTCTGAAGCTGGTGTAGCAATACCCCCTGTTATTGTTTTTCCACAAAAATTATTTAGAAACCTACTAATGAGAGGAGCACCAGAAGGTTCTATTGGATTAGCCAATCAATCTGGATGGATGAATGCTGAAATATTTATAGATGTTTTAAAGCATTTTGTTAAGTTTGCTCGTCCAACAGCCGATCACAAAGTTTCATTGATTATGGATAACTATGAAAGCTACCTTTCACTATAGTCACTTGAATATGCAAAAGAGAAACATGTTTGTATGATGATTTTGCCACCTCATACTTCACATAAGAAACAATTTTTAGATAGGTCTGTGTTTAGTCCAATGAAAACATATTTTAATGCAACTGACAATAGCTGGATGCTTAGCAATCTAGGACAAGCCATTAAAATTTATGAGATGGCCAGTCTCATTCGACAAGCATGGAAAAAATCTTCCACACCAACAAATATTATGTTAGGATTTCGCGTGACAGGAATTTGGTCTTATGATAGACATGTATATGATGATATTTTTTTACCATGAGTTGTAACAGATAGAGATGTGTCTCAAGATCCATACAGTGAAGGCTCATGTGAGAAATTGATTACAACTGCTACTCCTTCAGATATCTCAGATTTGAATGGGCAACATGAAGCAGTAAAAGAAAACTTAACTGTATTTTCTCCTGAGATTGTACGAGGTTATCCAAAAGTAATTTAAACTAAATACTCTCAGTTTAGGTTTTCTTTAAATTCTATATTTATTTAATACTATAATATATATTTAGCAGGTACCTTTTTATAAGATTTTAAAGCGTGAACATAAAAAGGGAAAGTGTATGATAGCCACATCAACACTAGAATAAAAGACGAAGTATTAAACAAAAAAAAGGTAAAAAAATTGTCTTTCTAAAATCCAAAAATGTTAGAAAAAGCATATTACGCAAATCGAACAGTGACTTTGATGTAGACTTCAACAAAATAACAAACGATGTTTCTGCTAATTGTTACTCACTAGAGTTTGAATAAGAGTTGGAAGCTGTTTCTTTTAGCACTATTCAAAATGTGAGTGTTAGTGATTATGTTCTTTGCAAGATTTGTAGTAAAAACATCATTTCTTATTATGTAGGCATAGTGCAGAAAGAAATAGATACAAATGTTGATGTAGAAATCAGCTTCCTGAAATGCCAGAATAAAAAAACTTCTAAATTTTTCAAACCTAGAATTAATGACATTCGTAGTGTGAACGTTAATGATATAAAAGCAGTCCTGCCAAATCCGCTCGTTGGAACAACATCTAGAACAAATGGTGAAATCGCTTTCCAAGTGAACTTTGGCATCTTAAATGTAAAGTAACTTTTTTCTTTTTTTAACAAAGAAATTTTAATTCTTAAAATGTAATCTTAATTTGAATAAAAACGGCATTGATAATTTGATTTTTTTATCCTATTTACCTTTCCAAAAGGGTCACTTCAGGGAAGGAGGCTGTGCATTTTTTTATATTTATAAATATTTTTCTTATTGTGGTTACAATTCTCTCTTAAATCTTTTAAATCAATAGCAGGGTTCCTCTAAAATCAAAAAATATATACTTTATTAAAAGATTCTGTCAATCTTAGGGGGTGGATTCGGTGCCCCAAAAATTGCTTTATTTTTAAAGACGAGTTTGGTTCAGATCATACATCAAATAAAAAAGATATTGCTATTACTCTGAAAAATTGTGTCCCACTTTCCTGCACTGTAAAATATAATATATGTCAGGAATTAAGAAAATGCATTTTAGTTTGTCGTTTAAACGACGAAATGCTTTTTAAGTTCTTAATATTCTATTTTGGAAATGATGACATTAACCAATTTTTTAACCTTTAATATATACACCAAGTAACGTAAAACTAATTATGTTTTAAGTTGTTTAAATGTAAAGTTGAAAAAGTGTAAAATTGCCATTTTTTCAAGATGGCGAACTCTAGATGAAGTTTTTAAATTTTAAATTTACAGACGTGTTTTTTTTTTGCCTTTTAATCACCTCGTTATGCAAGTAACGTAACCATTTTTGAAAAATTGTCTTGTATAAAATGTCACTTTAGCTTTTACTTCATAGAAATTTTTTTTATTCTTTTTTTTTTTTTTGACTTTTTTTAGGCAATTTCTTTACTAATAACTGTTTTACGATATGAAAGTGGTCGTTACAACTCTTAAGATGCCTCCACAGTTACAGCATTACAATTTTTCATGGTTCCCTTATCTATCACTCTCTGCTATATATAAGCTGTTGAGAATCAGCATGGTAAATCAAAAAAAAAAAAAAAAATTTAAAAGGTTAAGTCAATATCAGAGGTGGAAAGTAACGAATTACATATACTTGCGTTACTGCAATTGAGTAGTTACTTTGTGAATTTCTACTTTTTAAGTATTTTTTTAAATGTGTACTTTTACTTTTACTTAAGTATTTTTTTTCTAAAGGATTGTACTTTGCTACATTTGAAATCAAATGCATTACTTAGTAAAAAAATTTATTATGTATTGTTTAATTTCACAAATACTATGATTTAACTTTTTTGTTTTTATTGAGTTTTACTCACTTTAATGAACAGGACACTTTTAAATTGTTTAGAAAAAAATGTTGAGCGCGCTCATAACGACTTATAACTTATAACTGCTTTAGCTTGGTTTCTTTTCACTTTTTATGACCATAAAAAAATTTATTCAGTAAAAAATAGATAACTTTGTTTTTGTATTTTTATTCGACAACTTTGTTACTGAAAAAGTAACGCGATATATTTTACTCTGAGTACGTTTTTCATAAGCTACTTATAACTTTTACTTTAGTAAACTTTTCGACCGGTAACTTTTACTTGTACTTGAGTAAAATTTCACTCAAGTAACAGTACTTTTACTTGAGTACATTTTTTTTTTTACTTTTTCCACCTCTGGTCAATATGATAAAAAAGGATCATTCTGTTAAGTTTGAGACCATATGGGACTTATCTGAAAATATGTTTTTGAAACTAATTTTTTTTATCTAGTTTTAGTTTTTGTAAAATAAAATCATGGTCAAGCAAGAAAAGCAGCGTTTTTAAATACGTTTTGAATATATCTGTTGTGTATGCATATGTACAAACGTATATTTCGACAATATATAATTTATATTAAATATAAATTTATATGAACATAAATTTATATGAAAATAATCAAAATTAATATATTAGTAAAAAGCACACTTTTGTTTTAGGTAAACCAGTAGAAGTCATTGTTGAAGCCACGATTTTGTCAATTAAAAGTGTGGATATTATAAAAATGGTAAAACCTTTAAGCTAACCAAAAAAATTATATGGTCGATAAACATTTTCATCTATTTTTAAGCGTGATAAGAAATAAAATTACAGATTCTTTAAACAACTATATATATAAACTAATAAAATATATAAACAAAATATGTAAAAATAATTATATATAAACAATTATACACAAACAAAATAAACAGTTTTAACTAAAGCTGTATTTCAGCTCAAGACATTTTTTCCTTTTTTGACAATAAGATTAAAGCCTCTATAATCCACGCATATCTAGGGCTCAGTTATTTTAGTTTTAAATTATTACTTTTGTTCTGAATATTTTTAAACTAATTTTTATAGGTAATAATTTTTATAGGTACAATTACCACCAAATTACCACCATTTTACCAACTAATTACCTACAATTTACCACCAATTACTTACAAATTACCATCATTCTGTTCAAGTTTGCCGTTAATACAATACTTATAGTTTTTTTATTTATAAAATATAAGCGAGCTAGAAAAAAACATCTGATTGTCTTATAACTAAGCTACTAACTACAAAACTATGATCTATTATCAAGAGAGGATTAAAGGTACCCAGAACCAGAGGCACAAAAAAAACAAACTCATTTTTCTAAAAAAATTTCCCATAATTTTACTTTGTTAGTGAACTTTGCTTTTTTCCTAAACTAACTAACCAATATTCGATAAACAAAATTTTTTTAATGAAAAATCTAGTATTGATAAATTTAAGACAGGAAGCTTATTTATTTGTGGAGAAAGTGTCAAAGGATGGTGTAATTTGATAACGGTTTTGATAGTTTTAACATAACTGATTTATTAACTGAAGCTTTACGAGCTGCTAAGGCACCAGATGAACTTTCAGAAAAAGACAAACTTTAAAAAATTAATATCTAGCTGTAGATTTTAATTTTTTTAAGCAAAAAATTCGGGAGGTTGTCTCCTGTTTATCCGCAATTATGCTACAACTATGCTTTAAATCTAACAGTAATAAAATAATTTTATACTGAAAAAAAAAGAAATATTCACAACGATGAAGTTGTTGAATATTTTTCAGAAATGAATCTGATTTTGAAAATGAAGCACAGGAACAGGAAGTGCTGCAATTAAATATTTCAATTAAAAATGCAATTAAAGGTATACAAAAATTGTAAAGAAATTTATGAAAATCTCCTATAAAAAGTCATGTTCTACTGAGATATTTAACTGAAAAAAAACCTATTGCATTAGCTTTAAAATATTGGTAATTTTTTAGAGCTCGTTAGATTAAGTGTTGATACTTTAATTGAGAAGACTTCACATCTTCACTGGTCGAAGGGGCTTTTAAATTCATTATTTGGAAGTTAAATGAAGTTAATTCTATAATAAGCCATGAATTTCTACAAAAAATAAAATAAGAAATCAATATCAAAACTAATAATCATATTATATCCTTTTATAACTTTTTAAAAAATGCTCTGAACACAAAGATGCACTTGCTTGTTCTTTTTTTAAATCTGCTCCGATAAATGAAATTTATAAAGTTTGCATTGAAATAGATAGTGACGAGAACAGCGGTGATTTTGCTAATGCTGAAGCTAAATTAGAGTATTATAACAAAATACAAATATCTTATTTATTTATATTTGGTTTGTATTTTGTTAGATTTTGCGAAAAAAATGGGATAAGACTATTGTCTTCTATAGAAGATATATATATATTTTTGTTTTTTTGTTTATATATATTCGTCATTATTAATATAAATTTGTACAACATTTTACCGTGAAATATATGGCTGGAACTAGTATACTTGTTCCAGTCATATATTTCACGGTAAAATGTTATATCTCCAGGAATAGTTAAATTTATCAATTGAAGACACTATTAAAGAAATAAATGCTGTCAATGGTATTAACAAAAGTTCAAGTAAAACAACAAGACAAAAATAAAATACATTTCAAATAACTGGTACCAGAGGAAAAAATTTAGAACTTTTTAGGAATGTACTGCCAACAATAAAACCTACACCAACGCAAAACAAACAAAATTTTTCCATTTCCAGTGATTTTGTTACAAAGGAAAGAACTAGGCTATTAAGCAAAACATTAAACACGCTATGTTTTCTGAAATTCCTTTTTTAAAACAGAGAAGTAGTTCTACATTTATATTTATCAATTTTAAAAAATATAAAAATTATAAAAAATTTTTATAATTGATTTTCAACTTTTAAACTACGTATATAATTTTTATATATATATATTTTATACGTATATAATATATATATGTATATAATTTCTTTCAAATAAAATCTAATTTTTCAGTTTTTATTTAATGTGTTTGTTAATTAATGGTTATCATTTTTCAACTTTTATTAATTTTCAATTATGTAACGTTATTAAGAAATATTTTTTGATAATATAACTAATGAATATGTAACTTAAAAGCGTTTTTTTATAATTTATTTCTAACCCTAAATGTTTTTCACATTTATTTATGCACATTTCTTTTACTTATTATTCAACATTTTTGGACAAATATATTTTATATTCTCAAGAATTCTCAAGAAGGAAGACAAATTTCTTTATTTTTCGAGAAATATGCTTTGAAATTTTCTTCCATCTTTATATTTTCCTAACTAATACAATTTATAATTTTTTGAGCCATCTATCAATAGCTTTCAACACAATTTATTTTCTTTGCTTTCTGTTAACTCTTAAGTAACTACTTTTTTTTTTAGACATATACCATGGAGTTATTTTTCCGACAACGTTGGCGAGACTATAGACTTAAGCATAACCTGGATCAAAATCTTCAAATAACCGTTGGTGAGAAACATCCAGCAGATATAATTTGGACTCCAGATACAGTATTCATTAACTCTGCAGTCAGCAATCTTTTCCATTTAACTGTTAACAATCACCATGTTGATATTTCACCATTAGGAGAAGTGTTCTGGGGTACAAGGTAATGACAATTAAAAATTTATTCTTACACAGATCTATATATAACTTTAAAAAATATATTATTATAATTCAATAAGAACCTTGTCTACTGGATTTGGCAGAGTTTTCTCGCATTTTTAAAAGTAGTTGGTACACCACCCGCATTTTATATAATTTATTTATTATGATCGATGCATGCTTACTAAAATGTATGCAATATTATGCTTTACCTATATCTCCAAGGTATCTTTTAGGTATTTTAAGATATAAGTAAAAAATCAGATTTTGTTTTAAACAAGTGTTAGTGTTTTTTATAAAAAAAATTTATAAAACAATAATTTAATGTAAAAATTTAATGATGTTGATGATGATTTTCAATACAATCCTCAATCACTGCACAACCTTAAACCAATGTTGTAACATCCAGCAAATCAAGATCAAAACTATATAAAATGACCTGGGTATTAAGTTTACATTGATTCTGCCACAAAAACAACTTATATGACTCTTGATAAATTTCAGAAAAATCTTTTTAGTGAAAGATTTTGCAACTACTTTACTTTTTTCGTATCTTTACTGAATTAAAATTGTTATAGCGGAAGACTTAAGAAAGATTTGAGTTTTAGTCAATTAAAAGGCAATCGGAAAAATCTAATTTTCTTATTCAACACTAGAACTCTAAAATCTTAACAAACAAGGCACAGAGAAACAAGTTGAAACATATGCAGAATCAATGATATTCTTTTTATTATCATTGATGCTTTAACAATGTCTTAGTTTGATCATTAATGATTAATGTTTGTTTTTTTCTGCTTGATTGATATAATATATAATATACGTCATATTATAATCTGTCAAATGTTAAAAAACAATTTAAAAAAAAGGTAATCTTCAGAACTATTGAAACTATGACAACTAGTCATAACTTTTATACTTTAATGATTTTAATATATTAGATAAAAGTATATTTTTAGTAAACTAATTTTTTTTAGTTTAATAATAGTTAATACCTGCAAAAAAAGGATTGAGTACAAATGACTACCTGAAAAAAAAAAGCAGTTAAAAGCAAATGAAAATAAATTCATTTGAAGTTTATGCTATATTTACTTTTGTGATTTTTTAAATTTATCTTTATTACATTTTATTTAGAGTAAGTGTTTCTCCCAAATGCGTTGTGAATTTAGTATTATATCCTATGGATATTCGAACATGTGTCATAGAAACTGTCAGTTGTAAGTTATTTACTTGTTGCATTTTATTACAGACAATCAGCAGATTATATTTAGGTACAAAAAACTGTTTTTACCTAAATATAATCTGTTCAATGTTTGACCACCAACTAACATATTTTGTCTATTTAATTATAAAATGACTGCATATTGAATTGTCAATGATAATCAAAAAGAAATGGCAAAGTAAATGCAAAAAAATGTATTCATAAAATAATTGCAAAGAAGTTTTTTATAGTTGTATTAAAAAATAAAAATTGTAAATAAAAATAAAAATTAATCGGTGTATTTATAACACTCGTGTCATTTCAAGAATGATTAAATAACATTAAAGTTAATAAACAACATAATCAATAAATAAAATTAATAGATTTAGTTTAGAAATTTATAAGGAAATGCTGAAACAAATTTTATACTTTTTTAATTATTAATATACATCATGCTGGTTTATAGTTGGACTATTTTTTATCTTTAATTTATACAAAAATTTTATTGCTTAACTGGTAATTAAAAATGCGTTAAAATTAATTATATTTTGCAATACTAAAATTCCCTAAGGTTTGAAAATAATTGAAAATGCTTAACTTATTAATAAAAAACACCAAAATATCATAAAATACTGTTTATGTAATCTGTTCTTCCCCTCTTAACCTGCTAATCCACGTTCTTTTTTTTCGCTATTACTAACATTTGTTAAGAATTTGTTACTAATATTTGTCAAATCCACAAACACTAATGCAAGGCAATGGTTTTTACCTTTTACCTATTTTAAACTTCCTCTGCCACTCAGACCTAGAATTTAAATAAATTATTAATAAATTTAAAGACCTTTGATATATTATTTCATTTTAATTACTAATTGTTTAATTATAATAATACAAAAACTTATAAAAAAACACAAATATTCAAATAAATATAATGTTAAACTACTCAGGTCAGTTCAGAAATAAGATCACCATGATTTTCCTGCTATTGGTAAAATATAATTAAATACAATCTTCCCCATGCCTTGCTGCCTTGAAGTATACACCTTTCTAGGCAAAAGTTTGGAGAAGTAAACTTTGACTTGACGTAGATCTGCCATAGTGCTCTAGGTTGAGTAAACACTTGATGGTGTTTTAATAAAATTACTCATCATGATGCTTAATGTATTTAGCTACTGCTTTGTAGAAAGCGTCCGAAGTAGGCTTTAGGGTGAGCAAAAAAATTCTGTTGACTAGCCTTGTAACCCTTCTTTTTTTATAAGAGTGGCAGGGATATAAATCTATAGTGTATTTTTTCCTACCTAGGATAGTTAACACTGGATATTCATAACTCTATTAACGAGTTTTTTCTTGTGTCTCACTGTTCTCAGAGAGGTTAACTCTATAAACAGCTAAATTATTGGAGTGTTAACTCTCTGTTAGACCATATAGCGTTAGATCAATTAGCGAGACTCAGATAACTGCATATCTCTTTATGTACTATCTATGATTGAGTAAATTCCTTTAAAATCTTGAAACATGACATGAGTACCAATAACTTTAAACATAAAAAATGATAAATATTATATATATATAATATTTATCATTTTTCCCCTTCCCCCCTATATTTAATGACATCATTTGTGGATGGCCTCTAAAGAATCTAAACTACTCTGCAACCGAAAAAAGTTATTTCTTATCATGTCATTTTGAAAAAATAATATCTATTTTTTTTATTGTAAACTGATATTATAATATTATTATTATAAATTATTTAAAACTTTTGATTTTTAAACTTTATTTTTTACTATTTAGTTCAGTGTCAAAAATACTTGATAAAAAACTTAAAGTAGTAATTCAATATATTTAAATCATTTGCTGTTATCAGCTAAATAAAAAGCACCGGTTTCTATTAGTATTAAAATAACTATTACATAAATATAAATTTTAATAGCTAAAATATATTTTTAAAAGTATAAAAAATAGTAAGATGAACTGTAATATTTGCAAATATTATCATTTGAAAGAATTTTAAGGAACGAGATAAAAAAAAGCTGAAAAACTTAGAAAAATTAGACTCTCCGCAAAGACAAGAAAAAAAGACTGTCCATGCAGAATCATTGCCAAAACCTTCGCAATGTTTCTGCATTTTGACAATTAATTCAAAATATTATCAAATAATAAAAATAAAATAAAAAAATAAATGTAATGTTTTAATTGCAGATATAAAAAACATGGTGTGTAATTGAAAAAAAAAACGGATTTAAAAAAAAATTACATAAATACCTATTTCGTTGTGATTAAATAAAATGACTTTTAGATGGTTACTCTACTCGCCATATACAATACAAATGGAGCTCACATAATCCAATTATTGTGCAAGATAAGCAAATGAACCAATTTGTAATGACTGGTTTTGACACTATCGCTCAAGATAAAGTATTTATTTCCGGTATTTAATTTTTATTTAAAACAAATTAAAGCAAAAATTTTTTTTTATAGTTTACATGTAATATTTAGTGTTTATATATACATATATATAATATATGTATATATATATACATTATGTATAAAATTATGTCAGTGTATTCTACAGACAGAGTAGTTAATGTTCTTAAAGAGCAGAGCAATAATAAATGCCAAGCCTCTTTTATTTGAAATGAAAATTCTTAATATATATCAGCTGAATGTTTTTAATATTCTTTGTTTTATGTATAAATGTAAAACTAACTCTTCCCCAGTTTCTTTCCATAATTTATAGACACTGAAATATAAAAATAAATACAATTTAAGAAATGATAATTTAATTCGTCAACTATTTTTTCAGACTAATTTTGGAAAATCTAGTATTTCTTTTCAAGGAGCATATTTTTGGAAGAAAATAGTTTTAAAACATTTTAATTTTTCTCTGCAAGGGAATTATTTTTCATTCAGAAATAAGCTTAAAGAAATCATTTTGTCACATGATGATATATTGTCATATTTTTAAACGTTATTAATTTGATGTATTATTTTAGTTTATGTTTGTTCAGTAAAATATTTATAAAAATATGCACTTAAATGTGATTAACTATATATGCACTTGACTTTATATATATATTGAATTTTATGAAGTTTTAATTTACGAGCGATTCTTGATGACAAGACCTAATGGTCTTCTGCGAGTCTCTGCGTTCTTTTTATATTAACAAAAAAGTCTTAGTTTTATCTTTTATTTATTTCTCATTGAGTAATGTTTTTAACAATATAATTGTAAATTTTTCCTAATGATCTAATTGTAATTTAATTAATTTTTCTTTGAATATATTGTAATAAGAACAAAAATATATATATATATATATATATATATACAGTTAAGATAGTAGCTGTAAATACAGCTAAGATAGTAACGAAGTATTTCAACAACAGTAAATTTGAAATATTGAAGTGGCCAGCTAGGTCTCTAGATCTAAGCATTATTAAGAGTGGGGCACAGGTGTTACATATAGTGTTTAAAGGTGGTAAACAATATAGTTCACTAGCTGACTTGAAATCATCTATCGCATCTGTATGGGATAAAATTGACATTTCGTACATAAAAAAGTTGTATAATTCTTTAACTTCTAAAATGATTGAAGTGATTAAAAAAATAGTAAAAGTACTAATTTTTATACAAATGACAATTTAGATGAATTTTTTCCAATAGTGTCTTATAATTTTGTCGCACTAAAAAAACAGTTTTTTTTTTTTAATAAAATGCAAGTTAGGTTTAAAATAAATTTTTTTAAATGTTGTTTAGTCTTGTAATCCTTTTGCTCTCATTTACTATAAGATTAGTTTTTAAATATAATATTATATAATATTATATATATATATATATATATATATATATATATATATATATATATATATATATATATATATATATATATATATATATATATATATATATATATATATATATATACAATAAATGTTAATTGTATAATTTTTACGAGCTGATGATGCTGGTAACCATAATCCAGCGAAAATTTCTAATAATAAATTATTAATTGTATTAAGAGAGTTTGTATTAATTGATGTTTTCTGACTAACATAATATATATATATATATATATATATATATATATATATATATATATATATATATATATATATATATATATATATATATATATATACATATACATGGTGGCCACAGTCCTGGAATGTCCTGGATTCTTGCAAGTGTCCTGGAATGTCCTGAAATGTCCTGGAAAATTACATTTTTTTAAAAAATGTCCTGAAATGTCCTGGAACTTTTTTCTTCTGAGGCAAGTTAAAAAATTACTAAGAATATTAAGTAATATTAAATTTTTTATGCAAAAATTTTTTTTATATAAATGGTTTGAATTTAATTTTAAATAAGAGAGTAATAATTATATAAAAATATAATAATATAATATTCTATTCTATAATTCAATCAATATGAAAAAATATACCGTAAAGATAATTGATAATATTCATTTAATAAGGTATAAAATGTTCTGGAAAACGCAACAAAATGTCCTGGAATGTCCTGGAAATATCCTGGAATTTAACTTTTAAAATTTTGTGGCCACCGTTATATATATATATATATATATATATATATATATATATATATATATATATATATATATATATATATATATACATATATGTATAGATATATATATATATATATATATATATATATATATATATATATATATATATATATATATATATATATATATATATAAAGAGAGAGAGAGAGAGAGAGAGAGAGAGAGAGAGAGAGAGAGAGAGAGAGAGAGAGAGGAGAGAGAGAGAGAGAGAGAGAGAGAGAGAGAGAGAGAGAGAGAGAGAGGGAGGGAGAGAGAGAGAGATTCTCTTGAAAATTTTACTTTGTGACTTAAGTACATTTAACACAAAGCTCTTCTATTATAAAATATTTTAGGTTGCAAATTAAGTTAGTAAATTTTTTTTTCTAGGAAATTTTACATATTTAACAGCAAGTTTTACTTTTCAAAGATTATTTGGATTTGCTATTATTCAAATATATGTTCCAACTATAGCTATTGTAGTTATATCTTGGATGTCACTATGGGTTCGTAGAGATGTTCCACCTGCTAGAGTTTGTAAGTATGTTTTTGTTGTTTTTGTTTTGTTTTGTCTAAAGCACTTGAAACAAAATTTTAAAGCACTTAAGCAAACAATAATAGAAGATATTATTACGTTCAGTTGAATAATGCTTTTAATTAATTTTTTTACTTAAGTGTTAGTTAAAAATTAAAACTTGAATTATAAACTAAAAAATTATGTTGTTTTCATTCCCCACCACTGGTATTAAACCTATTTTTAATTTTGTTAAATTTAAATTGTTAAAATTAAAAAGTTATTACTGGTATTAAACCTATTTAACCAGTAACTGGTATTAAACCTATTTTTAATTTTGTTAAATTTAAATTGTTAAATTTAAAAAGTTACTGTTAAAACCAGAAATTCGAACCCCAAAGGGGTTTCGTACCTGAAACCTCTCAGAATCCAAATATTAAGGAGATCTTGAACCAGGAACCCAATAATGGTTCTAGAACCCAATAAGGGTTTTACTCTTTTAAAAAAAAGAAAACACCACGATTTGATGAAATAACTAGTGATTTAGTTATCTTTAATAAAACTAGTCTAAGAAGACCTCTGATCCATATACTTAAGCTCTTGATAACATCTAGGATTTTCCCTGATGTCATTAAATTAGCAAAAGTAATCCCCATATTTAAATGTAATGAATATTCAGACATAACCAACTATAGACCTATATCAATACTTTCTGTATTTTCAAAACTCTTCCACTGTGTAATTTATAATAGAATCTATAATCACTTCACTAAAAACAAATTATTTTACCCTAACCAGTTTGGGTTTCAAAAAAACCTTTCAACAGAGCATGCAATCATTGAATTAGTTAATCAAATAACTGATGGCTTTAAATAAATTAAATTTACTTTAGAAGTTTTTATAGACTTGTCAAAAGCTTTTAATACAGTTGACCACTCCATCCTATTAGATAAACTAAAGAACTATGGTATAATTAATAAAACTTACAATTGGGTTAAAAGTTATCTTACTAATAGAAAACAATAAGTGTGTAATATACAATCTGGAGTATTAAATGTTTTATGTGGAGTCCCCCAAAGATCTATCCTTGGTCCTGTTTTTAATTTATATAAATGATTTTTGCAATGCATCTTTAAAACTGAATTCATTCATGTTTGCTGATGAAACAAATCTATTTCTTACTAACAGTGATATCAAGAAATTATACGCAAATATGAATAGCGAACCAAATAAAGTAAATAACTGATTTAGGGCTAACAAACTCTCACTTAACACAGAAAAAATAAACTATATATTATTCCACAAAAAAACACAAGGAGAAAACCTTCCTCTAAAGTTGCCTGACCTTATATTAAATGATAACTTAATCAAAAAACAAGCCAGTATTAGATTCTTAGGAATTCTTTTTGATGAGAAGTTATCCTGGCTTCCTCAAATAAGATATATTATATCTAAAATCACTAATACAATTGGTATGATGTATCGAGTTTGCTCATATATCAATAAACAAAGTCTTAAACTAATTTACTTTGGACTAATTCATTGCTTCATCATCTATGCAAACATATGATGGGCAAGTACGCAACCATCAAGACTTAAAAAAATTTATAGTATACAAAAACATGCGTGCAAAATCATTTACTATAAAAATAAGCATGAAGATGCTAAACCTACAATGAAAGATATGAAAATGATGGATCTTCTTGAAATAAATATCTATCAGCATTTTATTTTTATGTATCAATTCAATAATAATATCTCTCTTGCAAACTTTAATAACAAGTTTGAAATAAACATAAATGAAAACTATTATCTAAGAGAATATATAAGTAACACATATAAACTGCCTCAAAACTTTAATAAATATACTGAATATAGCATTGCATATCGAGGACCAAAGATATGGAATAGTTATCAAAAAGGATTTAAATGTATGGCGAAGTCATTAGGTTCTTTTAAGTTTCTAATAAAAAAAGAAATTTTTAAAATTTGAGAATCTTTGTGCTTAAAGAAATCACCAAGTAATTTTATTTATTTTCTAATTTTTTTATATTTTATCTTTATTTGATTTACTGATCAGCGCAGCAGTTTTATGCCCATTAGGGTTTTTAATTTAATACCTATATTCTATGGAAAGTGTATATAGGGGTTCTATGAAAAGATTGCGATGACCTATTGTTATCTTCATCTTCTTTGAGCCCCTGTCTGTTTAACTCTTTATTTTATTTTGAAGATCATTGTAAAAAGAATAGTGTTTATTTTATACTGTATATACAAAAACGGTGCTTGTTGACAAAATTGTACTGTCTTTTTTGTTCTACGGACATATTTTTTCTTTCTTGTATATATATTTGTTTGATTATTTATTGTTAAACAACAAAATAAACGCAAAAAACAGTTTCAGAACACTTTGAGAAAAAAAGGGTTTTAGAACCCCTCTGGTTCCAAAACGCTTTTTTTAAACCCTACTTAATCAGGGTTCCATAACCAGTTTTTACTTTATCAAATACCCAGGAGGTCTGAACCCTCATTTTAAATCAGGGCTCTGTATTAAAAAAATAAAACCTATATTAGGTTTATATTTTAACTTGGAATTTTAAATTAGCCGAACAAGTAAATTATAAAATTATTCTTTCTAAGTCGTATCATGCTATGTAACGTATCATGTTCCGCAAACGGTTCCCTTTAATGAATGGAATATAAAGTATTTAACTTATTTTATGAATTTTTTTTTTTTAATTATATTAAATAGCGTCTGCTGTACATGATACTTGAACTTATGATATTTACGATTGGCTAAAGTGGTTATCTCAATCATCAAGTGCGAATAAAAAAAGCTTACATTTTTTTTTTTTGTAAATTGTATTAAAAGTATATATAATACAATATAATATAAGAAGTTGTTGAATAATTAAACAAAACTTACTCTCTGTTACATGATAAAATAAAAGTAAGCGATGTTATTGAGTGTGTTGCACTAAATTTCATACATTCTTATAATATTTATATTTTTATGTATAGTTGTTTCCACATTAAAGCTTGAATTCACAAGTTCAAAGAAAAATATCTGGAGTTGTTTGTTGTCGCTCCTTAAAGAAAGCTGCTGCATAACTTATATTATTCATTTAACTGAAATTTATAAAAAAAAAATTGAATGTTACACGGAAAAAGTAAAACTGAAGAATTTATTTAAACATTTCACGTTTCTTTGATAACTTATCAAACGTAATTAATGTTATGTTTACCCTTCTCAAACTATTATTAAAAAAAATTTGGAAAAACATTTAGAATCTAATTATAAGGTCTTTTTCTTAAAATATTGTGCATCAGTACAAGACAAAGAAAATAAAAAATTAGTAACACAAAAACAAAAAAATATACGCACGCATTTATGTTTAGATAAACCCGCTGAAAATACATTGAACAAGAAAGTGAATTTATTTTGCCTCCGTCAGGTCAAGATAAATAAGTATCCATATTTGTACATTTCTTCTTGAGTTCAGTTGTTAATTATTGTTTTATAATTAAAACATTTATAATGTAATAAGACAAATCATGACAATAAATTTTAAAACACAATTTTATATAAATATCAATATGAAATACCTTCAGATCTATCTACTTCAGATAAAGATAGTGCCATTAATTTCTCTCCTCAAAAAAAGAAAATTTAGCTGAGCCTTTATTGAAACCTTTGTAACCAAAGATACCATTTAAATTAAAATGAATAAAGAAACTTACCAAAATGCTTTACTGGAGGATGTAACAATTAATGGTAGAACATTTACCTTCATAAACAATTCTGGCTTAAGAAAACCTTTAGTTTCGATTGAAGAAGGTTTACAAGAGAAATTTGTGAGAAACATAAATATAAATTAATAAGATAAATTATCACAAAACGAGGACAATTGAAATAAAATTGATGAAAATGATTTAACATCAGAGGATGAAGAAGAGATATTATTGCTAAATGCATCAGAGTAAAAAAGTAGAGCTTACGAGGAAAACAATGAAAAAAAAAAGAAAGTAATAACTTTATTCAAACAGTGGAAATTTGGTATGCTTTATCTAAATTTAATTCTACTAAAATATTGATAAATGTGTTGGATGTTTATCCTATACTTTAGATTGTGTTTAGATGTTTATCCCATACTTTGTTTATCCATACCATAGATTGTGTTAGAATGTTTGCTCCATATTTTACCATAGATTGTGTGATTGTTCCATATTTTAGATTTAGCAGTTAATGCTGCCATAGAAAAGGTATTTAAAAAATGAAGGTCTAAAGTTTGTTAGCTAAAATATTATACGAGAAAATGCAGAAGTCATATTGTATTACGTAAATCTGTATTTTGTGCTGGATGATTTCTTAGTTGAAGGTATTATTGTAAAATAATCAAAAATCAAAAAGAAATGGCATCATCTCATCTAGGAATACTGGGCCTAAGGTTACTAAAGTTGACACGGAAAACAAAGTTAGAAAATAATGCGATAGTTTTAGAAATCGAAACAGAAGATGAAAAATTTAGCAGATCATGATACAGAACTTTAGGCCGAGAAAAAAATTTAAACAACACTTTTTTTCCGAGAAAAAAATTTAAACTATAGAGAACAAAAAAAAGAGAATAAAAATTGACCAAACTTAAGATAATCCAGTATTACAAAATATTAAAAAACAAATTAAATTTTTTTCTCTTGATTACAAAAAAGATCAGTCTATTGAATTAAATATGGATGTGTTAACATGATGGGAGAGTAAGAGATTAATTTATACCCTTTGTTATAAAATGGCAGAACCATCAACTCAATTATCAGTTGAACGTTTATTTAGCTCTTTAAGATTCATAACAAGTCCTTTCAGAAATAGACAAAATGAAAGAAATGTTTTTTAATAATAATAATAATAATAACAATAATAATAATAACAATAATAATAATAATAATAATAATAAGAAGAAGAAGAAGAAGAAGAAGAAGAAGAAGAAGAAGAAGAAGAAGAAGAAGAAGAAGAAGAAGAAGAGTGTTGTCTCTTTTTACCATTTACTGTTTCTTTATATTTAAAAATTTTTTATTATTTTTTTTTTTCTCAGAGCCTTTTTTTTTGTTTTTTCAATGTTTTTTTGGCGCCTCGGGCAAGATTCCCTTTTCCCCTCGTCTCATTATGCTTGACATATGTAAATTAATTTTTTTACTCTTAACTCTGAACAATTTTACTTTATTTGGTTTTATCCAGTATTTATCACAACCACCAGCCTTGGAATTCATTAACACCACCCACCTTGTTATTCATCACTACCACCAGCCTTCTGGCTGTTGTGACATTTTTTTTCATATCAAGTTCTGTTTAAGATAATCAATTTCTGTAATACTTTACAAATATGCAGTAAAAAAAAAACTGAATCAAACTAAAATAAATATTCCAGTAAAATAAGCTAAAATCTAACAGAAAATAATCTAGTATAGTGAAAACCAATCTTTGGGTTAAATGGTTTAAAGCTTGTCATTTTCATGAGTCTGTTTGAGTAGTAATGGAAAATAAGACTTGCTTATTAATTAAATTCACATAATTAACTAACTAAGTTATCACTAAATTTTTTCCATGAATATGAGTGATCAGTTTTAACTGAAAAGATCTAATTTTTTAAAATTTTTTATAAAAAGCTTTAGACCTATTAAATTGCTAAACGACGTTGGCTCCTGTAGTATTAGGTATGCAAGAAAGGTTTACGAATTTTTTAAGTTTTTATTTATCGAAATAGTTCCATAATTGTTACTACTATTTGTTTATTCTAATTTGTTTCATTTTAATTTCAATAGTCTGGTCAGGATCAATAAAACCTAATATTTTTCCATAATTCCAACTTGAATTTTAAGTTAAAGTAGCTTTTAAAGACATAGTTAATAACCCCCAAAATAAGATAAAGCTTTATGGCATTAAAATTCAGAGTAAGTTTGGAACCTTCAGTCGTTATCATTATCAGTGGTTTAATAAACTTGTAGAAATCTGGGAACTTTACTGTCATTGCTATGATTAATTAGTGCTTGACAGCATTTTAATTTTTTACCGTAATTTAAAAAACTTTTTTATCAAGAGCTAGGTTTTTATCAAGGGTTAGATTTTTTATTAATTTTTTTAAAAATGTTAACAACTCCAAAACTTTTAAAAATTTGATCATCCATAAAAGCAGAATTCAGAAAAAATTTTCCTTTTTAATAACTTTTGTATTAAGTATAGTGCATCCAGTCTAAACTATGTTGAATTGTTTAAAGTAAATTTCCTATTTATGTTGTTAAAAAAGCGAATATTGAACTAAAAGTAAATCATTATGAAAATTGGTAGAAAACGTTTGCGACTGTCTCTTAAATTAAATCCTTATTAAACTGTTATTAAACTGCAAGTTTAATAACAGTTTAATTACCAACTGAATTATTTTTTAATTGTAATTTTATTTCTTGAGTTACTGAAAATTTTCATGAGTTGCTCGGCTGAACATTTCGATACTATTGTATTGTTTTTTTTATTATTCCTTGTGGCATTGACTAATGATACATTTTATCCAGCACCTTTAGGATAATTTAAAATCAATGTTTACAAATTTTGATGCTTTTCTTCTGTAGTGCAGGAGTGAATTCATTGACCAATGACTGTTAGACACATTCTGCATCTTTTTTTAATTTTTGGTGTGAAAGAGGCTTTTGAGCTTGACAGTGAAAATGTTTTTTTTTTTTGTTGTTTTTTTGTTATTTGATTGACAGGATATTTTTTGTTAAACATTTGTTTTCTATTTTTGCAAACAATCGTTTACATTTCAAGGAGGTGAGATTTTTTGATATGGAAAACTATTGATAACTAAATCAATATTAAAAATTTAAACAATACTTTAGTTTTATCATTTCTTTATTATCTTTAGTTACATCCTAATAAATTTTTTTATAAGGTTTTGACAATTATAACTCTGCTAGTAACCTTTTTATTTTTACTATTTTTTACTATTAAAACTAATGCGATTTTAACACGTTTATTTACTCATAAAATAATAAATTTAATGTTAAAGCACAGAAAGCAGGGGAGATTTTAAGGGTGTGGGAGTATTTGGCCTCACACACCTACCAGCCCCTATTCCGCTCCAACCCCAAAGAAGACTTAACATAGAATCGGTTTTTAAGGAATATAGCCAGAATATGGCAGAAAGCTCTCACTATTGCAGCAATCATTGTGATTATTAATTATATTATGAATTTTCAAACGTTTTCATTTAAATATTTTTATTAATTTTATATTTATCTACTTTATTATTACTTTCTTAAAATATTATTTTTTCCAGTTTCGTTTACATTTTTGAATATTATGTTACTTCCATTTTTTTATTACATTTTTTTAAACTAAACTCATTAGAATTTAATTTAAAACTAAATTTAACATTATTTTTATAGTAACTAAATTTAACATTATTTTTATATTAACTTTATTATTTTAATTTCGTTTTCTCGTTAATTTAAATGAATAATATGCTTTATTCAAATTAACTTAAAAAATGCTTTTTTTTTCACAAAGCCTTGTGTATCACTGCACTTCTTACAATCTGCACGGTCTGGTCGTCTGTTAATTCCCAGCTCCCACGTGTGAATTATTTTAAGGCAGTCGATATCTATTTGATGGTATCATTTTGCAATGTGATTTTTACTCTAATCGAATACACGTTAGTCTTGAACAGTGATTTATTAGGAGATATTTGGAGACAGCGAAAGAAACTTTCAATTCTAACCAAGGTTGGTGTCATTAAAAAAACTGTTTTTCATTAAAAAAACTGTTTAAAACTTGTAAAATTATGTTTTTTAATTCAGAATTATTAAATGCTTGAGGTAAATGGTGTCCAGTAAAATATTTTCTAACTTTTAGATAAAGAATAAAACATTGTTGGAGCCAAAACAAAGTGGTTCATTGACCTTTAGGGGTGAAAAAAAGATCAAAAGCGAAATTCAAGACACTGAGAAACAAAAACAAGAATTAGCTAAAAAAATTAGTGCTGAAAACGATCGGATTGCCGATAAAATTGAACATTTGGCACGTATAATATTTCCATTAACGTTTATTGTCTTTAATATATTTTACTGGACAATCTTTTTGCTAAAGTAAGCTTCTTTATTAAATACGATTTTATGTTGAAAGTAATACAAAAACCCATTTATGTTAAAACAATACATAAAGCTATTTTATTTGAACAATACAAATATACTATTAATGTTAAAACGCCATACAACCACTGTTTTAAAATTATGTTTAACCGTTATAATTAGACCAGTTAACAGTAACAGCTATAATTAGTAATATTTTACAAGATAACAAAAATTTTGAAAATGTTTTGACTGTCACACTAATTAAATAAATAGAGACAATTTTAATAAATTAAATACTTTTTAAATAAGAAAAAACTGAAATTTGAAAAAAAAAAAAATGTAGTAGCGCCAACCTACTCTGTATTGTTCAAAAACTTAAGCTATAATCAACTACAACTTGAGACATTATAATAACAGGGCTCTATCTCCTTTTTGTAATGCAGAGAATGTAATGCAGAGAGAATTTAGCAAAGTTTGTTATATTCTTTTAAATTTTTAAAATTAGAAGTAGAAGTTTGTAAGATTCGTTAAGTTAAAAAATAAAATATCAAATTTGATAAATTGATTGCTTAGAACACAGTTTATTAAGTACTATTTATATAAAACAAAACTTATCGAATTAAATTTTTTGTTTTTACAATATTTTTTAATGTCTAAAGTTTCATCATTTTAATCTTTGTTGTTGTTGTTTATATTATAATGAAGATTCTATAGACTGAATAAAAGTTTTAAGTTGAAAGTTTTTAAAAAATAATTAAAATGCAATGTCTTTTTAAAAACAACTCGACATGTTTTCAAACAGACCGCTTTTTATTATTAATTAGTTATTACGTGAATCTATTTTTTGTCAAATTAATAACCATTTTGTTTTAAGAAATAATAACCATTAAACTGGGAGAACATAAAAAAGAAATTCTTAGTGAAACTATCAACCTTTAAAAAAAAAACAGGAAAAGATAATTAGCGATATCATAAGTGCAAATCTAAAAATAATAACAGATCGGCCTGACAAACTTAAAAACGAGTTCAATAAAAGCAAATCGAAGGTAATTATAATTGAACATCAACGATATAAAGGAAACTATCAACTTTTAGGAAGAAAATTTCTTAAAAAAAATATCGGAAACAAACAGTCTGATGGCCATCAAAATTACCAATTTAAAAAAAAAAATAACCTTAAAAATCGTTCACGCCGTAATAACCTAAGGATTGATGGCTTAAGTGAGCTACCCATAGAATCTTGGAATGACTGTACAAAGAAAGTAAAAGATCTATTTAGAAACCAACTGGGAATCTCTGAAGACGTAATAATTGAAAGAGCTCACCGCATTGGAAAAATAAATGAAAATAGCTCTTCAAGAACTATAATTATTAAACTGCTAGACTTTTAAAATAAAAATAAAATCTTAACGCAATCTAGACAATATTTCGCCAAGTTTGGGAAGTCAGACGAGAAAACTTTGGTTTTTGCGCTAATGCAATTTATCATCTACCGGAACAAATATGTTCCTGCGGCTTTTCTTTGATCTTAATGTAATATCGCAAAGTTTCGGGGGGTTTTATTTTAAAAATGCGCCAAAATTTAGTTAATTAAATTATCAGTGCATTCAGAAGCAATATAAAAAATGAAAAAGGATAATTTAGAGTATGCTTTCAAAATAGTTTGTGACTTATTTTGTATTAAATCTTTGAAGGATTACCAAAAAAAAAGTTTTAATAACTCTCAGCAATAGCAGAGATTGTTTTGTTTGCAAACCAACAGGCAGTAAAAAATCTATTGTGTTCCGATGTTTACCTTTTTCACTTTCACTTTAAACTTATTTAGACAAGCACCTGATAGTATTCGATATGAATATGTACATAAGTTGTGCAATAATTAAGTTTTAGTTGTTTCTCCACTTTTGAGTTTAATAAAAGATCAAGAAAACATTCTTAGTAAAAACTTTTTACTAAAAAGGAAATCAAAGTAGCTTTTATGAAGCATAATCAACAAAGAAAAAAGTATAGAAGATGATCAAACAGAGGTAGTATCATTATTATACATTGTTTTAGTTAACAAATAAAGCTCTCCATTTTTCTAGAAAAGCTCTAGTTTTTGCTGGGTAATTACCCTGAGAAATTATACATTTTTTTCTGAAATGTTGTTCATAAACTTTGGAATTTTGATTTCAATTTTTTGTAGAAAACATGTAAAATATTTTTTAGTGAATGCAAAATAATTAATCATTTCTTGAGAAATTTTTAATGCTAAATGCGTTTAGATAGCTATGATAATTCATTATGATATTTCATTATTATATTATGATATTTTGATATTTCATTATTAATTCTAAATGCGTTAAGCATTTATTAGGAAATATTATATTATTCTGATATTGTATTTCAACATGCCTCGAATAAATTTTTTTTTTGAATTATGGAGTGTTCTTTATTGTTTAAAAGTATATACTATTTTTCTTAGATAAATTACAATGAAAAAGTGGTGAGTGATTTTGTTATATAAATAAATTTGCTTGTTTAGTAAACATTGAAGTTTACAACTTAAATGTCAGACTTTCTTTTTATATATAAAATTATTTTAAAATTAAAAAATTTTGCTCATTGAAAGAAAAAATGCATTACCTATAGCATTATATGAGCAAAATCTTGTGATTTACATGATTCTATTTATACCTTATTTGTCTGTAATTTTTATGGGGGAAGTTCAAGTACATAATCAGATGTATTTCGGTCTCATGATAATAGACTCAGAATTGTGATCACTTGTCCCTAAAAGGATTACAGAATTGGCATTGACAGCAACTACAACTAAATCCCGAACTTATAACAGTGCTTTAACCAACTGAGCTACCATTATTGATAATCTTTGTATGCATAATTTAGTTATTATATCATCTACACCAGAATGAAGAAATATTAAATACCAGATCCAGAGAAATTTTTCTACCCAGTTGTTCATGATATTCTTTTGAATACGTATTCAGCTAAAAGAACTTTAGTCTTTTCTACAACTATGACTGATGTAAGATCAATTTATTGGTACTTTCACAAATAAAAAGGTCAAAAAGGTATAAAATATAAAAGCTATTTTGATAGATCATACGTTCAATTTCATTCCAAAACAGATTACATGATGAAAAGTATAATAATACAAAACAAAAATATAAACAATCTCTAAACTTGATCAAGCTTCATTTTTTTGTTCAAAAATATTCTACTATTCGTTTCTTCTGCTGTTGGTGTAGATATCAATATTTTTGTGAGTTTTCTTAAAGAATTTCACTACCTCTTGAGATGGCATTTATATTTTTTTGTATTTTTGCTAATGTTCTTTTTACATTTGTTTAGCATATTTTACAAATACAATGATAGTTTTTTGAATAAACTAGTTTTTCATTTATGAAATTTCTTTATGTAGGCCAGCTTCTGTTATTTTTCCCTTATTATCCAATAGATTATTTTTCATAGAACCATCATCATAGGATGAATACTTTTGTGTGATATCATGGAGACATAAAATGCACACGCTTAACAAATTAGGAGGTAAGAAAACCTCATAAGGTTGTGCCCTTTTTTTTGGCAATGGTAAGATGTTTTTTTTTTTAAGCAATGAAACGTTGTGATCATTGCATTGAAAATCAAACAACTTATCCTCCATTTAATAAAAACTGGATACCAAACCAAAACTTATGAGTATATAAAAAGCAAAACAAAATGTTTGAATTTAATAAATTAAATTTGAAGATGATCTGACTGAATTTGACCACTACTTATGAGTAAGAAAAAAAATAAATGAACTTATTATTATTTTTATAAATTTGCAATCAGAAAAAACATTAATAGACTGTTTTTTCTGTTTTTTTTCGCCATTTTTAATTTTTTTTTAAATAACCAAAGTTTTCTCGTCTGACTTCCTAAACTGCACGGGAATAAAAGTCAGACGAAATATCGTCTAAACCATGGAAGTATTATAGTATATAATATAATACTTTCATGCCTAAACATCTATAATACATCCATGTCTAAACGTCTAGAATAATACTTCCATGTCTAAACGTCTATAATCAGGGCCGGCGCGAGTAGGTGTCACGTGGGGGGGGGGGGGGGGGTGCCATTACAACTTTTGCCGACTAAAAAAAAAAAAAGGACCTCGTTTTCCAAAATTTGCCGACTGCCATTACGACATTTGCCGACTGTCTAACCTATATCGAAAGGGTCGACATTTGCCGACTAACTAGTCTAAAAAGGTCTGATTTGCCGACTAAGGGTCCAGTTTGCCGACTAAAAATCATTGATGGGGGATGTCTCACCCCCACACACCCCTATCGCGCCGGCCTTGTCTATAATACATCCATGTCTAAACGTCTAATATAATACTTCCATGTCTAAACGTTTATAATACTTCCATGTCTAAACGCAATCAAAAAACTCAAAGGAACCGGAATTTTTATTAATGAAGACTACGCGAACGAAACGATGGAAATAAGAAAAAAGCTATGGAAAGATTGTAAAAGATTTCGAAAGGAAGGTAAATTTGCTATTATCAAATATGATAAAATATTCGTCAGAGATTTTCGTAAATAATTTTAATTTTAAAAATTGTGAAATAGTTCTGTACATTTTTTATTATGCTAGCACATTTTAATTTACACAATGACTAACGAAAACAAAAACAAAAAACAAAAGGGAAAAAAATTTTTTCTTTTTAGGGGATTTAAATATTAACAGTCTAAACTACAAAGAAAATGCGATTACTAAACTCTTTTTTGATAACCTTGTCAATTGTGTATCCTCCCAATCATCAACAAACCTACCCGGGTAACCCCAAACTCCGTTTCTGCTATAGACAATATATTAACAAATACATTTCTAGAAACCTTTTTAAGGTGGTAGACTGCTAAAAACATTATTTTTGTATTTTACAATATTTCAATAAATTTTTTTACTTTGAACATGATAAATACATTAGAAAATTCATAATTTTTAATTTTTTTTTTTTTTTTTTCATATATATTTTGGGCAAAATCAGGTGGTTCTAGGCCAAAAACAGGCTAAAATTTTGGCAAAGATATCTCAAAAAGTATAATTTATTAAGTTCTAATTTTTTGTATTTTTATTTGTTTTATGTAGATAAAGGTCCTGAGATAAAAATTTTTGTTGAAAATTTCTTTATTTTAAAGTATCGTTAGATTTTTCAAAGCGCCCAATTTATAACCGAATTTCTGATATTAAGAACAAAAAGTTTGTTGTTTTAAAAGTTTATATTCTAAACTTTTTTTATCTCAGAACACAAAGCTTATTATAATGAATCTCTGTACAAAATTTACAGTCAATTGGACAATTACAGCTCCTGCAATCTTTGCCAGAAAATTAGAAGAATAAAACAGAGAAAAAAGCATATAAAATTAAAAATATTGAGTATACAAACTTATTAATATCTCCCTTTTTTATATACTGCTCTTCTTAATTTTTGTATTTTTTATCAAACCCTTTCCTAGTTGCTTTAAGATTTTTACTTTGTTTTTTAATTTTTTTTTTATTACTAACCTTAACTAGCGGTTGCTATGAGCGTTGCTAGGGGAAACAAATTACCCTACTAATATAAATCACTTTTATTAGTTCTAAATTTTTTTTCTCATACGAAGATCTATATATTTTTAGACTCTACATCAGTTACTGTTTAAAACAATGCCACTTTTGAAAAATCGTTTTTTTCTAACTTTTTTAGCAGTCTACCACCTTAAAAGCAGGAATTATCCAAACCAATATATCAGATCATTTTCCTATTTATTTTTCATTTTCTTAAGATTTAAGAAGCTATAACAATCCTAAAACCAAAATTTATAAAAGAAAAATCAATCAGTTCTCTATTAAAAATTTTAAAGACTCGCTATCGGTAGTAAATTGAAATGGAGTGTATTAAGAATGTAATCTTGGACACACAAACTCTGCATACAATTTATTTATAAATATTTTTCTAGATCATTAAAATAAACATTTCCCTGTTGAAAAGAAAGAAATAAAGCTAAAATATTTAAACTGTCCATGGATAAATAACGGGATTAGAAAATCATCAAAAACAAAGCAAAAACTCTATATCAAGAATTTAAAAAACAGAAACGAAACTAACTTAATTACATACAAAAAGTACAAAAATCTTTTTGAAAAAATTAGAAAGAACTCAAAAAATATATATTATTCAAAAAAACTGCAAAAAAGCATAAGTGATATTAAAAAAACCTGGAACATATTGAAGGCAAATAATAGGTAAAAAGCATAGAAAATCAAATAATTTACCCGATAAAATTATCGTTAACGAAACTGAATATATCGACAAAATTTCTATCGCTGAAAATTTCAATAGTTTTTTTGCAAAAATAAGCTCTAACATAGCTTCAAAAATTCAATGCCCTGATGTCTCCTATATCAAAACTATACCACAAACCAACATTTCTGTTTAAATATCTTCTCTGGACTAAAGCATGAAGAACTAGAAATTGAAAAAAACTAATAAGGCTAAAATAACGAATAAGGCTCCTAGGATTGACGACATTTGTAGCTATATAGTTGTAAATGTGTTTCCGGTGATAAAACAATCAATCTATGAATTATTCAAATCCTCAATTATTACAGGATCTGTACCGAATAAATTAAAAATTGCTAAGGTAATACCAAGATTAAAACCCGGGGATTCATTTACACTAAACAATTACAGACCTATCTCAGTTCTTCCAGCGTTTTCAAAACTTTTGGAGAGAGTAATATACAATAAACTGTATAAATATTTAACATATAACAAAATCCTAAATGAAAAACAGTTTGGATTCCAGAAACAACATTCAACCAAACACGCTATTCTTGATCTTATAAATAATATAAATGACTCTTTTGAAAACAAAAAATATGTCATTGGAGTCTTTGTTGATTTATCTAAGGCGTTTGACACAGTAGATCACGCTATCTTAATTTGGAAAATGGAAAAATATGGAATAAAAGGTGTTGCGCTAAACTGGTTCAAACACTTTTTACTAGACAGAAAACAATACGTTATTGCTTATAAAAAAAAAAATTCAAAATTACTCAAAATAAAATGTGGTGTCCCCCAAGGTTCCATTCTTGCACCTCTTTTGTTTTTAATATACATAAACAATCTTCCTAAAGCCTCAAGTAAATTGGATGTCATAATGTTCGCAGATGACACTAATTTATTTTATGCATCCTCATCTTTTACAGAACTGTATGAAACTACAAATTCTAAACTTGAAAAAATAAACAGTTAATTAAAATCTAAAAAATTATTGCTAAACACAGAAAAAACCAAATACATTCTTTTTCATTCTAACCATTTATAAATACCTCCCGATTTACCTTCGCTAAATATAGATACTAAATAAATAGAGAGAACTCAAACAACTAAGTTTCTTGGTATACTTATTGATGAGAACATCTCATGGAAATCACATATAGATATATTAACACCAAAATATCAAAAAACATAGGTATCTTTACAAAGCTAGTTCTATACTGTCTCCTGATAATTTAAAGTTCCTATTCTTCTCGTTCATTCAAAGCTACTACATATACGTTAATGTTGCATGGGCGAGTACTCATAAATCCAAGCTAACCACACTATATTGGAAACAAAAGCATGCTGCCAGAATAGTTTTTAATAAGGATAGATTCGCGCAAGCTGAACCACTTTTAGAAAATTTAAAAGCATTAAATGTATATCAAATCAATATATTCTAAAATTTGTTGTTTATGCTCAGATATAAACTTGGACTTGTTCCTTTTCTCTTTTTAAGGAATTTCTTTCAAAATAGAAAAAACAGATACCATACCAAAGGAACGGGAAATTTCAACGTACCTTTTAAAAAAACTAATCTCTCGCACTTTTCTATTTCGTACCGTGGTCCTTATCTATATAATAAATTAATATCCAAAAACTCTCAACTGGAAAAATCAAATAACTTAAATACTCTGAAATCGTTATTAAAAGATCTTATTTTAAACACAAAGAACTTTATGAATTTTTATTAACCCAAAAACATTTCAAACAATGTATAAAACTAACTTTCTCCGAAACCAATGTAATCTCTAATAACTCTAAAAAACTTTAAATAACTCAAAAACAACAACAACAATAAAATGATAAATAATATGCTTATTTATCAACACGTGAACTATATTACCTATTTAGCAAATCGTGTACCTACTTATATTTATGTGTGTTGTAATAAAATTAAAAAAAATAAAAACTTTTTGTCTACATTCTTTGCTTTTATTTTTTGCATTTTTATTTTTATTCTTCCGAAACTCATAACATTATTTTTTAAAGATAAACTTATTTTAAATTGAAGTATTTAAAAATATTATTAACGCTTAGCGGTTTCTTGATGACACGACTATCGGTCTTCTGCAAGTTTCCCGCGTTCTTTAAAGTTAATTTTATTACGTTACAGTTTATTTTATTCATTCTTTGTAAAACATATTTTTTTTTTAGTTTTACTAAACTCTGTGAACTGTGAATTATATATTACGAATTTGTAAAGATTAAAGAACAAAAAATTAATAAAAAAGAAAAAAGATCTTAATGTAATGTAAAAAGTTGTTTAGCAAAAGAGATGGTTAAAAATATTTTGTTTGAATTTAAATAATTTTAATCATTTTGATATCCGTTATTTTAAAATAATACCCAGAAAAAGGGGTATCCCTTTTGCAAATCATTGAGCATTTTTTTACGCACATAAGGGACATTTTTTTACGCGCATAAGGGACATTTTTTTACGTTCATTAGGGTATCACTGAACAAAGTTTCAGCTTTATAAACATTTTTTCCAACAATTAGTAATTTTTTAAGTTTTACTCCCAGAATACAAAGACCTTTTAGGCTATAAAACATTTTTGAATATAAATATCGTATGAGTGAAATTAAACATTCGTTCTGGCATGAAAAAGCGACGATTATCTCAAACAAAAACTGTTAAAATTTATTTTATCAGAGATGTGCAGTTGCAGGTATGTAACAATAAATCTGATAGCACATCCATCTGTAAGTGCAGCCGTAGTGCAGGACATCCATCTGTAGATCAGCCGTAGCGCAGTGGTTAGCGCATGTGTCTCAGAAGCTAGAGATTTATGGTTCAACGCCACCTCCGGGCAAGTTTTATTATATTGTTAAAAAATGAGGCGCGAACTTCCTTTCAAATGCTCTTCCGCGATTCTCTGTGATACTGTAAGGACTTCTTGGGGCACCTAAAATTAAAAATAAAAAGTGGAAATAGGCAAAATTTTATTAGAAAATATTTTAGAATTTTAAAGTTTCCGTTTTTTTCCTTTTCTTTTCTTCATTTTAAATTAATTAAAAGATAACCATTTTTGGCACTTTGTACTTTTAGATTTTAACTCAAAACAAGTTCTTTAAACCTTTTTACTTTTTACCACCAATCACAATCAAAAAAGACTTTTTTTAATATTTAAGCCCGGCGGTAGCCCTCCAAATTTAATGTTTCACATGAAATTTTTAGATATTGTGCAAAGCCCATATTTAAGAATGTTCACGCTACAGCAATTTAGAATGCTTTGCAAAACTTGTAGTCATTTTAGCCTGGGAACAAAATTACCAAAAAATATTGGTATTACCTTCCCAAAATGCGTGGGCAATGAGTTAATAAAATGCATTTTTTAGTACCTCATACTAAACTTAAATTAATTGACAAGTTTTAAATATCATTAAATGATCCTTTAATGTTCAAAAGCTTTATCCAAATATTTACCTTAATTCGGGAACGGTTAAAACTTTAAATGATCATAACTTTTGAATACTAAACAATTGTTAGATGAAATTTAAAACCAAACTAAACGCAAAAATAAATTTAAATAAAGTAAAAAAATCTGACAGTAAAAAAATTTTAACTTAAAAATTTTTTTAGAAAAAGTTTCAAATTTTTTTAGAGAAATTTTTTAAATTTTTTTAGAGAAAATTTTAAATTTTTTTAGAGAAAATTTCACATAAAAAGTTTAATAGTTGTACATGAAAAAATGCAGGTAGATCTTTTAACTTCACTGGCCGTGGTGTAGTGGTGTAGCTTAATCTCCGTCGTCTAAAGCCTTCTCTGGCCATATTTTCATCTATTGGTAAGAAGAAGGCGTGAACTTCCTAGTTAAAAGTTTTTTTTTAGCGGGGCACAGTGATAAAACCGTTAGTACCTCTTGGAATATCTAAATAACTAATTAATAAAAAAAACTTCTACCTGTGAGCTAGGCCAACGCCTAAGGTTGTGTGGGGTATGAGGTGTGATTGTTTAGTATTAAACATGTAGAAAAAAGTAACTAAGAACATTTATTTTTATTTTTAATAGATGTATTTTATTTTATTACTTTTCATTTTTATTTTTATTTTATTTTTTTGTTCCTTAGACCATCGCAAACTTAGCTTCTGCTAAAGTTGCCTCTTTTGCTATTATCTTACTTCTGATTTCATTTTCTACCTCTATATATATCTTACTCGTCTCTGTATGAAACGCTGTTGTCATTTTTTTTTTAATTTTATTTTAGGTGCCCCAAGAATTCCTTACTGTCTTATCAGTAAGTTCACATCTCCTACCTTCCCAAGTAAGTTCACATCTCCTACCTTCCCAGTGGGTACAAGACGTTTAAAATACATCTTAAAACATATTAATACATTTTTTAGACGTCTTAAAAACGTCTTATACCCACTAGGTTACCAATGTCATAAAACTGGGTAGTTTTATTACATCGGTAAGTGGTCCAATGCATCTTTTTATAAACATATTATAAAAAGAGGTGGCGTAGAACCACAGATCTAACCACGCGCTACTCACTGCGCTACGGCTGGTATATTTAGGCTGGTTCTTCTTATAATAAAGATTCAAAAATGAAATGAAAATTTAGTTAGATCAACCTTGAGCTACTCTTTCATAGTCTTTTTTCTACAAATACTACATAGTTACTGCTAAAACGACCAATCATCCCTGGTTTTATAAACCAAATTCATTTTTGCTTGACTCGTCATTCAGCAAAATTGCATCCTTTCACTGTATATGTCTCATAATGTTCTTGACTCATAAAACCTTCATCTTTTGTCTTTTGTCAACTGTTTCATTGCTCTTTAACACTATTCTTGGTTTTCTAGTAACTCCCAACATAATAGTAGGTGCTTGGAGCATGTTAGCAGTGAATTAGTTTATTTTTTTTTTTTTTAAGTTAACACTTTTCTGGAAACCAGTTGTGATGAAAGTGCAGTAGTTTGATATATTTTTAATTGTTAAGAGTTTATATGTGTTTTTATCATTCAGTACAAAAAGGTATGCCTATTTTAAACGTAAGTTATCTGAGAAAATTCTTCACAATTAAGAAACCTAGATGACTGCTTGAGCAGAACCAATAAAAGCGGAATGGGGCAATTTATGAGGCAATTTTGGAAGCATTTAATTAAAGGCCTTCAAGTTTAAATTTTAATTAAAAAACAAAACCACAAGCATTCTAACTTTTCAAAACTAAATTATCATTTGAACATTTTTAGCTTTTAATTTTATAGAAAACATAAAATACAAGGATAAAATAAAAACCTCTGGCGCGGTGTTAACTCACTTGTAAGTTGTTCAAGAGTAGAACATTAATTCGGTAATCTAATTAATAGTATTAATTGCACGTTCTAACATCACCTATATGTGTTGATGCAATATCTCTATGCATCAACAGGTGTTGATGCATAGAGATATTGCATCAACACCTGTTGATGCAATATCTCTATATATTTTTAATTGTTAAGAGTTTATATGTGTTTTTATCATTCAGTACAAAAAGGTATGCCTATTTTAAACGTAACCGGGTATGTGGCCTCCCAGCTAGCACATTAACGTTGGCCCAACGTCGGATCAACGTCGAAAGTTCGTTGGCCGATGGTCGGCAACCGACGTCGCTACAACGTGGATTTAGAAGTCGGTGCGATGTCGCAGCCAACCGTTGGACTAACGTTGGCCCAACGTCGACATCCGGGCGAGCGTCGAAGTCTAACGTTGGTCCAACGTAATATTATTATGTTTAAGAATCTTTACAATTTTGATTCATTTGATAAGCATGTGCTTACTATTTCATATGCAATGTTCATTAAAATTATTACATTGATTTTTTTTCTTTCAAATAAGTTTGAATAATTTTTTTTCGCGATGAACGAAAATTGATTTTTATGCTGATAAATGAAGCAACTTGATTTCATAATAACACAGAAGACCAAATTTGTTGTAATAATCATTGTAATAACGTTAAAATACTTGTACACACAGTTTATAAATATAGGTTTTAGGTATAAAATGATATGACCCCGGAAGTTTCAATGGATTTTGGTTACTAATACCATGTTTTAATGATCAATTTTAAAATAAATCTTATGAGTGTCCCTTTTTGAGAAAATTTAGTTTTGAAATAATTTTAATGGTTTTTTTTCTTTAAATACTATTTAAATTAAAAGTATGGTTGATAATGTTTATTAGTTTTTATATTACATATTACAACACTACAACATTTTAGTTAAAAAAATCAATGACAAAAAATCTTTTATTAATATATAACTTTGATAAGGTTCTTTGATTACAGGTTTGCACTACTAAACGCCTCTGCAATTCTCTTGGTTCTTATCAGATGTTTTTTGCTCGTTTGGGAAACATTAAACCTGTTGATGACAATAGACGATGACAAATGATGCTTCATTTTAGCATAAGCTGCTTCAGAAGCCTGCTCTGCATATCTTCCAAGAGAATGGCCTGATCTGGAGACAAAGTCTTCTAAGCATGTACTTTCCAAGTGACAGTCAGATCCTTTTTAAGATATAATAACAAAATATCAATAAAAAACTTTTAAATAATGCTGCTTGTTGTAATAATACCTCTTTAAGAAAAGTATTGTAAATAAATTATAGTGAAATACTAAAAAATGTACTGGGGCAAACAATATTATTAAAAGCAAAAAGAGACATTTTATGGCCTACCTTCTTCCAGTATTCTTGAGCAACCACGTAAGATTGCATAAATGGCTGAAGTCATCTTTGTAATTGGGATCCAAACTATTTCCATATGTTCTTTGAACTACCACGCGGAACTTTCACAAAGGTTCTAATAGAGATAGTAGCTCTACTAGTAACAGATTGTGCAGCTCATCGCACTGCTCTAGTATTCATTTTGAAGTATTTCCTACATAAGTTCCACCACAACATCTTTTTCTTATACGTCCTAAGCTTGAAACCCACATCTCAAACTCGGGCCACAATTTGGTTAGAAATGATGACATGATTTACAAGGCACATCAACATGTGAAGTTCTGGCAAAGGTATAACATCTAACACCAACTTGGATTTGTCTTCTTCCTTGATCAAGCATGGCTTTACAACATTCTATATAAAAATAATATTTATTAAAAACTGATAAAATATAGAGTTTTTTAAGGCAAAATGTTATAAAGATCCTCAATGTATATTCATTAAAATTACTTTGAAGTCCTGCATTCTTTTGTGTGGCAATCCAGCCTCGTAATACATTGTAAACCAATCATCTAAAGATCTCAAAGTTCTGAGATCTCCAGCAGCAATAGTTAATGTACCTTCACACCAGGCACAAGAGTATTTTCCTCCGTGAGCCTAAAATAATTTATATAAGCCTCCTGAATTACATTTTATGAAGTAGTACATGTGTATGTGTTCAAATAATGTAAAAAGTATAAATTTGGATTATAATATATAATACCGAAATTCCCAACAATATGTTGATAATTTTCATGTCTGATGCAAGAGAATATTTGCATTTATGCAGTTTTAGGCTCTCGACAATTAATTTTGGGGCAAAAAAATCGCAATTTTGTCATAGAAACATTAAAACTAAGAGTATAATTAATATCTAACTTTAATTTTAGGTTCAGATTGTTATTTGTCCTTTTATTAATATATCCTGAAAATTTCAGGTCGAAAGCCTTATTAGTTACGGAGTATTTTAGGAAACAGTTTCGGTTCTTTTTTGTCCTTTATCTCATAAATTCGGCTCATGCGCAGTGAATTCGATAATTTTTTTAACTTTACTCTTAATTATTTTTTAAATATGCACAAAATAACTTTTTTATTTGATGAAATCAGTTAATTCAATTTTTTACTATAATGGTACCCAGCTAGCACACATTCGTTGTTAAAACATTAGAATAATGTCGTGCGTTTCGTTGGCCCAACATCGGCTGCCAACGTTGTTTTTATATCATTATGGTTACAAATGCGACGTCTCCAACAACTAAAAACCGATGCTGGTAAAGCGTTTTATTATAGTCGGAAAATAGTTATATTTTTTACGTTGATTCAACGTTTGATTTTATACATTGGCCCAACGTTGTATTTACGTTAATTCAACGTTGAACTTTAATTGGCAAAACGTTGTATTCAATTATTCGGAATTAAATTTTCATTAAATTCTATTATATATATATATATATATATATATATATATATATATATATATATATATATATATATATATATATATATATATGTATATATATATATATATATATATATATATATATATATATATATATATATATATATATATATATATATATATATATATATATATATGCTGTATATATATATATGTATAGCCTGCTGCCGGGGGCTTCAGTACATACATTGACTGACAAATAGCCTGACTCGCAGTGGAGTGCTGCTACATCGACTGAGGGTTTAGTATGGGTCAGCAACCTTTTCATTCATTATTATTCGTTTTCCTCATCGTTTTTTTAAAATGCTCACTTATTTTAGGCTAGCAAAAAAAGTGAGCAATTGCGCATATAAATATGCTATAGTAAATATATATATATATATATATATAAATATAGCTGACGTAAGCAATATATAAACTAAATTAAAGTTAAGAACGCTTGATCATTCGAACAAAAATCGAGTTTGTGTTGATTGGTTTGATATTTTAATAATCACCGAATATTTTATTTAAGTTATATAATTTTGCAATAGCAATGCTTGGTTGCATACATTAGATCAACGTTGGGTTTAGTTTGTAAAAGCAATCAATTTTTTGCAATGTATTTACATACATTAGATCAACCTTGATTTATATACATTGAATCAACGTCGAAATTTATACATTGGATCAACGTTAGGTTTAGATCATAAAAACAATCAACTTTTTGCGATATTTTTACATACATTAGAAAAACGTTGATTTATATACATTGAATCAATGTCGAGATGTATACATTGAATCAACGTTGGGTTTAGATCGTAAAAACAATCAAACTTTTTCGATGTTGTTTCATACATTGGAAAAACGTTGATTTATATACATTTAATCAACGTCGAAATATATACATTGGATCTACATTGGGTTTAGATCGTAAAAACAATCAACTTTTTGCGATGTTTTTACATACATTGGACCAATGTAAATTTGCCAGATTTTTTTAGTTCCGTCGGTAATAGTTTTATCATTAACCAAATAACATTGGATCAACGTTGATATTGCATCGGAAAAAAGAGCCAACGTTTGCGATGGTTTTACATACGTTGGCCCAATGTAAGTGTGCTAGCTGGGTAGAGAAGTACTTTAAAACTCTTTTTTGAACATCTTTAGACAATTTATTGACATAGTTTTGTTGTCTAGGGAGTTCCATGGCGAGGTTGCTCTATATAAGTTACTTTTTATGAACTTATGTTTAGAGACTATGGGTGGGAGTATTAATTTTTTACTGCATCAAAGACTTAACGGCAGAGATTTTTTGATAAAAAGATCAAAGATAAAACACAATACATAAGACAATACAAATAAAATCTGATTTAAACCATTTATTGATTTAAAAACTTTAGTTAACAAAAACCTTAAATTTTTAAGGTGGATACTTAGGATATTTTTTATTTTTTGAATTTCTTTTAATGGGAGATCAAATCTTTTATAGACAATGCGACGTCCTTTTTAATGAATTTTATTAATTAGGTTATTATCATACTTCGAACAAAACATCCAAATCAAAGGCAATACAAAAAATTTGACTGTATAAAAGCATTGAAAAAAACAGTAGCTTGTTTTACTGATAAGAAGCTCCTTATTCGTGAAAGAGCAAAGCGTTTACTATTCGCTTTTCCACACAGACTTTTAATATGATCATCAAATTTCAAATCCTTATCAATTGTAACCCCGAGAAGTTTAACCTTAGAGGAAACCATGATTTTTACATTTCCAACCATTAAAAATTGATCTTTACAATTTTTTAAGCCAGCTAAAAAAAATTGAAATTTTCAAAGTAAACCATGAAATCGCGTTTAATGTTTCTATTTGAAGACGAGCAATAACACTCTCTAGGTTGTTGTCACAAACAGAAAGAGTGTTGTAATCAGCATAAGAGCAGATTTCAGATTCTTTTATAAAAAAGAAAAAATCGTTGATAAAAATATTAAATAAAATTGGTCCCAAAATTGAGCCTTGAGGTATACCAGATTCCATATTTAAATATTCAGAAAATGACGATCCTAGTCTTACCCTCTGTTTGAAAGGTAAGATAATAAGAATTTGAGGCTATCGTAAGAAAACCCATAACCTTCCAACTTAGCTATAAGCAAATCATGTGGAATTGAATCATATGTCTTTGATAAATCCATAAGCATAGCGCCAACTATACCTCATTAGTCCAAACATTCTTGCCACTTATTAACTAAAATAAAAAGTGCATGCTGTGCACTATACCCTCTCCAAAATCCAAACAGCACTGTACTAAGGCTTGGCTCTATAAAAACCCGTATTTGTTCGTAAATAACGATTTCAAACACTTTTGAGAGAACAGGCAGAATACTTATTGGGCGGAAGTTACACTTACCAGCAGAGTCATTTTTTTAAAACATGGTATGACATCGCCCATTTTTAAGAAAGACGGGAATTTGCCTTTGTAAATGAAATTATTTATACGAGAAGCTTTCTCTAAAATCTAAATAAGTTTTTAACGTTGGAATATCTCCAACCCAAAATGTCTTCTTTTTACTATTTAAAGAATAAAATTTTTTGTTATATCATCAGGAGTAGTTTGATGAAATTTAAAATTTTGAGAATATAATTTGGATTTGTTTTTAATGTTTATAATACTGAGATGGTTTGCATATCTTATAATAGCAGATTCAACAGACACATGTACATTGCAAGGAGAAAGACGATAACTCATCTTACTATTTATAGGAGACAATGCAACGTTTGTGAAATATAAGTTGAAAATGTTTGAAATTTGAAAGTAATCTGAAATAGTTTCCCCATGTTCAATCAACGTTATGCGATCGTTCGAATTACCAGATTTATTAGAAAAAAAAAGGCTTACATATCTTCCATAGAGATGTAGTGGAAGACTTGAATAAATTTATCTCACTAAAATAGATTTTTTTTGCTTTTTTATTCAAGTACACTGCGTAGTTTCTTTGTTTCCTATAAAGAGACAAAGAAATGTCTGTATTTTCAATCTGGAATTTTTTTTTTAATTTTGAGCGAAGCATAATTGCTTTTCTAAAATTCTTAGTTATAAATGGCTTATTGTTACCTTTTAAGATTTTAGTTTTCAATGAAGCATATAGACTTTAATAATTGCTAAAGATTAAACTCAGATTAAAGCGTTAAACTCATTAATGTCATTGCAAAATCTCAATTTATTTTCTATTGTTTCAGAAAATATAACAGTTAAAAAGTTTTTAAAAGACCTGTAAATTAATTTTTATGTAGGTAAGTTGCAGAAGATAGCCCTAAGCATTGTAAAAATAAGATCGTAATGGTCACTAACACCAGTACAGATAATTTTAGAGTGTTAGAAACACGTCTTTCTATTTGTTAGGATGAGATCTACACCACCTGACGGTCTGAGCGACCACCTGACGGTCTGAGTGAGATTCTGAGAACGTTTTTTGATCAAATTGATATCAAAATAGGCATTAAAGAAAAAAAAAAATATTATTGGCGAACTAAACATGAAATTTTTAAACTACAAGAATGACTGTAAAATAAAAGAATTTTTTGATTTAATATTTGAAATAGGAGCAATTCCCCTAATTAATTGTCCAACTAGAGTATCAGCAAACTCAGCAACTCTCATTGACAACATTATTACAACTGATGTCTTCAATAATAATATACAAAAAGGTATATTAAAAGCATATATAACTGATCATTTCCCAATATTTCTATCATTAAACTCAAATTCTAAAGTTAAAACCAAAACTAATAATAAAATAAAAGTAAACGCTTATTTAAACATAAACAATATTGAACAGTTTAAAAAACAATTATCACTGCTTCATTGGAAGCATATAAATTTTAATGACAACGCAAATAAAATTTATGAAAATTTTTTTAAAATATTTTATTCTGTCTATGATGCCAATTTTCCCATCTGTGAAAAAACAATAAATTAAAAAAGCTTTAATGCTCCTTGGATAACTAAGGGTTTTAAAAAATCACCTAAGATCAAACAAAAGCTATATATAAATTACTTAAAAACAAAAACACCTTTGAAAGAAAAAATATACAAATATTACAAATATCTATTTGAAAAAACTCGTAAAAACTTAAAAAAGAATTACTACTCAAAACTAATTGAAAATGTTAAGAACGACGCTAAACGTACTTAGAAAATGTTAAGAGAAATTAGTGGAAAACAAAAAACTTGCTCAGGTTCCCTACCGCAGGTGATTAGAGTGGATAACAAAGGTGTTTTTGAACCTAGATTAATAGCTCATGGGTTTAACAAATTCTTTATTGATATCGGTTCCAAACTAAATTCATAATATTCAAGTTGTGTTCAATAACTTTTTAACACCGATGGATGATTGCATTTGCTCCAATAACTTATCTTCTGAGCTATCATTTGAGGAGTTTCAAGTTTCGTTTAAATATATTTTAAAAAAAAGCCCCTGGAGCTGATGAAATAAATAGAAACATAGTCTTAGAATGCTTTGAACAATTAAAAGATATTCTTTTTAAAGTTTTTAGAGCATCAATATAACAAGGAGTTATTCCTGATGAGCTAAAATTAGCGAAAATAATCCCAAAATACAAAGAAGGAGACAGAACTAATGTATGTAACTACCGACCTATTTCTATTTTATCAACATTTTCAAAAATCTTAGAAAAAATTATTTACAATAGATTATATACTTATTTTAAGGAGAAAATTTTTTTTCATAAAAATCAGTTTGGATTTTAAAAAAATAGTTCTACAGAACATGCAATCATTCAATTTGTCCGTGAAATTTCTAACTCTTTCAAAAATTCACAATTCACTTCAGGTATTTTTTTGGATTTATCAAAAGCATTTGATACAGTAAATCATAGCATTTTGATCCATAAACTTGAATATTATGGAGTGGATGGTGTAATTTTGAAATGGTTTAAAAGTTATTTAACAAACCAAAAACAATTTGTTTCTTTTAACGATCTTTATCAAAAAAATGTTTTAGATATTTCATGTTGTGTTCCGCAAGGATCAATTTTGGGGCCACTTCTTTTTTTAATATACATTAATGATTTGCATAAAGCTTCTAATCTTTTAAGTAAAATGTTTGCGGATGATACTAATTTATTTTTATCTGATAACAATATTAATAAACTCTTTGCTATTACGAATGAAGAACTCAAAATAATTTCTAGCTGGTTCAAATGCAATAAACTTACCCTAAATATAAAAAAAATAAAATGGATTCTTTTTGATTCGATACCTAAAAAACGTTATTTACCCCCAACTCTACCTGATATTTTTATTGGCAAATTGAAATAAAAAGAGATTGTATCACAAAATTTTTAAGCGTATTCTTTGATGAGAGCATCACATGGAAGCAAGATATTGATTATGTTGGTACTAAAGTTTAAAAAAATATTGGAATTCTTTATAAGACCAGAATCCATATAAATAAAAAAGTTTTATTCCAACTTTATTATGCATTCATTCATAGCTATATGAATTATGTAAATATTGCTTGGGCAAGCCGGCTGGTAGTCAGGTTTCCCGAACTCTGTGGTAGCTCTAAGAGAGGCTGATTCCATCAACAGCTGAAAAATATCAGAGTACTAACAGTGCCATGTTGCGCATGGATGGTGTCCCATTTGTACTTTTGATGTGCATTTCCAAGGCCACATTGGAGCTCTTTGTTACGGCTTAGGGTTTATTAGAGGAAATGAGGCAACTGCTTGAGCTATAAAACAGTGTACTGAGTACTATCTATGTTTCGACTCAAGTTCTTTAACAAATTTAAAAATGAATAAAGTAACAAAAACTATAAAACACAAAAAACTACAGTCATCACCAAGTTCGCTAAACCTATCATTCACCAATATTCGTGGTCTTCGAAGTAACTTTTCTTCTGTTGAGTCTTATCTCTTGCAAAGTTCACCAGACCTACTTGCTCTTTGTGAGACTAATTTGAGTTCAGCTGTCTCATCTTGTGATCTTAGTGTTGATGGTTATCTTCCTTTAATTCGTAAAGACTCCAATAGTCACATGCTTGGCCTGGGCATTTACATTCGTAAGAGTTCACCCATTTGTCGGGAAACTAGGTTTGAATCCACAGACTACTCTTTTATGTGCTTTTGTTTAGCACCACTTCACTTTATCACCTTTCTCTTTGTTCTATATCGCTGTCCCTCATCTCAAGACTGCACTCTTCTTGATGTTATTTCTGATTATATTGACCAAGCCCTCATTCTTTATCAATCAGCCAATATTGTTGTTGTCGGTGACTTTAATGCTCATCACACTGAATGGCTTGGCTCTAGTGTCAGTGACTCTGCAGGCATTAAGGCCCACAACTTTTGTCTTTCTCAATCCCTAACTCAAATAGTCAATTTTCGAACTCGCATCCCGAATCATTTACCTGCTCTACTAGACTTATGTCTTGTTTCTGATCCTAGTCAGTGCTCAGTTTCTTCACACTCACCCTTAGGTGCGTCTGATCATGGTTTAGTCTCTCGAAAAATAATTATCTCATTCTTCTTTACCATCAGAATCCCCCTATCATTGTACATCTTACAACTACCTTAAAGCTGACTGGGACTCTCTCCGTGATTTTCTTCGTGATGGCCCCTGGGTAAAAATCTTTCGTCTCCCTGTTGACAAATGTACTTCTTACATAACTTTGTGGATTCAGACTGGCATGGAATCCTTTATTCCCTCTCGACGATTCCAGGTCAAGCCTCACTCTTCTCCATGGTTTTTCTCACATTGTGCTGCTGCAATTGCGAATCCAAACCATTACTTCCATATCTATCAGCAAAACAATTCTCCAGAAAACAGACGTCTGTTTATTAAAAAGGTTTTGTCTAACGCCAAAGCTTGCTATTCTCAGATCATGAAATCTCGTATTTCATCACAAAAATTAGGCTCTCGCGACTTCTGGAGAATCTTTAATAGTATCAGTAATAAGGGCAAGTCTGTAATTCCACCTCTTTTGTATGGTTCAGACTTTGTCACCTTACCTAAAGACAAAGCTGAATTGTTTGCCAAGAACTTTTCATCAATATCATCTCTTGACTCCAGTAGTTGCGCTCTACCTGATATAGCCGTCAAACAGGTTGATCCATTGCTCGACATTCGTATCACTCCAGCTTCTGTATCTAAAGTGATTTCCCGCTTAGACTCTTCTACAGCTTGCGGCCCGGACAACACACCCGTTATAGTCTTGCAGAAGTATTCTCCGGAGCTGTTGTCTATCCTTTCAAAACTATTTAACAAGTGCTTATCAGAGTCTTGTTTTCCAGCCTGCTGGAAAGCAGCATCTGTTATCCCTATTTTTAAAAATTCTGGAGAGCGATCTGATTCATCTAACTACCGTCCCATTAGTCTTCTTCCTATCATAAGCAAGGTTTTTGAATCTTTAATTAACAAACACTTAATCTCTCATCTCGAATCTCATAACCTACTTTCTGATCATCAATATGGATTTTGATCTTCTTGTTCTACGGCTGATTTGCTATCAGTAAAAACCGATAGGTTTTATCGCGCATTAGATAAAGGTGGAGAGGTTAAGGCCATTGCTCTTGACATTTCTAAAGCGTTTGATAAGGTTTGGCATGCTGGTCTCCTCCATAAGCTTTCTTCTTACGGTGTATCTGGAAACATCTTTAAGATTATTGAATCCTTTCTTTCCAATCGTAGTATAAAAGTTGTCCTTGATGGACAGCACTCTTCTTCTTATTCTGTAACCTCAGGGGTTCCTCAAGGTTCAATCCTTGGCCCTATACCTTTCCAATCGTAGTATAAAAGTTGTCCTTGATGGACAGCACTCTTCTTCTTATTCTGTAACCTCAGGGGTTCCTCAAGGTTCAATCCTTGGCCCTATACTCTTTTTAATTTACATTAACGATCTTCCAGATATTCTCACATCTAAGGTGGCATTGTTCGCTGATGATACTACCATTTATTCTTGTCACGATAAGAAGCCAACTCCCTCTGATTGGTTGCAGGGGGCATCTGAGCTTGAAAAAGAGCTCACTTCTGATACAGCATGGGGCTCACAGTGGCTGGTGAACTTTAATTCAGATAAAACTCAATTTTTTTTGGCCAATCGTTATTGCAATAATTTAGACCTTCCTATATTTATGAACGGTAATGTACTCAATGAGTCTCCTACCCTTCACCTTCTAGGATTAACTCTTACTTCTAATCTTTCTTGGAAACCTTATATCAAATCCGTTGCAAAATTAGCATCTGCTAAAGTTGCTTCTCTTTATCGAGCTCGTCACTTTCTTACTCTGGATTCTATTCTCTATCTCTATAAATCTCAAATCCGGCCTTGTTTGGAATACTGTTGCCATATCTGGGGCGGATCTTCTAATGATGCCCTTTCTCTTTTAGACAAGTTGCAAAAACGCATTGTAAACATAGTTGGACCTGCTCTTGCAGCAAACCTTCAACCTCTGTCACATCGTCGTAATGTTGCTTCTCTTTCTCTTTTCTACAAATACTATAATGGGCACTGCTCGAAAGAGCTAGCGTCTCTTGTGTCATCTACTAAAATTCATTCTCGTGTTACTCGTCATTCAATTAAGGCTCATCCTTTTTCTGTTACTGTTCCTAAGTGCTCCAAAAACTCTTATTCGTCTAGTTTTTTTCCTCGAACATCAGTTCTTTGGAATTTGCTTCCTTCATCTTGCTTTCCTGATTCATATAATTTGCAACCTTTTAAGTCGTCTGTCAATCGTTATCTTGCTCTACAATCTTCATCTTTTCTCTTCCAGTAACTTCCAGCACTAATTAGTGGTTGCTGCAGCCTTGTTGGAAGCAAAGATAATTAAAAAAAATATATACGTAAAAGCAATCTTTCTCTTACCGTTTTTAATGATTTAATTACTTTGAAACCTACCAATAAATACTCTCTAAGAACAAACAACCTTCCATATGTCGAACAAATTTTAACCAATTTTGCATTGATTATCGTCCACCCCATCTCTGGAACAAAACTGTTTTGCCTAATTTAAATTTTGATCTACCTACTTCTTTGCATCTTTTTAAATCTTTTTCTCTCCCGTATTATCAAAATTTGACAATAATATTTATATTATGGAAATATTTTTTAAACTTTATTATTTATACTACAAAGTGATATATGTGTGTATATTTTATTTTTATTTTGTTGTTGTTATAGTTACTTTATAACCTAATATGTTGTTTAAACTAGTATAAGGTTGTGACGATCTTACTGATCTTCTTTCAGATACCTATTTTTTCAAATGTTAGTAGTATTTGCTTTTTTTATAATTTGTTTTAATTTTTTAATTACTCATTATATTGTAAAAACGAATTAACAAATGAAAACTAAAATATTAAAAAAAAAATAATCTATACACGTGGGTTTTACAACCAATTTAAAACAAGTTGGTGCTTTAATTAAATTACTACATTGATAAAGGCAGAGAAACTCGTTCATTATTTTATCATGAGGTTGTAAATTAAAATCTCCGATAATTATATAATCATTATATGATTGCAAGTAAAAATCAAGAATCCTCTAAGGTTGACGAAGAAATAGTCATTTTTCTGATCAGGTGGCTTATAAATGGCTATAATTAGCCATTTCCGCATTCTTAGTTTAATTTCAAAATGTAAAATTTGAACGTCAGTGGGTATGACTACGCCATTTAATTTTTTTGAGGTAATGTTATCATTAATATACTTAAGAAGTCCTCCATTTTGATGGGATATATCAAGGCGATAGGGAGTTTTGTAAACTGTATATAAAAATTAGATAATAGAATTAATATTGATGAAAGCTAGATTAACATTGTGAGGATATTTAGACCTTAGTTTATCTAAATCAGACTGACTAAATATGACTATTTTCTTCATTGGGGTTAAGTAAGGTTGTTTGAAGATCATAAATCAAAGTTGGGGGGGGGGGGGTCAATATCAAATAGACTAAAATCTTTGTAAAATAATTGTGAAGCAATAATTTTTCATTTGAATAACTAAATAGCGTAATGTAATTTAAGAGAATCATTTTGCTCTTTGGAAAAACAATTCTCTCAAAATAATTTAGTCAACAATTATTAAGTTTTTCGAACATTCAAAGACAGTTAGTTGAAAATGAATCATTTAAGTATTCGTTAACTACTTTAAAAAGGCAATTTATTTTCGATTTGAGTCACCTCTTTTGAAATAAGTTTTAATTCATTGCAATTTTTTTCCAAACCTTATGTAATCGATTTTTAAAGTTTTAATTTTTACATTTGTACCGTTTTAGAATTTTATCTTGGTACGAAATTTAATATTATACTCATATATGTTTAAGTACTACCAAGTGTATATACAAAATTATTCACATTACAGAGGTTAGTTATTATAAGCGTTAATTTTATTTACAATTTTTAATCCGTAATTTAAAACAGAACTAGAAGCCGTAGCTTAAACTACCATATGTACACAGAGCTCAGACACCGATAGGTGTTTTTTAACACGATAACCTTTTTTATGATGGAGTAAAAAAGATTTATATTATTCTGAGGAAAAATAAAACATTATAAAAAAAAATAATTTGATTATTTATCTTTCTACTTTAGTATACACTAAGAAATAAATAATTCCATTCAGATATTTTATAGTTGAGTATACACTAAGAAATAAATAACTCCATTCAGATACTTTATAATTTAGTATACACTAAGAAATAAATAACTCCATTCAGATATTTTATAATACAATATTGATATATAGTTTTATATATAATTTAGATTCAAACACTCTATGCCTAACTCATTGTAATAAATATCAAAAAGTTATAAAATGACTATTTGATATTTATTAATCAGATAAATATAAAGGCTTTTTGTTAAATAATTTATTCTATTTACAATTCATATGGTAATATATTTAAAAAGTTGACTGACTGTCTTAAAATATTTGGATACCAGTGGTATTCTGTATCAGTCTCAAAATAAGTCAATATAAATTTAAAGTAACGGAATAAAAAACGCCATAGAGAAAAAGTCAAATCAGCTATGCGGTGATTCGGAAACATGGCGTAACATGAAACATAAACATCGTTTACAATAATGGTTCCTTCTTCGGTTAATGGCGAATAAACTCCATATTCCGACACGTGACTTACTTTTGATACACGTGTTTTATTAAAAAATTTGTTTTCAATGTTGAATGAGGTAATATAAATGTTTGGTTGAACATCTTTAGCATAAATTGCTCCTTGATTCAACGTAAAAATTAAATGATGTGAACTTAATACAAGATTTTTTCCGTCCGTAGTTGCTATTTTGATATAGTCATTCACTTTAACTGTTTTTTGTTTGTGTAAAAACATTGTAACTTCGCTATACAAAATTTTCCCATAAGGGCTCATGGTTATAACTGAATCTCCTACTTTTAAATCCCGCATCATAATTTTCTTTCCAGATTTATGACGAACGTATGCTGTTTCCGGAAAACAACGACTGTAAACTTTATTCTCCTCTATTTCTAAAAATATGTTCAAATAAATTTAAACCTTTTAATATTATTTCTTAAAGATTTAACATTTTATCTAGAGGTTTTAAGTTTGAAAACTAGTATTATTTAAAACGAGTACAATGTACAACGTTTAAACGAGTAAGAGTACAATTGGTATTGTTTAAAATAACTAAAATGATACAAAAAAATGCTTACTGTTGTTTTTGCGGCAAGATACATGAACGTGGTTGTGTCTAACGCTGACGTATGAGAATTTGGCTTGGTAATATGCCAAACCTGCTAAACGTTGTAGCTGTTTGTTATCATTTAGTGCTAATCGAGGTTTTTTTGGATCTGAATTAGCTAGCCTCAAATCAAATGCCCTTCCTTCTAAATGGAGGGATAATGATCCCCGGTTTTTTGTTGCATCTGATAAATAGCCTTCAATAACATACAGCTTGTACTCTCCAGACCAGTGATGTTGAACTGATTCGGAAAGTAACAATAAAGCTTCTGTACAAACCTAAACGAAAAATATTTTTTAATAATATAAATACAGCATATACACAAAGTAAAAATAATTAATATATGCACTTATAATTCAAGCATATCCACACGTTAGAGTCAAAATTGAAATTCTTTTTTTATTTCCAAATTTTTCTATTTTTTCCACTTTGTTCAACAATAAGATTAAAAACCTTACAAAACCTTATTTTAACTTTTAATTTAGGCTTTAATTCTTTCATTAAATTGAGTTGATATAACAGATACAAATAGTTACCGTAGGTATGATTGTACGCAAACTTCGTTGCATACAAAGGCGGATCCATTGGGAGGAGGGGGTTGATGGGGGCGATCGCCTCCCCTTATAATGTTTTGAAATTTTTATTTTTGTAAATTTTTATATTAAACACAGCAAGTTGTTTAAAAACGAAATCATATAGTTAGGTTGTTTAAATGAAATTACAATTTTAATAAAATTCAAAATTGTGTGATTGCTGGCTTACAAATCATCATATCTAAAAATCCCCCCCCCCCCCTTTCACCTTATTAGATCGTCTGCATCCCCCAAATCGAAAATAAATATAAAATTGCCACCAAAACTTACGACATGGTATGGATCCGCCCTTGGTTGCATATCATACTAACAGTAACTATTGTTGATAAATTTATAAATAATTACAAGTATAGAAATTTTATCTTTTTAAAATGTATAAAAAGATGTATAGAGAGATGTATAAAGAGTATAGATGTATAGAGAGATGTATAAAGAGATGTATAGATGTATACCTTTTTAAAATGTGTAAAAAGCATAAAAGCATATTTGAAAAAATATATATGATCATAAACTTGTAAAAATGCCCACTTTATTAACTTTCAGAATAAAAAAACATTTTTTTTATGCAATGAAATAAGAATAATTTTGTTATAAAACCAAGATTTTTTTCAAATCTTTTATAAAATCTTTTGAGTACCAGGCTTCTTTTGAGTACCAGGCTGACCTACTTTTGAAGAACTTTTTTTTTTTCCAAAATATTTGGGACCCTCTAAATAATATCTCCTTCCAAACTGTTTATACAAAACAAGTTTATACTGCCTTCTTGGTTTTAAGGATATTTGTTTTTTTCTTATTTTTGATTAATACTTATTAAACAACGAAACAAATGTAATAAAAAAAAAAATTCACAAAACTGAAAGCAGCGATAACTTTAGCCAAAAAAAGTCAAAAGAAAGTCTTTTTTGAACAATCATCTCTCTTGTTCCTGTGTTTTCAAAAATATTTAAAAATTTGTAATAGAATTTATAATTATGACATTGAAGACTTTGACACACACACAAAAATTGATTTCAAACAACTAAACATGTTATTACTAAACCAACCGATAAAAAATCTGTTTTCTTTAAAAAAAAAGGTGAATTTGTTTTTTAGAGTATTTACAGAATTGTCAAAAATTTATGATAACCCTTTCTACCTGACCAAGAGAAACCGTATGGTGGGCATAAAAGTCAAGATAATAAGAATATAAATTTTGAAATCTATTTTATCGCGGAAAAAAAAATCACGTTTTACTTTATATTATAAAACAGCAAGGAGGTAAATGACAGCTTTTCTTTTTTATGCATTTTTAGTGCATTTGAAAAATTGAAAAAATTAATAAATAAAAACAAAACAGTAACAACAAATTGTACTAAATTTATGAAAAATATATTTTTCAGTTTTCTGTTGAGCAACTGATATTATATGTGCTTGCTATTCAAGTTGACTTCGCACATTGGTAGTTGTTTTCCATATTCTGGAAGCGTTGTGGGTCTCTTATTTCTTTGCCAGTGTTGGTTGCAGTGATGGCGCAGGATGGGTGAGAAGATAAAAGGATGGCTTTGATTGAGCTTCAGATGTCTTTCTTGACAGATAAAGTAGTCACACTGTTGTCATCGTGTGGATGGTCTTACATGAATATAACAGCTTTGGTAAAAAGACCTCCTTTTCAACTTACTTACGTAATATTGATCGACAACCTTCACAGATTCTAGTAAGTAATAAGTGTACGTTCATCTTCAAAGTAATTTTTTTTTTTTTAAAAGAAAATAAAGTTTGACTTGCTAGTCGAGAGCATTTCTTTATGCACAAAAAATAAACAGTTTTTTGGCATTCGTGATGAAATTTTGCTTTAATAGGCATTTTAAGAAACACAGTTATCATTTCTTACTTAAAGTGGAAACCAACTGTTTAATGTTCTTTTTTTTTTTTTTTTGTCCTGAAAAACTAACAAACAATAAATCTAAAATTAATTACTAGTTTAAGCCAATAGCGCTTCTTGCTATCTTTTAATGATAGATGTTATATTGTTACATTTGTTTATTTTATATAGTTAACGATATTGCTAATTTTTTTTAAAATTAAACTTTATATTTACGAAATTTATCAAGGAGCTTGGGGACAAAACGTATTAGTCTTCTTCTCGCTCCTGCTACTTATATATCTTTTTAGTAACTTACGGATCGTATTTATTTACATAAAAAAAAAAAAAAAAAAAAAAAAAAAAACTTGATGATTGCAAATCATCAATTTTTTTTTTTTTTTTTTTTTTGTCATGTCATGACAGAATGTTCAGTCATGACAGAACTGTTTTTCGGAAATTAAAATATATACAGAACGGTTTTTCGGAAATTAAAATATATATTTAAATGAGTATAAAAGTGCTTTGTTGTTTGACATTTTTCCAGGGCAAAAAAAAAAAAGAAAATTAAAATATTTTTTAGAGAAACCCGTTGTGGAATAATGATTACACTCAAAAAATAAAAATAAATTATTTTGAATGCTGTAAAAATACAACAAAAATGAAAAGCTTTACCTTGTTGGTAGTCACATTTACCTTGTTACTATTATATATTAAAATATTATTTTAATTATCATTATTATGTTATTCATTTTCCGAGACAAAATAGTTAGATTTCAAAATTTATATATTTGTGATCCTGAAATCATGGGCTTTTATGCCTATCGTGCCGTTTTTCTGATTCAGCTGCGTAGGCCTATCATGTATATTTGGTGTTTATTGATTACTAAAATATTATTACTAAAAAAATGTGATCATTTATATCGAAGACTTTAGACAGCCATTGATACAAATATTCACATATTTTTAGTTTTAGGGTGGAATGCAATAAGCGAACTTGAGTCAAGCTTGACTAGAACTTTACATTGCAACCAATAGCGACAGAGTATGGGTTTTCCCCCCAAAAAATAATCTGCCGCTATTGGTTACAAAGTAAAGTTCAAGTCGAACTTGACTCAAGTTTGCTTCTTGCATTCCACCCCTAATCCTAAAGCATTACAACATTATATCACGGTGATTTTTTTTGCCTTAAAAATTCCCATAGCTTTATTTTATGAAATACGAAATTTGGTCCAAAACGTACGCAGTTTTTTAATTTTCATGAAAAGTTTCAAAAAATTACCATATTTATCATTTAGGACTATATATATATATATATATATATATATATATATATATATATATATATATATATATATATATATATATATATATATATATATATATATATATATATATATATATATATATATATATATATATATATATATTTTAATTATTCGCCTTCCCAAGGCCCGAGGGGGCCACTACAGTCGAGGAGGCTACTTCTTTTTTTTTTTTTTTTGTTTATATATATATATATTTTTTTTGTTGTAAATCGTGGTACAACCCTCTCTCAACTCTTTAACTCCGAAACACGAACCTTGACAATCAAGACCGCTGCTCGGAGAAATCAAGTTGAGCGCGGTACTTCCAGGGACATGGTGGGTGTCGAACTCCGAACCTCTCGCTTACAAAGCGAGCGCTCTTACCACTACACCACTACCGCATAATTTTATGTATTTTTGTATATTAGGTATTTTTAAGTGTAAATATATATCGTGTGGTTTTTTATAAAACTGCTCTTTAAAAGCTATATAGATATTGAAATTCAATTTATTTAAAAAACTAGTACTAAAACTAGAAATAATCATCTGGATAGACTAAATGACGGTTTTCCTAACTATCTATATTATTACTTTCAAAGATAAATTTTAATTGGATCTCAACTTCCAGTTTAAAACCGCCGTGTATAAGTTAAAAACTCAAGATGTTGTATGCAGAGTTCCAAAAGCATCAATCATGGGGTCTTTACTATTTTAAATAAATATCATTGATGATAAAGCATCATTGTTTGTACAGCCACGCACGCAAAGCAAATGATTATTTAAAAATACTGTAAAATCATTCTATTGTAATTAATTACACAAAGGTCCCCGATATATTAAAACTTGATTCAATCCAGATAACATTTATATGCAAACATAAAACAACTTGCTACCAATGCATCTTCAAATTTTTGTTGTATTTCTTTCGAAATTTTAACAAAGAGGATCATAATATAGAGGAATATAAAATGAAGGTATATAATATGAAGGAATATAGAGGAACACCTTATAGAGAACTATAATATAGAGGAACTATAATATAAAGAAATATAATATATAGGACTGTAATATACAGGCGCTATGAGAGGGGGGTGCAGTCGGTGCACCGCACTAGAGCTCATAAACAATATATATATATATATATATATATATATATATATATATATATATATATATATATATATATATATATATATATATATATATATATATATATATATATATATATATATATATATATATACATATTTAAAAAAAGTGTTTTTGTTGTATTTGATTTGCGTAAAGGGTTTTGACGGTTTGAACTCGGATTACTTCAAACCGTCTTTTGACGTAAATGTTTTTTAATTCTGAATATTTCGTTTTTATAAATAGTAGTGGTAAGTTACTAATAGAAAGAAAGACATTACACCGAAGTGGAAGTAGTGGTAAGTTACTAATAGAAAGAAAGACATTACACCGAAGTGGAAGTAGTGGTAAGTTACTAATAGAAAGAAAGACATTACACCGCAATTATAAAACTTCAAATAAATGTAAAAAAACAACGAATTGAATTAGATACAGATACTGAATATGAATTAGAAACAAATCCTAATGTAGATTTGGAAAAAGAGAAAAATAAAAATGGCAATCATGAACAAATTAGCCATCTCAAAAATTAAATAACAACTTGTGAAAAAAAATTAGAGCCTTTTACAAATATGAACGACATAGATATTGGTTCAGAACCTGGACCTAATGCCACACAAAACTCTAAATTAAGTAGGGATTTACTTCACCAACCAAGTACAAAACTTGACATTGGATTCATAACAGCAGAGTTTCCTTTTCAAGAAATAAATAATTTTATTACCAGAGATTATATTGACTTGCCTTTAAAACTGCCAAAGATAATAATAATCAAAAAATTCCAGAAGGTATATTAAAGTTTAGAAACATTAATGCAGAACAGCGTACCCGCAAATGGCTTGTCTTGAGCAAGCAAAAGGCTTCTTTATATTGTTTTCCTTGCCAGTTATTATGGAACAGTTTCAGCTCCAAGCTAAGTATTGATTTCAAATCTGCATTAACTACAGCTGAAGGTTAACCAGCGAGTTCCGATTGGCGAAAGTTATGTAACAGGATTCCAGATTATTAGAAAGTAATGCTGTTCCACTCGCTGATTATAGGGCTCAAAGTTATGACAATACGCCAAATATGTCAAGCAAATACAAGGAAGCACAAGTTATAATAAAAGAACAGTGTCCTACTGCTACGTTTTCTCCTTGTGGCTGCCACACATATAAATTATTTGGTAACAATGCTGCTGGATGTATTCCAGAAGCCATAACCTACTTTGGAACTTTGCAAACAATATACACCTTCCCAGTAAGCACAGGACGTTTTTAAAACGTTTAAAAAACTTATAAAAACAAATATTAACGTTTTTTAAACGTTTTAAAACCGATCCGTGCTTACTGGGTTATTCAGTTGTAGACTAAAGAGGTTGGAAATATTATCTAAGGGTATTGGTTGTTCCCAAATTAAAAAATATTAGTGTATTGGAAGTTTTAAATATAGAAAGCTTACTTTTACAATTAGTAACTATTTGTGACATTTGGAAAGCAATATAGAATGAAGCTAAGCTTGTTGTATTTAGCCTTGATATAAAAATAAAATTGTTTAGGAACGATAGCAGAATACAGTTTTACAATAAAAATGTGAGTAAAATGAGAGAGACAAGCGAATCTTCCTTGGAATTCCAATTCCGAAAGCAAATTTTTTTATGTAGTATTGGATAATGTTATGGGAAAACTTAGAGTTTGTTTTAACGGCGAAAAACAGATTTCTGAAATCTTCAGCTTTCTTTGGAACTACGAAAAAATGTTAGAGGAGGAATTAATAAATGAAGCAGCTATTTTTGAAAAAAATATTCTTAAGATATAGTTAGTGAAGACTTTGTACAAGAAATGAAACACATAACAATGATTTACAAAACCAATTTTGGGACAAAAGACTTGGGTGCATTGGAAATAATAAGTCCTTTGGCAGAGTGAAAACTATAATGTATATTTCTAAATCTCAGTGTTAGTTAACTAACAAACTAGTTTGAGGAACTATTTGATCCTCAAACTAGGTTGAGGATATTTCTTACAGCACCAGCAACAGTAGCATCAGCAGAAAGGATCTTCAGAAAGCTTAAACTTATTAAAAAATATCTCAGGTCTACCATGAGTCAGGTTCATCTTGGCTAGGCTAAGAATTGTATCTGACATTGTAAAACATATAGAATTTGATACAATAATAGGTAAGATTTTGCGAAGAAAAAAGCACGCAAGGCAACCTTGCTTTAAGGTGGCTCAAATAGAAAAAAATGCTCAATTAAAAAAACTTTTTTTTTAATATACCATTCGTTACAAAATTTATCATATTTTCAGAAAATATGTACATTTTGCATAAAATATTTATCACTATTACCTCACTTAAACTTTTTTATTGGTCGGTTTCATTGTTTTGCTAATAATTTCTATTTATCGGAAAACTTCGGTCATTGTTTTCATAATTTTTTGATTTTATTCTTTTTTTACAACTTCAAAACATGATATCTCGAGATTAAAACAAGCTTTTCGGTTGATTTTTTTAGTTTATGTTTCTTAATCATTAATATTTCAGATGTACTAAAATGATCATTAAGAATAGCTCTAGTTAACAACATTTCTATCATTTATAGATCTTCTGTAGGCTCTTCTGTGTAATAAAAATCAAAAATTTTTTTTCGAAATCTTTTTATTTGAATTTACATATATATGTACATATATATATATATATATATATATATATATATATATATATATATATATATATATATATATATATATATATATATATATATATATATATATATATATATATATATATATATATATATATATATATATATATATATATGTATATATATATATGTAGAAGAATATAATATAGAGGAACATAATAGAGAGGACTATAATTTAGAAGAACATAATATAGAGGAATAAAATATTTAGAAGAATTTAGAAAAACATAATATAGAGAAATATATTATTTAGAAGAATTTAAAAGAACATAATATAGAGGAATATAATATTTAGAAGAATTTAGAAGAACATAATATAGAGGAATATAAAGAAACATAACATAACATAAAGAAACATAAGAGGTATCTTAAAAAGCTTTAAATAGTCATTTTATTTATAAACCTGTAAAGTCTTTATATTCATTTTTTTTAGTTTAATTTAAAATGTGTGCTCAAAAATTTGTTTCTTTTTTTATATTAACTGTCTAGGAAATTATTTCAAACAAGTTTTTTTCTACAAATACGTGTTACGTGATTAACGTAACTTTTTTATGTTTTAAATTATAAGTTTTTTATATATTCAAAGTTTCAATTTTTTAACATCCTAAGGAGTTAAAATCACGCGATAAAAAGTATATAATGCGCAACAAAATGTTGCACATTGCAAATACAAATTTATTTATAACCGATCTTAAGCAAGTATATTGTGAAGAATATTATTTTAATGCTTTATAAATGTTTCTAACACTTTAAAAATATTTGGTAACTATGAAAAATAATTGGTAACTTGGTAACAAAAATTGAAAACAAAAGATATTTTTAATAGTAAAAGTTTAACGTCGTTTATATAAAGAATGATAAAAAAATATTTAAAAAAAAGAGCTGTCAAATTAAAATTTCTTATTAAAAATATTTAAAATTAGCATATTCAAAAATTCGGAAATGATTGTTTACAAAACAAAATATTTTTATATCCTGTCGTACGATACACAGTATAAAGCTATTATCTGAAAACAATAGAATCAAGAATAAATAAACCTATACATATAAATGCTTTGTTAACAATTAATTTTTAAATAACGGTGTCATTTTGTAACATGTCTGCATTATCAGAAAGAAAAAAAATAATAAAGTAAAATCTAACTGACGAAGCATCTTAACACAAGATGTTTTGTGCAATGCAATTATATTATCCCATACTGCTTATTATGAATGTAAAGACAATGAGACTTATCAGATGATATTGTCAGGAAAGCTAAATCCCAAAACCTCTGGCTGAAACTGCGTTCCTTCAAAATACAAATAACTTTTTTCAAACAGTTTTAAATAGCAAGATTTTGTGTTGTAAACCGCGAAAATTGTTAGAGATTTTTTTATTAAGACTACAATATCCGAAAAAAAAGTTTCATATAACTTTCATAATACTTTCATATAATACTATATTGGGTTTGTTCTGAATCCCAACACATCAGGATTACATTTACTTAGTCCCAACACTCTGTGATTTATACATAAGTAAAACCTGTTCTTAAAAAATATTGACATTTTACTTAAGTAAAACTTTGATAAAATTAATGAAAAATTCAAAATGAAAAAAAAACTATTTATTAAAATAAATAATATTTCTTAATGAGAATTTTTTTAGATTTATAATATTATACAAGCAATTAAAAGTAGTTCATTATTTTTAATAAATATAATACAAAGAACAGTTTTTGTTAATTTAAAAAAAAAATGTTTTAATTAAGCAAAGCACATATGACCATAAATATTATTATATTAACATAACCTGCATTAAATTTATTTTATACAGTCATAAACCAAGCTCAGTTTTATTACCCAAGCTCAATTTTATTACCCAAGCTCAGTTTTATTACCCAAGCTTAGTTTTATTACCCAAGCTCAGTTTTATTACCCAAGCTTAGTTTTATTGCCTAAGCTCAGTTTTATTACCCAAGCTCAGTTTTATTACCCAAGCTCAGTTTTATTACCCAAGCTCAGTTTTATTACCCAAGCTCAGTTTTATTACCCAAGCTCAGTTTTATTACCCAAGCTCAGTTTTATTACCCAAGCTCAGTTTTATTACCAAAGCTCAGTTTTATTACCCAAATGATTTCATATTTCAGTTGCAAAACGTTCGTGTTAAATAGTCATTAAAAAACCATACACATTTTTTAAACAGTCACGCGTTCCACATTTTCAAACAACAGCATTTCTTTTTGAACTTTTTCCATCAGCGCTTTAGATCGGATACGCAATTTTACAGAAGTCAGAAAAATTAGAAACAATTTCGAGAAGTGCCTCATTTGAAACAGAAAGTTCAACTTGTAAGCTTATAACTTATAACTAACTTATAAGACTTATAAGTTTTCATTCAAGTTTTTATTTAAATTTTAACAAATTTTTGTTTAAAACGCCATTGGAGTAACTAAACTAATAATTTTGTTGAAGATGAAACTACTACTATGTCAATTTTAAATTTGGTTTTATCATTGTGCAAATACTGAACGATCCCACTTAAGTTGGCACACCTCTGTCGCATTCGAAAAACAAGAAATGGTTGCAAATTTGAATTATAAAGTTGTTAGCACTTATATGTTATTTAATATAAAATTTAAATCTTTAAGTTATTTAATATGAAACTCATACTTTTTATGTAGAACATTAAAAATGGCTGCACACTACGATCTTCTTTTAGAAACCTAATTGAAACCTAATTTATATTTTTAAAAGTTTTGTGTGAGTACTCATTGATTTCCTCAAAGCATTCTATACGGTGGATTGCAGTATTTTACTTTTAAATAAACTTTCAAGCCTTTTAAAATCTGACTTATATGTGAATTCAAAACTAAATTGCGGTCCTCAGGGATCAATCCTAAGTCTATTGTTATTTTTAATAATAAACAATAAATTGGATAAAGCTTAAAAGATAAAATTTAGTGTCGCGTAACTTATAGACGATCGCTATGTCTAAACTTACAAACAATAAATCTAGTTGTAATTATCCGATTAAAATTATTATATTTTAGTGAGAGATGGATAAAATTAAAACAAAAGTGCTGATCCTCTTCAAAACGCCAGTAATAATAGACGCGATTCGGAGGAAAAAGACACGACTCGGAGGAAAAAGACACGACTCGGAGGAAAAAGACGCGACTCGGAGGAAAAAGACACGACTCGGAGGAGAAGCTTATTACTCTACACAAATAAAGTTTTTCCATTATTAGGTTCCATATCATCGTATGTATGTTTTTATTTTGCACTCAATTTTTATTATATATGTTTATATATATTATATACTATATATGTTTTAATTTTGCGAATAGTAATTGATATTTTGATCGATTTTTACTTTTTATAAAAAGTACAATTTTCATGTTTGCAAATATTGTTTAGGTGCTATGTCTGTCTTGCTTTGGACTTCATGTTAATTTTTAATTACTTTTCTATTTATTTTTGTCTCGACAACTGTCTAAATATGCTTTGTTAAAAAAAAAAATGTCCTTTAATCTAGTGTACTTCATTTTTCATTTCAATTTTAATAATTTAAGGACAATCGCTTAGTTTAAACTTAAAACTAATATAAACTGTCAAAACAACATGATAAATTACTAAACAGGATAAATTACTTGAACAGTTTAATGCAGAGACAAAGTTCAAAGAATTCTCAACAGAACGTTTTAGTCAACTGCAAACATAACTTTTCGGCTCTAATGAAGTTTTTACAGACACAAATTAGCACTGTATTTTTAAATACTAGTTTATTTCCGCTTGTTATCAATAAAATCGATGAATCAAAACAATTTACAAACTGTTAATACTATACGATAATAAATACCACAATCACAATCTAAGTCCTAATCACCTCAACCACTAGAACCTATGCTAGTAACAAAGATTCACCACAAAGAACAATACTAAAAACTACACCGTCTAAACCTCTATTTTCGGAATCAATACCAACAACATTTACACTGGAAACATTGTATAGCATGATAAGTCAACTTGCAAGCAACCAACCTTTAATATTGCAACAACTCCAACTATTCAAATGGAAAATTTGAATGAAGTTGAAAAACAGTTGTACACGGCTCAATTTCTTGCAGCTGCTTGTTAACTTAGATAATAAACACCAAATAAATCTGGCAACAACAGGGACTTCAACAACAAGAACCTTTCTACGGTTCAACATCACCACAAAAATAAAAAACTTAAAGTTTTTATAATTTAATTCATTTTTAAATTGTTATTATTGGTTGTTGTTTTTAATTGTTATTTGTTAGTCTTTTTGAATTTAGAGTTCATTAAAAATTTGCATAATTCATTCTCCCTAAATTCGAGGGTTGAATAGAATAGGTTTTTTTTTTTTAACAGAATATATTTATTTGTACTCAATTCAATTGCAGGTAAAAATTTTTTACAACTTAAAAAAAAAAAATGTTAAAAATATTCCTGTAAAAAAAAAATTAAAACTCTATTTCATTTAATCGCATTTTAAATATAAAAAATAAAATTTTATAAATTATATAACTTTTTTCTATTAAAGTATTATACCATTTAAATAGTGTATTATTTAAAAACAATTTTGAATTTTAATTTTAACAATATTCTTTAGCAATATGTTTTTTTAAAGTAACTTCTAACTTAATTAAGTTTTTGAAAATGTCTTGCAACTTTTTATTTAGCATGCAATCATTACTAGAAAGTTTTTTTTACTTGTTTTTAACTTTTTGTTTTTGCAATAATCAGTTAATTAACAGCTTTATTATGCAAACTTTATTTTATAAATAAACTTTCATAGTTAGTGTGGTTTTTAAAGAGATTGTTTTAAGGGAAGGTTTTGGTGATAATTTTATCATCTACACTTTGAACTAATGTATCGTATAAATCCTATTATACTTTAAATCTCTTTCTGTTTATATATTATTTATAATATATATATTGTATTATTATATTTTTTATATATTATTTATAATATATAAATGGAAATGTTTGTAATGGCTGTAAAAGCTTTGTATTTTATTATACAATTAAATATAATAGAAAGTATATTACACAATCAGAAAAAATGATGGTAATATAATATAGTGTTAAAGTCTAACCTAATTATTTCATTTAATGCAAGGTATTAGGTTTTTTAAATGTATTAACAAAGATAACGGTGGTAGATTGATGACAAACTATGACATAATAAGTAACACATTTGCAGTTACGTAAAACTGACAAATTTTACTTTCGAAAATATTTTTTTTTTTATTTCCAACATTTTTTCACTATGAATTTAACTATATACTGTGAATGACCGACAAACCGATAACGTACCATTACCCTGCAAACCGTTTGCGTTTAACTAAGTGGCATTAACACTTTTTGAAAGTTATAAATACCATGAAATATTTAACGAAAAATAAAATGTTTTATAATCTTGAAAACTTTAATCTTGAAAAGTTAACAAACTATAATTTAAAGTGGTTACCACAAATATTAAAATTAATCATATTAGCTTAAAAGATATTTTTACAAAACAGTTTGTAGTAAAAATTGGAAAAATACATAAACAGAAACTTTTTTGTCGTTTAAATTGTAATATTTACTGTAATGACAAGATTATCAGACACATTAAAACTTCGTATACACAAAAAATTGTAATATTTACGTACCGCTGTTGCCAGACGACTTTCAGAATCTAGACGATGATGCTGGTAAATAATCTGTGTGTTTATTGTTATCCTTAAAGAAGTATCGTTTTTTAAAAGTTTTTTGCCAAAGAAACCACTCGCAAGCTCACTTGTTTCCGCTGCGTTAGGATAGTGAGTTTCAATATCTGGTTGAGTACTGAAGGCATGTCCGAACCTGCGGCCAACCCCACATCCATAACAGTAATCTACTTTTGTAACTAAAATTAATCCAAGAATATAAATAAATTTCGATGCAATGACTGCTTGAATCGACATCTTTATCAACGAGATTTACTATAACTTAGAGTTTACTCGTCAATTACTACGTTCATTCAGAACACTTTTATAATAAGTCTGTAAAATTAACTTAAGTATTATTCTAATACAATGGAACATTAGAATTTTAAGAATGTAACGAAACAGCGATTTGATTTGATGCATTGATTCTATTGTTTCTTTTTAGTAATTTAAATTTTGACGGCTGTGAAAGTGGCATGATATTCCCAAGAGGTTTAATAAAGGTTTTCTAATGTATATTGCATATTTTGTTCTTAAAACCTCCTAATGAAACTTAATTAGATCTGAATTTTTTTATTTATTTTTTGCAGTCATTCATTCATAATAAAACAACTGAATAAAGTTAAAATTAAACGTTTAGACATAAGAACTAGAAAATCTTTCTCAAGTGTGGGAAAAAAATATCTTTTTACCGTCAAAATTTTGACTGAAAAAAAAAGATAAAATCATAAAAATTGTCAATTTTCAAAAAACAAAATGTATAAGTTGAATGGTTTAAACACAAATCAATCTACGCTATACAATAAAACTTAATTTATTGAAAACTTGCTATCCTTAACCCCCCCCAAAAAAAGTACTTTTAACATGTTGCCATTTTTTTTTAGTTTCATTAATCTGATATCAAAAACCAGAAACAATTTTGACAATTGCGAGGATAGCTCTATTGCAGAATGGGAGACAGAAAGGTTTTGATTATCATATGCTTTGAAACCGTTGGGAATATGGTTTCTATTGTAATATTGCAAAATTTCACAATAATAATCCCCCTAAATTTAAATCACGTGTCCGCAATCACTTTAGGTTAACCTTTTAAGTTTTATTTTCTTTATTCAATTGCATCATTTTTATTTAATAATAGTTATAAGCTAAAATAATAAAACGCTTTTCATTGGTTACATAATTACAAATGACAAAGAAGACCATAAAGTCGAATGTAGACAAAATTTTGCGACGGTATTTTCGAAGTTCCAACAAGATATTTAAATAAAATAAGTTTTTATAATTAATTTTTTTGTGAAAATTTTTATTTATTAAATATTTATAAAGTACTATTTTTTAGCTAGAAAAACTTTGACATTTTAATTAGATTTTAATAAGTTGTTTTAATCAACAAATGTATTCATTAAGTTTAATAAGTTGTTTTAATTAACAAATGTATTCATTAAGTTTAATAAGTTGTTTGTCATAATTAAGAACTAATTAAATATACAAACTTTATGCTAAGGTTTGGTAAAGTTTTACTGTTGTTAATTAATAATCATTAACTTGTTGAATAGATATATTTCTAAATATTGTTTATCTAACATTTTTCAAATAATTATAATTGACATTAATAATTCATTATAATATATTCATCATAATAATAATGCTCTTGGGGAAATAATTTATACAATTGTTTAGAAATGAAGCTTTTTTATAGTTCATACAAGTTTATATTTAATAATTTAAATACATATTATTCATATTTATATATGTAAATTGCCTAAATATGTAAAGGCTATTTAGGAAAAAACAAACAAACAGTAACACACGTCCTATGGTTCTAAAGAGCGGTATTAAAATACATTCTGCTCATAGAATGATAAAATTGACTTGAATTAAATACTTAGGAAATTATATTCAAACTATTTTATATTCTTTACATTCAAAAACGATAATGAAAATAAATTCTCTTTGTATGTTGTAAGTTTTCGCACAACGTGCAAAGAGATTAAATGATCTTTATAACGATTATAATATTAGTTAACAAATGATATTTATATTGGGTCATATTTGAAATTTAAATCAAATGACTGTAATTTAAAAAATAAAGTTACCTAAAGTAATTAATGTTGTCATAGAAACACCAATAGAGCTAAAAAAATTAGTCCTCAAAAAATATTTGTAGTAATAAATTTTGTACAAATGACTAAAAAAAAGAGAGAAAGAAAAACTTTCCGCTGCTTTATTTTAATAAAAATTATTGAAGACTTTTTGAGATTGCGCTTGTAGCAGGGGCGAGAAAAAGACATATTAGTCGCCCCTGCTACCTTCATATCTTGTAAGTAACTTACGGATTGTATATATTTACACGTAATAAAAAAATAAAAAAATAAAAAAAATACATTTGAAAAGGTTTTGAAATATTTAATAAAATTTTCCATTATAAAGCAAATCTAATAAAAGGCTAAATTAATCCTACTATTTATGGGTTAGTAAGACTAATTTAGTCTTTATTAAATTCGCACATTAAAATGTATAACTCAAGGACACCCCACAAACAATGCATCAAGTTTTCTCTTACTTGCTGATAGAAAACAATTGCGTTATTTTATTATCAAATTTGTTTTTAAATAATTTTGTTTAAATGAATGAATGTACGTTAAAACAATGTTACTTATCAAAAGGCAAAACAATGTTATTTAAAAAAATTTTCAAATCTATGCAACCTTAAAAACTAATAAATTACTTTTTCATATAAAAACACAAGTTTTTAGTTCTCGTAGATTGATATATTATGACTATTATATTAATCATGTGGAAACAGAGTAAATAAAAAAACTGAATTGGATAGTTTTACTGTTAAACGTCATTTACGAGACTTATAAAACAGAAAATCTCCAAAAGCGAAATAAAATCAAAATCCTTGCATAAACTGCATAAGTTAACATAAATTATACTTGTTTTTACCTCTTATACTTGTGCTTTGAGGTTATCATACTTGTAATTGTTAATATATTAAAGAAAGTTCTTTTTGTTTATATTTGTAGATTTTATTGATTTGTATAATATCATTTGTTTTATTAAATCTCGTGCAAAATCGTATGTTTGTAGTTTTATTACATTTTATACTTTATAAATTTTTGAAATCAAATTATAAATTAATTAGTAAAAAGTTCCCGAATTCTACCCGAGTAGCAAACAATATTGGCGCAATATTGTTTACAGCATGTAAAGTATGTACACAGTATTGCGCCAATCTTTTTTGCAACTCGGGTACAAACTAACTTACATGAAAAATGTAGGTACGAAATTCAATGTTCGTTTAGCTTATGATAAAAAATGTAATAAAAACAAAAAGAAAATAAAATAAAAAAAATAAAAAAATAATAAAAAAATATAAAAAAAAGAAAGAAAAAATAGATAAAAGTGAAAAAAAAATCTTATATGTTTAAAATTTTCAATTTAAAAAGTTTTACACGTTTTTTTTTATTATTTCTCATTTATAGAATTTTTATTTTCGATTTTAAAAACAATATTTACCAAATGAATACTAACTCGGATTAAAACACGCCTATAGTATAGGTATGGTATAATTCTTCTACTGCCGAATTGTTTGATCGGATTAACCATTATAAAAAATGGATTAACGGTTTCTTATAAAAAGATGTTTTTTAAAAAAATATCTTAGAATAAATTATAAAATCAATACGGGATTATTTGAGATTAATTTCGGAACTTTTCTGGAACCGGTAGGCAACGTGTTTGTCAATGCGGTTTTTAAATTCATACAAGTGACTAGAGCTGATTGTGTTTAGCGTCAAATGCTATATTGAATAACTACTCTGTTATGGAACAAATTAAATCTAATGAAATTAAAAAATAGCGTGCATGTTATTGCTGAGGTCAGAAGTATTAAAAGACTCCTTAAAGAAACGTTAAGAGTGTCCTCGAGTTGTTTTGACAGATGAAGGGCAGAGTTGTGAACAATAAGAGACTATTAAGTAAAAAAAAAATGAATACAACAACAAAAAAAACGGCAAAAAATTGGGATGAAGTTATCATGTGTAATAAATGATAAAAACTAGAGACGGGCCGATTCCGATTCTCCCGATTTCAGAAACTCTCAAGGAGTCGTAAGAATTGCGAATTTCTACCTTTTTTGCGATTCTGATTCTTTCTAAAATGACTTTTTAACGACTGTACTTCTTTTATTTAATTTAATTTAACAAAACTTCAATTGATATTTGAACCGGCGATAACTACTATTATAATAATAATTTTATTTGCTTTTTTTTAAAATATAAATTTTATTGTTAGTATTATTATTTTTTTAATATTATAAATGCTATTTTTATTTCCGAATATATTATCATTAATATGCCGAAAAGTAAGAAAGCAAGATATGGGACTGTTTTGCAATCAATTTAATTGACACTAACTCTGCAATCTCTACTGCAGGATCATCTTCTAAATCCTTTCCTAAACCTGCTTTTGAAACTCCTATGACCGTGCCAGTCTCAAGTCAAATCTGAGGATGCAGAGATCAATACGAGAAGCTCTTTTTCTACACTTGGTTCTCTAAAAGTGAAGCCTAGATCTTCATCTCCTAAACAGGTGACAATACATCAAGTGATTGCAAAGACCAGGCCTTTCACATCTACAAATCCAAAGGTAATAAAAATTACAAAGCTCATTGCAAAAATGATATAATAACAAAGATAACCAACCTGTTAGTATAGTAGAAAATCCTAGTTTCAAAAGTTTACTACAGTTTTTTGAGCCAAGATATACAATACCAAGTAGAAAATACTTTTTGACTATTGAAATTTCTAACATTTATCAGAAGGTATCAAGTAAAATTTGTAAAAACTGATTATGTTAGTATAACTACCTTCAAATGGAACTTCACAGTTAATGTTGGTTACATGAGTCTAATAGCACATTTCCTCACAGAAGATATGAATTCACAAACTCACATTTGTCTTGACGTGGCACCTTTTACTTACGAGTCCTACACTGCAGATAATCTTGTTAAATTTATGAATGAATCACTTGAGCGTTGGGGACTACTTGAAAAACTCCATATAGTAGTAAGAGATAATGCCAGAAATATTGTCTCTGCTATGGAAGTAGGGAAGTTTTAAAACATTCCTTGTCTCGATCATATCCTTCAGTTGGTTGTAAAAGATGGGTGTCTCGATAATGAACGCATTTCTTTACTAACTACTACATGTAGAAGAATAGTAGGACACTTTAAACATTTGGTTAAAGTGTCCTCCTCTATCTCAGAAGATTTTGGGACTTCCTAAACACAGCATCATTCAAGATGAGCCCACTACATCGAATAACACATTCCACATGCTGAACCGTTTAAACGTCACATTTCCCAAAAGCTGCTCAATAAAACAAAGAATTGTAAACCAAAAAGTGATACAATATGGCTCCTCTCGTTGCTGCTTTAAAAGTTTTTGAAGACGTCACTCGTCTGCAAGTTCATCAAAAGTGACCACATCAGAAGTTATCCCAATAATAAATGCAGTTAACGTGTCAATTGATCTCATTAAAGACTACAGAAATTTTAAAGAATCTTTGTGTGGAAAAAGACGAAGGTCTTGAAATTAAAGTTGCTGAAAATTAAGAACAAACCACACCTGCTCCAGGTGCTATCTAGTCATTATATAACGAATTAATCAACACAAATTCTGTAGTAAGTATTGTATGCGCTTCTATATTATTATTGTACTTTAAATATTGCAAAATATTTGACTAAGTTTCTCCGCATAGCGGTCTTGTTCGTCAAGGTCCTTGTTTCGGATTCAAAGAATTGAGAGAGGGTTTTAACCACAATTAAGAACACAAAATCATTTTAAAAAAATGAGGAGCCTCCTCAACTGAAGTGGCCCCTTCGGCTTTGGGGAGGTAAATAATAATAAAAAAAAACTAACATTTTTAAAAATATTTTAGATACACACTGCGTATTGTATCTCAGACGAAGTAGCAGTGCACTTGAAAGAACCTCTACTCGCAAGTCACGAAGACGCAAGTCACGTCAGACAAAGTAGCAGTGTACTTGAAAGAACCTCTACTCGCAAGTCACAAAAGCGTGTTTGATTACTGGAGGAAATTGATATTTCTTAAGATGAAAAAACAAGCGCAGAAATATTTAGGGACGCCTCTATTTACAGTGTGTTCGGAGCGGTTATTTAGTACTAATGGTTATGGTAGTGTTTAGTACTAATACTAATGGTGACTTATGTAAATGCTGAAAATACACGATTCTGTGTATCTGATCACTTATTATTACTTATGGCTATATTATTTGTTTCTTATCAATAATAAGTTCTATACAAACATTCTATTTATTATTTTTTATTTATTATTATGATATTAGTTAAGTTGCTATTGTTTCACAGTACCAACGACACGGTTTTTCAAGTGTGAAAAAAGGGGGAAGGAGGAGGGGCACACAACCTTGTTTTGAAAAAAATCCTCAATTTCTAGGTCGATTTCTTAAAAAAAAATGTGTTGCAAGGGCTAGCTCCCTAGAACCCCGGTGTCGTCAGCCCTGCTTTACCTGTACCAATACAACTGATTTTAATGTTTTAACTTTTAAAGCCTGTGTAAGTATCAAAGTATTAAGTCTGTGTAAGTTTGACCATGCGTTAACTTATTATAATATAAATGCACAGTTAAATTAAAACTATAAAAATCACAAAAGAATCGGAATAAAGATTTAATGTTATTATCATATATCTTATAACAGTAAAGAATCGGCATCGTAATTGAGAATTGGAATCGGTATCTTTCGGAATCGGCCTATCTCTAATAAAATGATATAAACTGAAACTTTGTGTATGTTGAGTTTATTCGTATTTAAAATATTTATAAGTTAAATACACTCAATTGAAAAGTCAAATATTTATCAGCTCTAAATAGATTGAAAATTTTGCACTAATTAATAAAATGATATAACATGGAAAAACAACATCTTATAACCTCCTCAAACTATCTCAAACTAAAAATAATGGTAAGTTTTTCTCTTAAAAAATTACTGAGAAATTAAATATTTTTTTATAAGATTTTAATGTCTTTTTTTTTTAAATCTGATTTTTTAATAGACGAATCAGAACTTTCCATAAGCTTTGCTTAGCTTTTGACAAGTTTCAAACAAAAGTACAGCTTTTGATGATGTCAGTGCAAATGTTGTGAAAGCCTTTTTTTTGTCAATATATAATTCAGTTTAAACAATTATAAAAAAAAATAATACAAAGTAACATTTTAAAATATCAAGAAACGTTTTAAAAAAAATAAATATATGTACAAAAACAGACATTGCTCAAAAAATATATGGATTACAAAGTCACCACAATCTTTTAATAGAGACCCTATGTGAACCTTATCAAGTGTAAACTAAAATAAACTTTCATAAAATTTTTTTGCAGTCAGGTTTTTTAAATGATTATACATGAAGATCATGTGTTAAAATCTATTTATCTCATATACATTTATTGTTTTTATTTCCCTCGTTAATGGGTTTGCATGATCAAATTTATTTTTCATATATATAATTCTGCTTGCATGTTTTTTCACACTAAATAATATTGGAGGTTTAGCAGGTTGTGTGCTAGCCCACGCAATATTGTCATTATTAATGTAGCTATCAATTAGGCTAAAGTATATTAATTTAAGGCTGAGTATTCACGAGTGGACTGATTCTGTAAGTCAAGCCAATAGTTTGGGCTTACTTTAGTATGCATTTTATTATGTTAGGATAATTTTTTATTTATTTCTAAGGTACTTTAAAAACTTCAGTTTTTTTTATTGTTTTTTTTTATACTTTATATATATATATATATATATATATATATATATATATATATATATATATATATAAAGTTTGGTTTTTCTTGTTTTTATCTTTCATTTTCTTCGATACCTTTTGTTAGATTCAGAAAATTATGGAATATTTACGCCTTTTTTTTTCTTTGTAAACTATTTTAAGATGTGTTTTTATTGTTTTTAAGAAAATAATTAACATGTCGGCACATGTTGTACCCATTTTCGTTAAACATTGAATAAGAAAATTAATCTTATCTTGTTAATATAAATTACTGCATATAGAATAAACCCTGTGAACGTAACCTTCAAATATTGCGTTTCTCAGGGTCATAATTTGAGTGAGATTTAATTCGGATATTAGTAATGGCTTCCTTTCTGTAAACTTTAAACTCGTATAAAATTCGCTTTGAAGAATTTAAAACTTTTTAAATAATCCCTCTTTTAGAAACATTTTTCTAAAATCAAAAGAGTTTTTCAGTAACTTTTCAGTAACTTGTTCAAATTTTTTGTAGTCTATTTCATCAAAATTAAAATTAAAATATTTCTGGAGATTTTTAGTTTTATTAACAAGTATGAAATAATACAAATCAAAATTTCAAATCTATATCCGTGGCGGCCGTGGCGCAGTGGTTAGAGCGCTTGCTTTATAAGTAGAAGATTCAGGTTTAAAACGAGCTTTGAACATATTTTCGCGTCATGGTGATGGAGGAGGCGTAAACTTACTGGTTAAATACACTTTCGCGGTACTCTGTGACAAGACCGTTAGGTCTTCTTGAGGCACCTTCAAAAAGAAAAAAAAAAAAGAAAAGAAAATATTGAATAACAATACTCGCTGCTCTCTTTGTATTTACAGGACTGTTAATTTTTAATGATTTTGTAATAAATTTGTGTTTTTCACATTTTTGTAAAATATATACTGGTTTTTAGACTTTGGTCCCGACTTCTTCAGTAATTGTAGCTGTTATATATATATATATATATATATATATATATATATATATATATATATATATATATATATATATATATATATATATATATATATATATATATATATATGTACATATATATATATATATTTATATATATATATATACACATATATATATCTATATATATATACACACATATATATATATATATCTCTGTATATATCTCTCTCTCTCTCTCTCTCTCTCTATATATATATATATATATATATATATATATATATATATATATATATATAAATATATATATATATATATATATATATATATATATATATATTTATATATTTATATATATATATATATTTATATATATATATATATATATATTTATATATTTATATATATATATATATATATATATATATATATATATATATATATATATATATATATATATATATATATATGTATATATATATATATATATATATATATATATATATATATATATATATATATATATATATATATATATATATATATATATATATATATATATACACACACATAGATATATGACGGAAACCATTCATCGCAGCCATGCAGTTGACGTCATATACACAGACTTTGCAAAGGTGTTTGACAAAGTGCCGCACAAACGCCTTCTTCATAAAATAAGAGCCTACGGTATTCAAGGCACGCTTTTAGTCTGGATCTCAGCTTGGTTACACCACTGAAGTTAGCAAGTGGTCATCAACGGCATCACATCTAAATGGCAAACGGTCACTAGTGGCGTGACTCAAGGCTCGGTCTTGGATTTTTTGCTCTTCGTAATCTTCATTAATGACCTACCGGACATTAATGATTATTTCATATGATTACTCATCATATAAAACTGTATGCTAACGACAGTAAAATTATTGGCATATTTAAAAAAGAGTCGGATAGCATTACTCTCCAAGCCGACATTGACAGAGTAGTGGTCACATTTCAACATTGAGAAATGCAAAGTAATGCATGTTGGCCGCACTTGTAACAAGTCGACGCACAATTACTCAATGGCCAACGTTGACGCCACGCGTTATCCACTTGAAAAGACTGTAGTCAAACGAGACCTTGGTGTGATGGTCTCCAAAGACCTTAAAGTGAGACCACAAGTAGAGTCAGCTGCATCAATTGCGAATAGAATGCTAGGGCGACTCAAATAAAACATTTCGGAGTCGCAGTTTTTATTTATGGCGCACATAGTCGCCGCATTTAAAGTCCGACATTGCTATCCTCGAACAAGTCAAAGATCAAGCAACAAAAACAATATCATCTGTCCAATAAAAATCGACTCCAACAGCTCGGTCTAACAACACTTGAAGAACGCCGTAAAAAAGCAGACTTAATCGAACAATTTAAAACCACGCGTCAACTCGAACTTGTCAGTTTTTTCGTTCCACAAAAACTTTCAAACATTAAAGCCAAGTATATTTTGAGAGGGCATAATCAAAAACTAGAACGCCAGTTTGCACGAAATTGTGAAGAAAGACTAAACTTTTTTTCAAATAGACCTTTTCTCCCATGGAATGCGCTTTCCCAAGCAGTAGTGAACGCTCCATCATTTCCATGCTTTCAAAAACAGTATAACAAAGTATCTTTTAGAGACACAATTGCTGCTTTGTCTATAGCTTCTGTGTTTTTTATTTTCGTCAGCATAGAGGGGCCTGGTGTAGCTCCTCTTCATTAAACTTTAAACAGATTTATTGTTTGTTTGTTTTTTTTTTTTATCACTGAATAATAATAATAATAATAATATATACACACACCCACACACCCCCACACACACACACACAGACATATATATATCTTTATATGTGTATATATATATATATATATATATATATATATATATATATATATATATATATATATATATATATATATATATTTATATATATATATATATATATATATATACATATACACTTGTAAACGTTATGATAAATTGATGTCTTCTGATTTACTTTAGATATTTTTATGATTTAAACAAAAGTCTTTAAATTTTTTCATTAACATTGAAAACCATTTGTCTCTGCAAAACTGACACAAATATCACATATTTTATTGGTGGCTGACATTTTTAGTAGTTGTTTGTGAGATTTGGTGAAAATCATTAATGCGACAGTTAATTAAATGTTTTGGATTGGGACAGTTAATTGAATGGGTAAAACCAAAGATTTTGTTATTGAGTTAAAAAAGAAACTAAAGTATTTAAATTTTTTTTTTTCAATTTAAGGCAATTTATAATTCTGTTCTTCTATTTCAATATTGATGTTGACAAAAATTATGAAGTCATCATTATGTTTAACTGAAGTTGGCGTTCAATTAGTTTGTTGAAAAGTTTTAATTTTTAAATTAAGTCTTCAACTTTAGAATGAAATATAATATTTGTATGCTGATAAATATTATGCTTGAATGTTGTTAAATATTATTAAACATCATTTCTAATTTTGAAATGCTGCGAAATATCATTTTAATTTTTCAAATGATGTTTTTATCCGCAGATTGGTACAGTAGTTTGTTCTTACGACAAAAAAGTTGTTTAATATTCTTTTGTTTAATATTTATTTAAAAACAACATCAAACGCAACAGCATTTTTATCTTTAAATAAAATTAGTTGCTAGAGACGCAAGTCTAATTTTTGTTTCGTTTTATTTTGAGAAAATGTATTTTAATCATTTTAAAATGTCTTCTTATTTTACATTATGCTTGCAAAACTAACTAAAAAAAAAAAAAAAATTGAAAGCGTAAACAAATCTTCAAAAATAAAATTTTATTTAATTCTTCAAAAGAAGGACCGTTTCCATGATAATATTTAATGCTTTGTTGTTTCTTGTTTTATTATTCTCGGATTTAAAGCAATTATAGCTATTGATAAATAGTTAATTAAAATGGGACCACTACAATTAAAATGCCATGCCTTTCAACAAAGGTTATGTAAGACAAAAACGATTTTTTTTAAATAAACACAAAATTCTTCGCAGATTATGATACTTTTGAAAATTTTTTATTTAATTTTTGTTCGTGTTATTACGACTATTAAAGAATTCAACCGTCGACTAAATCGACATTTTCTAAAGTCGACTAAAATCGACACATTATAAAAATCAACTAAGCCGACTAAAAGTCGGTTTATTTGACATAAGGGAATAATTTTTTTCGAAATAAATTGTCATAAAAATAGTAAAGTCATAAAAATAGTAAATTTATTTTCGCATTCTAATTTTTAGCATCATATCATTTAAATTTTAATGGAGCAAAACAATATGAGAGAACGGCCACTCCGACAACTGGAGAATTTATTCCCAGACCCTAATAATTTAGGTACTGCCTTAAATACTTGCTATTTATCAGACTTTACAATCATATTTACAATTTGATTGTATAGAAAATGTTTTAGAGCTTTAAAACTTAATATTGCTCGAGAGCCCCGAGCCAGCTTGAAGCGGACCTATATGAGAGTATTTATGAAAATCAAAAGCTTAATGAAATACATAAGCCGATTGTTTAAATAGGTATATGAGTAAACAAAAATGAAATAATTGTTATAGTTAGAGATATCATACATCCTAAAATAGCCATTCACTATGTTATCTGCCATCGGCAAATAATAAAATTTTTTTAGCAAGTTTAGATAATGTTTTGTGTTTGCTGAACGTTTTGCTTGGAAAGTTAAATCGAATGAAAAGATCAAAGGATTTTAAGATTTTCTCTCGACTAAATCACCTTTTAGTCGATTAGTAGCAAGTCAATAGTCGATTAAATCGACTATTCATTTTTTCTTTGTCAACTAATTTCGAAAAGTCGACTTTTAGTCGATTTAGTCGAATTCAATAACAAAACTAATTTCTTCTCAGCAATAGCTTTCTTGGTAAACACATTGACGATATGTTTTTTTTGTTTTTTTTTCTAAAACAAGATTTTAAACAAGTTTTTTTGGAACTAAATTCTAACACAATAAACACAGCGCGATGACTGCGTAAATATAAGCAAAATAAACAGATAAATTTCAATTTATTTTTAAAAAAGCTTTTTTTTATCTTAAAGTCTTTATAATAAATCGTTGTAATCCATGGGCGCCCGCAAAAATATTTGCTAAAGGAAACAAAAATTTGATGATCCACAAATAGATTTTTTCAAAAAAATATTTTTTTATTTTATTTATGAAAAATTTTTTAAATAGCAACATTAAAAATTGTAAACATTAAAGTCAGATAATAAGCAACTTTTTTGTTTAAAAGTTAAAATGCAACAGTGCAAAAAACAAAAATTTTAAAACTAAAATTGAAGTTGTCTGTAACCAAACTCTTTTAGCACTTTACTCAAAAATTTTGTTTTGTTACCATTCCTTTTTCTTGGTATGTTCAGAATATGCATGTTCTGGACAATCGGTCATCTGCTGTGGTTGCTCATGTTTTACAACAAAGCGTTGTAATACAATTTTATTTAGGGAGGGGGGGGGAGGATATATATATTTATATATATATATATATATTTATATATATATATATATATATATATATATATATATATATATATATATATATATATATATATATATATATATATATATATATATATATATATATATATATATATTATGTATATATATATATCGTCGGGGATAGTGCAAAACCGCGTAACTAGCATTTTATAATACCGCGTATCTACAGTACATTTTTTTTACGGGAGAAGTTTAAAACTTTATTTTTTTTTTATTTTAACTGATTTTGGATTCATTTTAGTAAAAAGAGTATTATTCATGTTTTTTGTAATCTCAAGTATAAATATTTGGTGTTAAAATTAAAAAAATCCAAGTAGCCAATGCTAGTTATATATATATTATATATATTATATATATATATATATATATATATATATATATATATATATATATATATATATATATATATATATATATATATATATATATATATATATATATATATATATATATATATATATATATATTATATATATATATATATATATATATTATATATATATGTTATATAAATATATATATATATATATATATATATATATATATATATATTATATATATATATATATATATATATATATATATATATATATATATATATATATATATATATATATATATATAGATAGATAGATAGATAGATAGATATATATAGATATACACCTCCCCGCTCTCATTTTATTTCAATAATCGCTCCTGACTAAGGACTTCTTGATTATACTGAACAGGTAGTTGATAGTAAGAAAATAATAAATGCTTTGTGAATCAAGGGATAAAATTTTGTATGTAAAAGAATGTCAACGATTGGTGATGCTGATCAAAAGTCAATATTTGTTTTTAATAAGTGTTTCTTATTGGGTGGCCTATAACTCTAATTTTAAATTTTCGTAAATCGTAGATTATGATGTTTTTGATTTTCAACCGGCAATTTTTGATTTTTGTATTTACATTTAATCAAAACATGTACTACTAATTTTCCATCCTACTAAATCGCTGTATTTTTGACCAACTGAAAATTCAACCTACTGAATATTCAATCTACTGTATTTTTAATTTTATAAATACAACTTTCAGGTGCGTATTTTGTATTTTTTGTTGTTGATTTGAACACGAGCCAAATTTGATCAGGCTTGGTGCAGTGGTTGAAGCGCTGTCTTCAGAATCCGGAGGTATAAGGTTCGATGAATGCTTGGAAAACTTATTGATTGTTATTTAAAAAAAAAAAAGCTAACAAGTTTGAAAAAAATAACGTTAAAACACAGACTAGATAATCGGTTGAATTAATTAATCTCAAATCGGTTGAAAATGAAAATCTATAAAATAGGTCGAAAAATAAATCGGTCGAAAACGAAAACGTCATAAATCGGTTAAAAATAAAAAAGACTATAATCGGTAGAAAACAATTTAGGCCTCAGCAGGTCATCTAAAAATTAGTTCTACTTTTTAGTAAATGTCTTTTTTGTAGAACAACTTAGTAGGTTGAGATTTTTTTTTTTAACTATCTGACACATCTTATTGTATTGCAACAAATAATTTGTGATGTTAATTTTAAAAATAAAACTTTTAAAATTAACATCACAAATTATTAGTTTTTGCAATACAATAAAAAACACTTTAAATTTTTTCCCAGACCAAAACTTTCTCAAATTTTAAATTTTTTCTGAAAACTGAAAAAAGCGCAGTAATCAAGCTTTTAAAATAAATGATTCAATTTTATAAGGCGGTTTCTAGACATAGAGGCCTGTGGCAGATAAAGAGGTTTTAGATCCTGAGGCTATTTTGAAGCAGGGGTCTTAAACTAAAGTATAATCATAAAAGGAAAAAATAAAAAAGTTCTCCTGAAAAAATGGGCTCCCTAAATAATACCTATGAATATAGACACCTCTAGCTAGACAATACTAGCACTGCTAGTAGGAGGTGTCTATATAGACAGAGAGTAGAGGCCGATGTTCTACAAATACCGGGGGACCAGCTGGAGCTAAAGACGCTCCTGATTCTACATTAAAAATAATTTTACTTTTCTTTGCCATTTTTTATAACAAGAGTGAAGAATACGACTGTGCGGTGTGTTACATAAGCAGATATTAATTTCTTTGATCAAAGACGGTACAAAATGTAGGAATAAAAAGCTTTTGCTGCAGCATCTACCATTATACTGAAGATGATAAAATTTGCAATTCTTTATCATAGTCACATTCTGAGAAACTAGTGTAAGTTGTACATTCTATTACTGACAATGAAAGCATTTGTTCTATATGCCATTATTACCATCTCTGGATTCCTGACTTTTTATAACACACACAAACATCTTTTTTGAACCCCTGCTCCCACTTTTCTACACATACACACACATGAGTTGCCCTAAAAAAGTACTATATTAATAATAAGTTTTTTAAAAGTTTTCTCAAAGTATGTAAAATGTTGTTTTCAAAGTATGTAAAATGTTGTTTTTAAAGTATGTATAATGTTGTTTTCAAAGTATGTAAATTGTTGTTCTCAAAGTATGTAAAATGTTGTTCTCAAAGTATGTAAAATGTGACTTGCTAGAGAAACGCTTTTTTTCATGGAAAATGTCTCGTAGGTTATTTTATTTATGATTCGATGTATTTAAAATATAGTTTTCATTTTGTTTTCGAAAATATTCTTTAATCTTTTGTAATCCATGGTAATTTTGTACTTTATTTTTATTATCTTTCTCATATTTTAAAAAGTTGACATAGTAAACTTCATAGAATATTTTTAATTTTATTTTAGAATTCGTTTGACATTATTTGTTTTAGAATAATTTGTATGACTGCAATTAATTTGATATTTGCTTTTTAAATGAAAGTTTCTATCACTAATAAAATTAATTAAGTAATTGAAATGTTTTTCTTAAAGCTGAAATCTTCTGTTGTTATATCATTATTTAAAAAAGTATTAAAGCTTTTAAATACGCCAGACGGTAGGCGGTAACAATAACTCACAAGTTTATTTTTAGTTTTCATGGTAAAAATTTTAATAGTAAGAACTTTCTTATCGCTATAAGAAATATATTAGGCTTGATAAAAAAAAACCACAAATTAGCGTTTTGGTAAGTATGAACTTTTACCAACTCTTTTAGTTTTGCAGAGAAGTGGAATCGTATTAAAAATCGAGAGATAGAGATTTGCGTTTAATGTAGTGTTGTCAGAGCAGCTTTTGTTACGCATGGTACGTATTTTTAGCATTACGTTGAAATTTTTGAATTTTATAATTTTTTATAATAAGTGTTGTAAGAATTAAAATAGGAAGTTATTGCAAAGAAGTTATTATAAAAAATTATTATAAGAAGATATTATAAGAAGATATTGCAAAGAAGATATTGCAAAGAAGTTATTATTATAAAAAATTACCATTGAAATAATTTAAATTTGGATGTTTGTCATATATAGTCATCATTGGAAGTACTTCCAATGTTTCTAACAGCATCAACAAAATATTATTTTCAAAGTAAATGACATATGTATATGACAAACATCCAAATTTAAATTATTTCAATGGTACAGATCCTTTACAAAATAACGTACCAACTTTACAAAGTAACATATCAATAATGGTACAGGTACTTTACAAAACAACGTATCAAAGTATCAACTTAAGATGATACTTACTGAGTAAAAAAAAATTAGATAACATCTCCAAATAAAAGCATGATTTCTGGTTTCAAATTTTATGGCATTTTTTGAATAAAGACCGTCTTAAGTCAAGATTACCACTGTCTAATGTCGATAGCCAAATAGTGAAGCTCAACACATTCAATATAGTAAAGGACATACTATATAAGCGACAATACAATTGTAAAACTTCTTGAAAATTTGTAGACAAAAACAATGCAATATACCACCAGAAAATGGAATTTGTGTCAAGAATATTTTGTTTCCAATATCTCTTGAAAAGATTTCTTATTAAATAATTTCCAATTATTTAATAAGAAATCTTTATTAAACAAGTTCATCTAATAAAAAGTGGTGGCGGATATTTTTATTTTTTTAAGAAAGATTAGGAGTTTTTTATCGTTTCAAATATCTAATAACATTTTAAGAACTGTTTTTTTGATTTTCTCCACCAAATGATTATTAGTAAATAGCTTAATGTACTCTTATAATATAAATAATCTAGAATACTACTTTTAAAGATAGTGAAAATATTCATTATACGCCTTAAAAAATGAAATTCAGCAGCCTAATTTCTAATAACTCAAATAATGTTTTTTAAAGATGCTTACTGTTTAGATCAATTATGCAGCGCAACAATATTTCTTTGTACTCTGGATGATGATTATACCTCGACCAATGTTGATAAAAATCTTGATGAGAAGTTTCGACAGTTTGTTCACAATAGGACCCCAAGGGGGATCCTTTGTGGCTGATAAAATCCTTGATGTGGTAGACGACGGCGTGAATTTTGGGTGTTACACTTGCACCAGTTATCATTAAGTAACACTTTTTGAAATTTTCAATTTTTTCAGCGAAGTCCGGCTGAAGGATGTATCCTAAGCAAGCCTTGACAATTAAATTGAAGCTTTTGAATGCTTTAATTATTTACAAAATATTGGGAACCGTGTTCGTCTCAGCAAGTTGCTGCAGCATATCCACATTTTTAAGAAGCTTCTTGCATTCATTTCCCTCAAACTGGCCCCCGTGATACGGACTCAGTTGAATGTGGAGAGCGGCTGGCCACTTAACAGCTTCTATCCAAACAGTTTTAAGGATCTTGAAAAGATGGTTGATAACTCCTAAGAGGAGATGCAATTCCATCAGTGGAATGATTTCCAAAATCAGAACATTGACAGGCCCGCAGATGATTGGTTTTTGAATGACATTGCCAAACAGCTTTGCATTAGCAACAACCCCGCCAGATTGCTGAAAAGACTCAAAGCTTGAATTAATTGAGCCCAGTGTTTACAAGTTTCCAAGACAATTTAGCAAGACAATTGGATTTGAAATCACACCAGGTGCATACTTGAATGAGTTTGAAGACCACAAATTATATTTGCAACTTTCATATCACAAGCTAAAATTAGTTTAACTCCATTTGCATCAATCAGTGACCAGATTTGTTCAATATTGGAGTGTGTTTCTGGCAAATCTTCTGAAACCCCAACAATAATTTGTCTTTTGACTCCAGTGTCTTTACCAGTCCTTTGAGTGAGAGGTTGTTGTTGGTACGGTGAGTTGGTTTAATCCCTTAACGCAGTATCAACAATGCTTAGGCAAAACTTGAGAAAACCATTGCCGCCATCAATTTTGAGCTTAACAAAATAGCCACCAGAAATTTTGCGGGACTGAATAACATGATTCACAAGACTTGATAAATCATTGCAGTGGGCAACAACATGAACTGTACAAGAATCTGTTTTTTTGTCTGTGATTTAAGTCGCTGCAGGTGAAGAAATTGCTCAATTGTTGACCTAGTCTTAGAAAATTCATGTAGAAATTTTGCTCTACCATCTAGCTGCTTGATGTTTTGTTTACAGTTTTAACAAGTTTCTTTAATCCGTTGTTTGACAGGCCCGTATTTAGTTGCACATTTACAAGGGCTTAAGTGGTCAATTTCGGAGCACTTGATGGTGTCTGTGCACTACTTTGATCTAAAACTAAAACATACATATTTTATAGTTACAATAAACTTTGTTTAGTAAGTTTGTGTAAAACTTTCAAATTATTCGTTTTTAAAGAAATATACTTCTTAAAATCTATCTAGTATTATTTCTTAATAGTCAAGACTTTATTTCAATATATATGTTAAAATTGTTTAAATATAAATATTTAACAGGGGTAGCTGTAAGTGGAGGCCCGACGGATGCTTTAGCTAGTAGAATAGTTCCTTCCGGAGATAAGTCTTTATTGGAAATAACTCAAGATGCAATTTGTTTAGATGATTTGGCATCTTTTGCTGCTAAAGATTGAATGTCTTTCCTTAACATTATTTGGGGGCAAAACTTTTCCTAAAGGGCTGAGGCATTTGCTGCAACGCACCTTTGGTTTTTTCTCAATAGTGCTTTGGTCTATAAGAAAATGTTTTTCTTGCAGCTTTGAACGACTAATTTAGCAACAACACATCATGCCTCTTGTTTCAGGTCTCACTTGTATTGACTTAAAATCAAACAAAGGAGGGAGTGCAACTTCTTTCCTCTCTTGTTTCCTGCACAAAGTAATTCTACACGATTTGCAGAATCCTTTTGATACCCGAGTTTCACTGATATTGATCTTTTTTGTATTTTTTTTTTTGTATTTGTTATTTTCAGTTGCCCCAAAAAGACCTAACGGTCTTGTCACAGAGCGCCGCAACATTATTTTAGACAGAGCAAGCACACAAACTTTCGATTTTATTCATGATTTTTTGCTTGATTTGGCATCGTGGCAATTCACTGAATTTGACTTTACTAAATCAAACTCTGCCTTTTACAAAATTAGACCTAAATTTATATTTGATAACAATCCACTTAACATAGTAACACATTTTATTAATTAAAAACTATTAAAATAAAGGAAATATTTACTTGATTTAATTGAGGTAATATTAAAATTGATGAACTCGAACATTCAATAAACTCTCTTAAAATAAACAAGTCTCCAAGTATAGACGACATTTACAGTAATATCGTCGTCAATGTCTTTTCGGAGATAAGTAAACCTATTTTTGAAATATTTAAATCATCAATTAAAACTGGAACTGTACTCGATAAATTAAAAGTAGCTAAAATTGTACCTATTTTTAAAACCGGTGAAACATTTCTAATAAACAATTCAGACCAATCTTAATACTTCCAACCTTTTCTAAAATACTTGAACGAATAATCTACAAAAGATTATATGAATACCTAATTCAAGAAAAATTTTTAAATAAAAAACAATTTGGCTTTCGAGCACAGCACTCAACAGAACATACAATTTTAGATTTAGTTAATAACATAGGTGATTCTTTTAATAAAAAGCAATTTGTATTAGGAACTTACCAAAACATTTGACGCAGTTAATCATGATATTTTACTTAAAAAATTGGAAAAATACGGAATAAAAAATACTAGGTTAGATTGGTTTAAATGTTATCTGTGCAACAGACAACAATGTGTTATTTCAAACGATAATAAATATTCTAATTTCCTAAAAATAAAATGCGGTCTTCCACAATCACTAAAAAAACTCGATACAATAATGTCTGCTGATGATACAAATTTATTTTATTCATCACCATCAATTGAAAATCTCTTTGAATCTGCAAACGATGACTTTGAGAGTCTAAACGTTTGGTTTAAAGTAAATGAATTATCAATAAATACAGAAAAATCAAAATACATACTGTTTCATTCCAACCAGCAAAAAAAAAAAAAAAAACCAGGCATTCTACCATCATTAAAAATTGATAACATAAACATTGAAAGAACTGAAATTAATAAATTTCTTGGGATAATTATTGACGAAACGATTTCTTGGAAAGCCCTTATAAAAACAATAAATACAAAAATTTCAAAAAGTATCGGTATACTATATATATCGGTCAAACCTATACTTTCCCAGGAGAATCTAAAAATCTTCTATTTTTCTTATATACAAAGTTACCTAACATATGCTAATATTGCCTGGGGAAGTACAAACAAATCTAAATTAAGTTCTCTATATATACACCAAAAACACGCATCAAGATTAATTTATAATAAAAATAAATTCACTCATGCCGATCCTTTATTTAAAAACTTGATTGATTTAAATATCTATCAAATTAAAATTTACCAAAATGTTTTATTGTAATTGTAAAATTTACCAAAATATTTTATTAGTAAAATGAGTTGGGACTCGTCCCAACTCATTTTACTAATAACTTTTTTCAAACCAACGCCAACAGATATATCACACAAGGAACCGGAAACTTTACGTTGCCCGTAAAAAAAACAAATTTTTCGAGATTTTCAATTGTATACCGTGGCCCCTATTTATACAACAAAATAATACCTCAAAATATAGAACTTACTAAACTGGAAAATCTTATTACCTTGAAGAAAAAAGTAAAAGATCTCATAATTAACAGAACCAATTTTATCGATATGAATTAAATATAAAAGAACTACTAATATAATAAAATGTAAAAAGAACAATTTAAGCTATAAAAATAAAATAAATAAAAATAAATAAAGAAATAAAAAAGAAATAAAAACTAAACTGAAAAAAAAAATATAATAAATACATATAGTTAGCAACTACTCATAGTAAAATATTACAATTGACTTCAAAAGTTAATGTGTGTTTTATAGATTTACTCTTTAAACTTTTAGTTTATTTTGTAATTTAAAGGTTCTCGATTTCTCGATGAAAAGACTTTTCTTAGTCTTCTGCGAGTTTCCTTACAGCTACATAATACTATTAATATATATTAATAAATAGTTTTAACGACAACGACAAGCAAGTCCCTAGTAGCCCTGTGGTGCGACGGACTTGCGTATATTTTTTGAATGCATGGGTTAATAGCCAGCACTTTATATTATAAATTACAAATTTTTAAGTTTATTATTTAAACTCGATGTCAAACGCGCATGCGTAAAACAGTTAACGCTCTTTATATATTGTACCTTGTTAACGCTCTTTATATATTGTAAATATTTGTGTGGAATATTTATATAAACTGGAGACATGTAAATGTTATTTGTTTTTGAAATATATAATAATGATTGTTGTATATATAAAAAAAAAAAATTACAAGGAAATAATTCTTGAATAGTTCTTTCCTTACCAGGAAACAATTGTTTAAACTATTTACTTGTAAGGAAATTACATTATTGCTAATTGTCACACTTATTAAACTAATGATACTTGTCACAAAACAATTCAGTTAGAGTAATTTTCCTCCGACTCGCCCTCCAAACTTTGTATTGGTCAGATATCTTAGTTAAATTATCTAAATTTTTTGTAAGTCAATTTATGTATGAATTCTTTATTTATTTTTTATTTTTATCTTTGTCAATATAAAAAATATTTTGTTTTTTGACAGATGTTCTATTTTCAGATAATTTTTTTTATTTTCTATGTAGGTATCCCTAGAAATCCTTCTTAATTATTTTTTTTAGAATGTTTTTGCATTCTGGCAGTAGTTTATACCTTAGGAAATGTTGGTATACTCACGCTATGGATACATGGCCGTCAAGGGAGCCAGGGCCTGTCCACTTTTTTTTTGCGAGGACTTCTTTGTATTAGAAATATAGGCAATTATTTTAGAAATTATGGATTTTATTTAAGAAATTGAGGGGTTGACCCCCTCCACTTTGAAAGCCGTGTTAACGCCATTGGCATAAGCCAACGCCATTGGCATAAGCCAATTCAAATCACGCTTTAAGTAGCAAACCACTATTTTGGTCTATAAAATGATAACTGCACATGTACCGATAAAATAATTATAATAAAAATTGTTGATAATACACAGTAGAACACTCATTTAACCGTTATTTTAAAAATAGTGATCGAATTTCAAAGTAATCGCTAACGCTTTGAGGTATAAGTAGCAAAAAACTGACAAAACTTCAACTAAAACTGCAATAAATCCTACATCAGTCATCCAATCAGGCTGAAATTTTGTCCAGAGTTTGGTGTGACTATTGGCTACATTTTCACCAATTTTTATCAAATTACATTGAGTGGTTCAAATTCTACAAGCGTTTTTATTGGCGCACTATGAAGTCATAATTTGACTTAATTTGAACATTTTCAAATTAAATTATTTTCCGCGAACAAAATTAAATGATTTCAAAGTTTAGTACACATCACAGGGTACTTTGATGTGTACGCTAACTTTTCGTTTAAGTGGCGTTCTTGGGACAGCTAGGTAGGCATTATAAGGACCCGTGCTAACCGTGTAATATTTCGTTAATTTTAAATATACTTTGTTTTAAATTTGCATTTTTTTTTTTTGGTTATTATTTGGTTATATATTTTTTTTGGTTAACTGGAATTATTTGTATAATATAATATATATAATAGTTTAATATATAACAATATATAGAATATTATAATATAAATAAATATTCGTAAAAAAATGTCATAATTAAAAAATTAAATATCGTGTTTTTTTAGATTTATTTAAAAAATATTAATAATTTGATTGTGCGGCATTTTCAAATTGCCCTAACCCTAAAATGGGCACGCGTCGTCCCCACTGGGAATGTCTAGTCTATTAGAAAAAACAATGAAAGATGACTTCACTGTTTAATTATAAAGAATAATTTTTCAAGTTTCGAACCAAAATGTAGCCTGAACCTAGTGCTATTCAAAATAATTGTTTTTTGCGATTGTAATTTACTTTAAAACATTAACTTATACCCCGTTCATACTGACGATAAAACACGTTTTATTTTAAAAGCTTACTAAACTGTTATTGTATAAAACAACAATAAAACAATACTAGAAGGTTTTGTCAATATAAAAAGGTTAAAATAAAACAAATTGGCCATGTTGTTTTATTGTTGTTTTATACAGTTTAGAACATCAAAAACATAAAACGCGTTAAAATAAAACGTGTTTTAACGTCAGTATGAACGGGGTATAAGTTAATGTTTTAAAGTAAATTACAATCGCAAAAAGCAATTATTTTGAATAGCACTAGGTTCAGGCTACACTTTGGTTCGAAACTTGAAAAATTATTTTTCTTTTCAAATAGATTTGTTATGTTACATAATTTTACTTGAATTTACCTTTCGATTCTCGGGTGTTAAAAATAAAATATAATAATAATAAATCAATTATCACAATGAAACTAAAGATATATACTTAAAAAATCATAAGTATTATCAGTGACAATAAACTTATACAATATAATAACCTGAAATATATAAAGTATTGTTATAAAAAATCATTTAAAACTAAATAATATAATAAAAATTTATTTTTAATATTATAATGAATTAATTATAAAAATTATAACAAATTCATGTGTTCTGAGCTTAAAAAATTTTTAAACCATTTTGAAGTTAGAGCATTTACTTCAAACTCTCTGTCATTAGATAAAGAAAAGGAGTCAGGACCTCCACCACATCCGCCATCATTGTTTTCACTTGCATAACCAGGATGTACCATAACCTCTATGGATATATTATCACGTATCTTTTTATTTTTTATAAGGTCTTCCTTAATTTTTTTGATAGCGATCATAAAATGGACTTCTGTAAAATCATGTGACATAGTTGTTAAACCAATGAAATAATCTGAAAAGCTGAAAAAAATAAAATAATAATAAAGAATGATAATTTAACTTTTATTTTAATGATAATTTAACTTAATGATAATTTAACTTTTAATTAATTTTTGAACATTATAATACTATAATATAAATAATATAAACTTTTTTTTACTACATCCCTTGTAAGTTGAAGAAATATCATATAACAGTAAGTGTATGCAAGGTAATTATTTAAAAAAGTAAGTTATGATAGTGGAGAAGGTAAAAATTAAGACTAGAACTTAAATATACAAGACTTAAGATATTAAACTTTTATATACAAGAAAGACTTAAATATAAACAGGGTGTTAGCCAGCGCAACGGCACCGCGTATAACGCACAATTCCCAATGGGTTTAAAACTCCCAAAATTCAGTGACTTTTTTTTTTTAAGTAATAAGACAATATCAAAATTCACAATATTTAGTATTACAATAACAATAAACATGTTTAATATCACAAAAACGCGGTAAAAAATATAACTGGCTAACACCCTGATACAAAACCAGTATTTTGATATACAAGACCAGAACTTTAATATAAAAATATATATATATATATATATATATATATATATATATATATATATATTTTGATGCTACCAAAATATGGTTTTAATATTTTACACTAATTAGTGCAAAATTACTACTTACTCCAAGCCTAAAATGCTTTAGTTTAAAATATATTGCTTTGTGTAAATTTCTAAATTTTTTTTAGTAAAACAAAAAATTGATTCTACCATAATTTTCGATTTTTTTAAAAATAACAATTGTGAAGAGGTGTAGTGGTATCTCTTTATCTTTTCTACAAATACTATCGTGGTCACTGCTGTTCATCAACTAAAACTCATTCTTGCTTGACTCGTCATTAAGCAAATTTCATTCTTTAACTGTATCTGTCCCTGCATGCACTAAAAACTTTTGTCTAGTTTTTATCCCCGCACTTCAACCTATTGAAAATCTCTTCCATCTTCATGTTTTTCTGACTCATACAACCATATCAAGTCTTCTGTCAACCATTGGCTTGCTCTATAACTCTATTCTTTTTTCCCCCAGTAACTCCCAACTTAATAGCGGTTGCTTGCAGCCATAATAAAAGTGAATCAGCACAATAAAAAAATAAAAAATAAATGAAAAAAGTGCTGTATGCTGTGTAATTATCATTACTATAATAAAGAATAGATTGATATAACAGAAAACTTGAAAGAATGAAAATAATTAGATGTTACTCACACTAGTAATATATAGACCTTAATCTTTAAAGCATAGACTTTAACTGTATTTAGATAATATTATTTCGTGTAAACGGAAATTTATGTTTTATTTCAGTTTACACAATATTGCATAATGCCTTACCTTATACCATAGTCATTAAAAACTTTTTTTGCCAACAGGGCATCTTCACAAACTTTTTTATAAAACTGTAGTCGAGGTTCTTCAATCCATTCACAATCAATTATACCTATTTCATATGGAATTCGTGTTTCTTTAATTGAATATTTTTGAAGAAGTTCAGCAAATAAATCACGAACTAAAGGCAGGACATGAACATGCTGATGGCCATCTACATGGGTAGGTATATGCAAATATTTGTTTATGAAAGCTTTAATTTGTGACTCAATTTCAATCCTTAACTATAAAAAAAAATCAACAATATTCTATTATTTTTGATAATAATAACTTTAAAGATTGCTTCATAAATTTTTAAATTATTACAAAATACTTTTGATTTACTTATGTAAGGTTTTTATATTCTACTAGATGTTTTATAAAAGTTGTAAAAAATGTTTACTAATAATTTTTCAACCATAAAATTATAAAAATTATTAAAACTATAAAAACATTTAATATACAACTTTATTGCATGTCAATGAAATGGTTCTGATAAATGTACAGAAATTGGAACTTATAGCAAAACATCAATTGATTATTTAAAAAGTTGCAAATTACAGATAACAATAAAAAAAAAAAAAAAAAAAAAAAAAATTAAAAAGTTTTATTTTTATACCTTTATAAAACAAAGCTTCAAAAAGTGGATGATTTTCATGTGGTACTACAATTGTTCTAGTCTGGAAGGTAACAAGGTTTAAGTGAAGATGTTAAAGAAGATTACACTGATGTCAGAAATGCACTGAATATTTATTTCTGATTGTTGACAGTTTTTGAAGGGTTTGTAAATTATCAACTTGAGAACAAGCCAGTTGACGTCTACTAAGCTGACAAGGTTCAGTAAACTATAATTAGAAAATAAAAATAGTTACAACAATTAAAAAGAATGTTATTATTTAGCAAAAGACAACCCTAAGCTATATATATATGTTGTCTAACTTTTTTTTTATTTTGTAATAACTTTCTGGATTAACAAAGATATTGAGCAACATATCCATAGAATAAAAAGGAAAAGTTTGGATTAAAGGAATCGACACAAAAAAGCAAAGATGAAATTAAAGAAGATGATGATGAAAATATCGGAAAAGTGTTTGATGCTATTAGACTAGAAAAATCCTGTATTGTCAAACATTTCAGGTTAAACAGTAGAGACAAAAATGAACCAAGACCACTACTTATTGAACTAATTGATTCATCATAACAGAAACAAGTTAGAAGTGTTGCTAGAGATTTAAATAAAGTAGACGAATATAAAAATAAACTATTTATCAATCCAGACCTAACGTATAGACAAAAAGCTACTGTTAAATTACTTGGTAAAAGAAACAGAATAAATAAAATAGAGGAAAATAAATGTTTGACATTTTGATTTAATATTAAAAACGATATGTTCCAGAAAATTGAAACCAAAACACTAAAAAAACTAATGCACCACCAAGTTTAATATCAAAACTCGACAAAAATAATGTGTTTATACTTAAACGCAACATGCTTATACATGAACGCAACACGCTTATACATGAACCCAACACATTTATACATGAACACAACATGCTTATACATGAACGCAACACTCTTATACATGAATGTAACTTTATTAAACAACAAGTTTGAAAATCTAATCAAAGTGATTAACTCAAATAAAGCTAATGTAAATATGATTTCTGAAACTTGGTGGAATAATGAGTCAGTAACTGATAGTAATATCAATAGATAAACCTTATTTAAAAGAAACAGAGATGTTGGTAGAGGAGGAGTGTGTGTATATAAAGAAAACAATATAAAAAAGCATGTGAAATTTCATAAAATGTTTAAATGACCCTAATATAGAACAGATTTGGTGCATTATTGATTTATAAAGTGAAAAAATATTATGTGAAAGTATTTAGATAATCAGAATTAGCAACATAAGTAACTGTATCAACATAACAAAGTCTATTAATATTGCTCATTCAATAAATTTATCAAATAAATATACAGGAATCCTTATTTTTGGGGATTTTAATTTCAACACAATCATGTGGGCAGAAGATTATTATGACATACAAATTAGTAAACCTGATAGATCATCCAAAATTAATTTTTAGAATGTTTAAACAATTGCTTCATGGATCAGAATGTGATAGAGCTAACATTTCAAAATAACAATGGGAATGAAACAACTGTATTGGATTTGATTATCCAGTAACCACTGGATAATCAATCAAACAACTGAACACATTCCACCATTGAAAGTTGTTAACCAAAGCCATCACATTATTAAATTTAACTACAGTCATGAAGAGTGTATTGACAACATTGTATTTAAAAAAGATAAATTTAGCAACAATTGAGGGAATTTTGATGAATTAAATAATTATTTTAAAATCCTAAACTGATATGATTAATTGAAAGGCTTGGAAATAAACTAATGTTACTAAAACTGGCTAAGCTGTTTTAAAGAAGGATGTAAACTTTTAATTCTAGTTATAAAACCAAGAAGCATTTAAACCAACACAAAGCCTCTCTGGATTAATGAAGAATTAAAAGCATTGTCAAAAGAAAAGAGAAACGTTTGGTTCAAATGGGCAGAAATTCAGAGACAATTGTTTACTTGTAAAATACAAAGAGTTGAATAAGATTAAAAAAAAGAAAGAGAATATGATCTTGCTTTAAATTCAAAGTTAGACCTCAAAAAAGTTTATTCATATTTTATTAATAAAAGTATAGTCAAAGACAATATAAGAGCAATCCAAATAAAAAATGGTAGTATCAAAATTGATTTAAAAGTAATTGCAAATACATTGAATAGATACTTTGCATCAGTATTAAATAAACCACAAGCCTCATCTGCTCCAATCGTGAATATAGAAACACAAAAAATCTGTAGAAATCCAGATTTTAATGCCTTTGTTGTAGAGGAATATTTAGGCAAACTGGGTACTAATAAAGCAACTGGAGTGCACAAAGTTCATCCAAAAGTTCTAAAAGAGTGCAAATCTGCTTTAGCCAAACCACTATCATTATTGTTTAATAAATCATTTGAAACCTGTAAATTTCCAAAACTATGGCTATGTTTAAATATTATTCCACTGTTTAAAAATTGTAACAAGTTGGACCTATAAGGTGCAACTATAGACCTGTATCTTTAAAATTGTCTGCATCTGTAGTTTGAAAAGTCATAGAATTGATAATTAAAGATAAAATGAAAAAATATTTAGTAGAAAATAAATTAATCAATAAAAACCAACATGGATTTATTAATAATAAAAATTTGTGATGAACTTATTGGAATCTCTATATTTTATTACAAGTTCAATTAATAGTGATTGGGATGTAATAGGTTGGAATGAAATAATTTTGTTTCTAAACTTTGCCAAAGCATTTGATTCAATTGATCTCAAAAGATTACTGTTAAAATTGAATTCTAACTCTTTTTTTTTTAAATCAAAATTATTAGACTGGTGCCACGGATTTTTAAAAAACAGACTTTAAAGATAGGAGATAATAAATCAGAATGGGAAAATGCCGTGAGTGGAGAACCACATAGATTAGTGCTAGGACCCAAAACGCAACATTTTTTTTTAATAAACGTTGGCGGTCGTGTCTTTATTGATATGTTTTCTTTATATGTTTTTGCCATTTTAAAGGAGCAGAATGCTTTTGCTTTTTTTTTTACTGTTGATTTTACGTGATATACTATTAAAATATGATTTTTGCTCATAACAATGGATTTTTTTTTTTGCTGCAGCGAATTGATCAGCAATATTAGAAACTCTTTTATCTGCGCATGCTTATCGGCGAAAAAATGTTGTCTTGTGGAAAACTGCCTTGATAATATGCAATAACTTAATGATTGTAAATGGTTATCTATTAATACAAAATTTTTTGAATTTAGTTTGTTAAATTTATTTAATCATAAAAAAACATATTAACATGAGGAAATTAAAATAAAAGGAAACTAAAATAAAATAGAAGTTGTATTGACTTTTCTTTTTATAAACCTTAAAAAATAATACTATTACATTAAGTATTTATTAAGTTATTATTAAATACTTAATATGAAATTATTATTTTATTGATAATATGAAATATTTAATATTAAAAATATGACTATATTACTATAAAAATAAATTAAACTATAATAAACAAAAAAATTCTATATATTCTATTAGATTATATATATTTCAGTAAAATTCGAAAATTATTTTCAAATCTTTTTAAAGTGTTTTTAAACTCGGTGTAGTTAAGGCAATCTTAAAATATAACGCCTGTATCATATTTTGTTGACTACCAGATATTTCCATTAAATGATTAGGTCTGTGAATTATGAAAAGACAAAAAAAGATAAAATGATAAATTTTGCGGTTCATAAAATAAAAATGTTTTTAGCGAAACAGATAGAATAATCTTTTTTTTCTTTTAAATCTTCTTAAAATCACGATCTTCTTAAAATCACGATCGCCTGTCCAAATTTGAATAAGATTCTAAATAAACATGCTTTTTAGGTAAAATCAACATCGCACTTTAATAATATGATCTGTTCTGATTGTTTATTGGTAATTTTTTTTAATTATATGCTTTTTCTGGGTCAGAATTCTAGTATATCTTGTGAAAATTGATAGAAATATTGTATTTTAACAACTATATATAGTTAATATACGTCTGAACCAATGAGAACAAGGACCTATAGTGTGTTAAGGCACTTTTTCAAAAGATTTGAACTAATTTCATGTTAACACCGATGAGTAAAAGTGATCTAAAATTCCAAAATGGTGTTCTTTAGATTGACAATTAGGGGTAATAAAAGTGTTTTGGAAATTATATAAAAAAAAAAAAAGTTTTTTTAAATATTAAAAAAACCTGAAGCAAAAAAAAATTATAACATCTAAAGCTCTTGTTTGGACATAATATGCTAATAAAATCATGCTAATTCTAAATAAAAGAATTCGAATAATTTGTAAATTGCGTTAACTACACCGAGTATGCAAATGAACATTACTTCACTTAAATGATAAAAAAAATTTTAAAAATAATGTTTTTGAATAAAGCAATGTTTTAGCATGGTTTCTTTTAAAGTAATAGCAAATGCATTCATTTTAGATAAAATTTTGGAAGCTTTTTGTAAATGCATGTAAAAACCATGCTAAAACAAAATTGCTTTCTTTAATAGTGTATGTGTTATTCAACTTAAAAGTAATGCTATTAATAAAAGTAATAAAATCCTGTTTTAGCTTGGTTTCTTGGATTAATTTTTACTGAAGTTATGCATTTGTTTTAAAAATTTTGAGCTAACGCCTACATTTGTTTAAGTAAAAATAAAGAAACCTGACATTCATTTTTCTGTCATTTTTTTTTAACAAACATTCACATATTCGTCAATTTGTTGCACCACTATTATTTGTAGTGTACATTAATGATATCTCTACAAAATAAAATCAAGCTGTCAACCTTGACAACACAAAACTGACAACACAAAAATACTTAGAGCAATAAAGAACTATAATGATATTATTGAACTTCAACAAGATATAGACTTAATAATGGGATTGTCCAATAAGTGGTTGATGAAATTCAACCAGCAAAAATGTAAGATTCTGATAATAGGAAATCATAATAATCAGCAGACTGATAAAGATAAGCTAGAGAGTATCAAACAGAAAGCTACTAGAATTAAAAGTTTGTAAGGATACAATTAAGATAATTTAAAAAAGTTGGGTTTACTTTTGTTGGAGAACAGAAGAAACGGTGATCTGATACAAATGTTCAAATATTTGAAAGGGTATGTTATCATAAATTTTCACGCAAAACCTAAAATGCTAAATAATGGCTATAAAAATAGAGGCCACAATAGTAAACTGAGAAGGCAATATACAGGAAAGACTATAGTAATAATAATACTAAAAACAAAAAACAATAGACGCAGTCAGTATGAATCATTTCAAAAATATTTTAAATACTAACTTTTGTTATGTTTGTGTTACAGTTACAAACTCTACATACGTAGTTTATCTTAAAGTGTACAGCACTATTAATTATTATTATTATTATTATTACTATTATAAACAAAGTAATTTAAAATAAATTTTCAGATATAAAATTCAAATACATAAAATTCTATATTAAAGTATGATTATAATGGTTTTAAGTCTTCTTTTTGGTTTTAAATAATTTAATGTAGTTATATGAATTATAACATCGTAAAAAGTACTATAACAATTTGCATTAAAATATTGTAATAATATTTTAATAGCTTTAGTAAATGCTATGAAGAGTAACAATGTTTTGTTTTAGCTTTTCAAAAATGATTAACTTTAAAAAATTATATTATTAATTATAACAGAAGGAACTCTACTAATAATTAGTAAATTTTTTTTTTTGGTTCTCAAAGCTAACAATTTTTAGTTCTATAAATTGTTGGCTTTGAGAGTACGGAAGGAAAAAAATGATTCTTTTGACAACAAAAATTATTTTTAATTACTTTTGATTTTCATTCAACATTTCCATGTTGTCATAAAGTTTAAACCATTAATTTAATCACTTTTTTAAAAAACTGCTAAAACACAAATTTAATTGACAGAATGTTTTTAAAAATATAAACTATGTTTTTATTTTTATTTTTTACTGTAAATCATGCGTGAGTGTTGCTACATCAACTATCTTATACTGCGATTCAGGCTATTTGTCTTTTCTGACAACGTTGCAAGAGTATATATATATATATATATATATATATATATATATATATATATATATATATATATATATATATATATATATATATATACATATTTATATATTTATATATATGTATATATATATTACTTATTTTAAAGGAAAACTGAAAATTACTATTGAATTATAAAATGAAAAATATAGGTGGTTTTAATTTACATACATGCATAAAATAAAAATTAAATGATTTTAGATGGAAGTCATCACAAAAACATATAATTAAAACATTACATTTACTTACCTTTTTAAAGAAATAAAAATAATTCTATAATAAAATTTACTTTAAAACATTTTAAATGGCTCAGGTATTAGTCTCTGTTGCACAAACTAACTATTTATCAGCCATTTCTGTATAAGTAAATGGTTAAGCATCATAACCTGCTACCACAAACTAAGATAAGTGACTTATATAGGAAAAATATAAAAATATTAAGTAAAAGAAATGCTAATAAAGCATTCATTTAATAAGAAAAAAAAATTCCATCCATTTAAGAAAACTTCCTTATCTTTTAGGACTAAAAAGTTTCTGTATGTGTATTTTGCTGTACATTCTTTTTAATAAATTGAATCTCCTTTTTAGTGGATATTTATACATAGACAACCATGTTGGATGGCCAACATGATTTGATTTAAAAAACTTATTCTCACTTTTTATTTTCTTTAATAAATTTTTTTTAGTTTTATATCAAAACGCACAAGTTTAGCATTATTATGCAGAAATAAAAAGTCTGTGCATGAGTAGTATTTACTAAATAGCTGTTATGTAAGAAAATTTCAAAAAAGTTGACTTTTAAAATATACCATCATACTTGGTTCTCATATTTATGTCTATGTAAAAAAAATTTTTTGTGGCTAATTGGTAGTGGTGTAGTGGTAATGTGGTAGTGGTGTAGTGGTAAAACACTCGCTTAATAAGCGAGAGGTTCCGAGTTCGATCCCCACCACGTCCCTGGTAGTACCGCGCTCAACTTGTTTCTCCGCGCAGCAGCCTTGTTCATCAAGGTTCGTGTTTCAGAGTTATAGAGTTGAGAGAGGGTTATAACCACTATTAAGTAGCCTCCTTGTCTGTAGTGGCCTTCTCGGCCTTGAGGAGGTGAATAACAAAAAAAAAAAAAAAAAAATTCATTGACTAGTGAATTAGTAATGATGATTGTAGAGAAAAAAATATTTGAGTTGACTTTGGTCTCCCCTTTTTTGGGGTTAAGGTTGAGTTTAAGTAGCCTCTATAGTGGGGCTACTTGAACCCATAGAGTGAAAATATTTTTTCAATTTTTATTGAATGTCACAAAATTACTATACAAAGAAAAACATTTTAAACAAATTAATACTGCAAATAATGTTAAAGTGCAATAAGATCTGGTATACTGTTGTTGAGCATAATTAACACTAGGAGTACTAGTCCAATAATTGTCTAGCTCTGCACTTTTAAAAAGACATCTGTTGTTAACAAAACAATTTAAATGAATTAATAACACAAATAATGTTAAAGCATAATAAGATCTGGTATGTTGTAGTACACTTAATACGAGGAGTACTAGTACATTAAATGTCAAGCTCTGCAATTTTAAAAAGACCTCTATGTTAAATTGTAACAAGACATTAATATTCTTTTTTATTTCATCGATTTTGTAGAAAAGAATTTCTGTTTTTTTTTTTGGAAACTTCCAGTGATTTTTTGATGGCTCCATTGTAGAAACTATGGCACTGAAGTAGCAAGTTGATAGTAGCAAACTAACAAACCAATATTCAAATGAGTTATTCTTCAACTAACCACTTTTGGAGAAATTATACCTTGTGCCACGTGGGCCACCTTCTGTCGATGTGGTTAAAAGTGACTCAACCTTTTAGATCACATAAGGAGTCAGCTGCATTACCAAAGTACATAAGCAAATTTGCTGATTAGTATTTTACTTCTTTTTTAAGGATAAATTTTTTTTCTCCCATCTATTAAATTGGTCTCATCAAAATTCCAAATGTTTTCTGTTGATACATTTTCTGCTTCATTATCTAGATTATCAAAGTATTCTGTGACTGTTTGTTGTGTTATTGCAGCCCTGACCCATTTGAGGTTTCCGAGAAATCTCGTGGATACCTGATAATGTCTTCTAATAAAGGCTTTTACCCATTCGACACCTGGGAGATTTTCATTGAAACATTGAACGTCACTCCCTAATCGATCTAGATAAGATTTTACAATAATTCGAAGATCAAATGTAGGCTAGCCAAAAGTTGAAACTTCATTCAAGTGATCACAAAATGACTGTTCTTCTTCAGGCGTGAAGGCAACTGGATGCCCTGCATGTTTCTTTGTGATAGTAAGGTGTTGTCTTCGAAGAGCTCTCTTAACTCTAGAACAACTGATTCTAAATTGCTCTTCAGCAAATTGTTAACTCATAGCTCTACATTTAATATTATTACAGGCTTGCTCAAAGTTTTGATCGGTCTTTGTAAGCTCAAGATCCTAATTTTCTTCAATATTTGCAAACCATTCTGGTAGAACCAGTTATGATAGCACAAAGTATACACAAAAAGGTGTATAACAATAGCTTTAACCAACCATCAACATTATTTATGTATACATTTTATAACCTAATAAATATTAAAAACATAGTTAAATTAAGGGATATATCAACTTCTTTTAAATATATTATTTCACTTTGGGTTTAATGTTAATGGAAAACAAATTTTAATCATTTTCAAACATAAGCTGCTACAATGATGTTTGGGTTCAAATAGCCCCTATTTTGAACTTCAAACATAAATTATTTTATCAAAATAATAAAAATAAAAGACTATTGTAACTGCTACATTTTGTTACAACTAATAATTCTTATAAGAAATGTTATAAAATAATTTTTATCTTTTTTGTTTGTCTGGACAGACAAAAGTTTTACACTAAACTTTTGCCATTATTGTAGTTTTCTTTAAAAAATATTTTTTTGACCACTTCTTCCAAAAAAATCTAATCTTTTATTTTTTTTATGTTACTTGATTTGAGTAAGAGTAGTCAATTAACTTATTTACTTTTATACCAATTAATTCTATAAAAGATAAACAAATAAAAAAGCATTTTATTTTTTTGAGTTGAAGTAATCCCAGGTAACTCAAGTAGCCCTACATGACAGTACATATGTAACTATGAATGTGTGTTTGGTTTTAGAACATCTCTGACATCATACTGAAATAGCCTACTGTCAGGGGCTTTAGTACATACATCAATTCTTATAGCTCCGAGTTTAATATTATTACAGAGTATTGCAATCAGAGAACAGCAATCTTTTTATTTCTTTGCTTTTTTTCTTCTTTTTCTGAAAACGCAATATGCTGTAAATGTAGAAAAACTAGTAACAACATGTTATCTGTATATGCTATAGTAAATATATATATATAAAACCCTCAGAATTAAAAAAATATAGTCGGCAATAAATTTCAAACTTCAATCTTTTAGAGGTCAGCAGCAGGTTGACAAAAAAAAATTTGATACAAAGGTCTTACCATATATATGTATATATATATATATACATATATATATATATATATACATATATATATATATATATACATATATATATATATATATATATATATATATATATATATATATATATATATATATATATATAAATATATATATATATAAATATAAATATAAATATATATATATATATATATATATATATGTATATATGTATATATATATATATATATATATATATATATATATATATATATATATATATATATATATATATATATATGTATGTATGTATGTATGTATGTATGTATGTATGTATGTATGTATGTATGTATATATATATATATATATATATGGATGTATATATATATATATATGTATATATATGTATATATATATAAATGTATATATATGTATATATATATATATGTATATATACACATATATATATATATATATATATATATATATATATATATATATATATATATATATATATATATATATATGTATGTATATATATATATATATATATATATATATATATATATATATATATATATATATATATATGGATGTATATATATATATGTATATATATGTATATATATATATATGTATATATATGTATATATATATGAATATACATATATATATATATATATATATATATATACATACATATATATATATATATATATATATATATATATATATATATATATATATATATATATATATATATATATATATATATATATATATATATATATATATATATGTATATAGTATTGGACAAAACATTTGCAACCAACATCGAACAATGCTAAAAAGTGTTCCTAATTTTACGTCTTAAAAACGAAACAAACTATGCTACCACAGCAAACAGTTTAGGAGTCAGGAGTCATATCATGTCAAGACATGAGCAATCAGCTGACAGGTGACAGCACACAGGCAGAATTTGGTTGACAAGTGCCATTTTGCAGTGGACAAAACAAGTGCAACTTTGTTGGTTTGTTTTATTTTCTTACGTCTGGTTCGTGTCAACGTCACAGAAGTTTTTTAATAATTAAAGGAAGTATCCAGAAGTTTTCAGAAGCATGCAGAAGCTTCCAGAAGTTTTAGGAAGAAGCATCTGGAAGCATCCAGAAGTATCCAGAAACATTCAGAAGCATCCTGACGCATCCAGAAGCCTCCAGAAGCATCGAAAAGAAGCATCTAAAATCTTCCAGAACAGGTTCACACAGGTTCATTTTATTATATAAGAGATATGTAAACCGACATGGAATTCAGTCAGTATATGGAAGTCAATCAGTCAGTATTATCAAGACAGTTTATCAAAGTGAGTTTTATCAAAGTGTTTTATTGAAGAACATCAATACAAGAAATGAAATACAACAAGTGTTTCATTACATCAATACAGTCCACATCCAACCAAGACGTTGTGTTCCACAGAGCATTATTGTATCATCACAAGGTAAATGTAACATGGTAAGCCTTGAGAAGGGTGATTATTTATTTTTATTATTTTTATGACTTCAAGTGCAAAAATGGCTCCTGACAGTCTTGGATTAGAACTAAGAAAAAAAATAATTGGCGATTACGTAAGTGGAATGTCACAAAAAAGTATTTGTGATTAATATCGCGTGAGAAAATGGACCGTATTAAGACTATGTTCTTAATATCGTTCTATGGGGAAGTTGGTAGCAAATAACAAAGGTGCAAGACCGCGTTCCACCACTTCTAGAGAGGATTCTATGATTGTCAGATCCGTCAAGAAGGATCCATGGATATCATCAGTCGAGATACAAAAGCAATTAGAGCTGCTTGTATCAAACCGAACAATCAGAAGACGTGCTGTTGAAGCCGGATTATTTTCTTGACGCCCTGCAAAGAAACCGCTGATTTCACTAAAGAACCAGAATTAAAGACTCCTGTTTTACTACATCTCATATTGACTGGAATGTGCAGATTGGTGAACTGTCCTGTTCAGTGATGAATCAAAGTTCAACATCATTGAGAGCGATGGCATTTGTTGTGTACGTTGACTGGCCGGTAAACACCTCGATTAACAATACTGCTATAAGGCCATGAAGCATGGTAGAGACAACATAATGATCTGGGGGTGTTTTTCTGCTAAAAGTCTAGGTTCAATACATCGAATCGATGGAATAATGGACCGTTTTATGTATAAAAATATCCTGAAAGATGTTATGTTACCTCATGCTGAATGGAATATGCTAATAAAATGGGTTTTTCAGCAAGACAATGATCTGAAACACACTGCAAAAGTAGTCAGGCAGTGGTTTCAAGACAACCACTTATCGGTGATGGATTAATTAATCTCTGGATCTCAACCCTATCGAAAACCTGTGGGAGATCATCAACCGCAGAATTAATCGTGAAGGTGTTCGTAATAAGGATCAACTGTTTGAACAAATCTAAAAGACCTGGGCAGCGATTCCACAAAGTTTCATTGATCACCTGGTCAAATTTATGCCTCGAAGATGCCAGGCTGTGATCAACAACAAAGAATTCGCCACGAAATATTGATAGCGAAATACAGCTTGGTCAACATTTTGTGGAGTTGCACGTGTTTTGTCCAGAAGGTAATCAACTTTTTTTAATACTTTTACTATATATATATATATAAATATATATATATATATATATATATATATATATATATATATATATATATATATATAAATATAAATATAAATATATATATATGTATATATATATATATATATATATATATATATATATATATATATATATATATATATATATATATATATATATATATATATATGTATATATACATACCCATATAGTGTAGCTTTAAGAGCATTTTAATGTAAAAAAAGTCTTTTACGACTACAATTTTAATTACCTCGTCTCTTAAGCTGTTTTTGATTGTCATCGAAATGTCAAAGCAATTAATTTATGCGGAAGTACATTAAATTTAATTGTTTTTTAAAAAATTTTTAAAAAACCACAATTATAACGACTAGAAAGTTTTTTTTAATTAGTGGTGTTTTTGTTATTGATTTCATAAAAAACATTTTTAAAACATGCGATGTTGCTACATCGACTATCTTATAGCCTGACTCGCAACGGAGTGCTGCTACATCGACTGACAAATAGCCTGACTCGCAACGGAGTGCTGCTACATCGACTGACAAATAGCCTGACTCGCAACGGAGTGCTGCTACATCGACTGACAAATAGCCTGACTCGCAAGGGAATGCTGCTACATCGACTGACAAATAGCCTGACTCGCAAGGGAGTGATGCTACAACGACTGACAAATAGCCTGACTCGCAAGAGAGTGCTGCTACATCGACTGAGGGTTTGGTTTGGCCAAGCAGTCTATCAATTAAAAAAAAAAATTTAATTTTTAAAACTTTTTCTGGTCTCGTTTATTAACGCGCTCTTTAAAACTACAGTTTATGGGAAACATTTTTTGATGCCACGCAAGAGACATGCAAGAGTATATATATATATATATATATATATATATATATATATATATATATATATATATATATATATATATATATATATATATAATCTCTCTTAAAACGAACTTGGGGAGCTATGCGAGCTGCTCCTCATTTAAATCGGCGCTCTTTTTTAATTTTTTATTTTTACAACAACCATGTTTTTTGAAAAACATTGCAGAATATTATGTAATAGACCTTTTTGCAAACTCTGAGTTTGCCAAACAACTTCGTGGAATATACTTTTTCGAGCAAACAAAAAAAAATGTTAAAAATATCATGGGGCCAAATATGCTGTAAAATACAATAAACGGTATAACATTACTTGATTTTTAATCTCCGGTTATATTAGTGGCGTATAAAAACAATATGTTTTTCCCTAATTGTTAAAATCTGTAATTTTGTTGACTTCATAAAAAATTAAATAAATATAAAATTTAATAATTCTTTATTTAAAGTACAAATTTATCAGTGTTTATAAATCATAATCTTGTATTGTCATTATTAACATCTTAACTTATCCCTGTTTTTACAGAAATCTTAAAAAATTTTTATAGCGTTTTGTGTTTTTCTAAGTTAATGGAGATTTAATGTTATTTATTTTTGTGAAAGTATATTATTCGCTTTTAAACGTAAACTAGTTTGCAATACAACAATTCAGCAATAACAAAAAAGTAAAAAGTCTGTTGAAAATAGTCTAATGAATCATATTCTTTAGACCGTTTCTACAGATTTGCTTATTAAAATAAAAAAAAGTGTGGTAAAAAACGGTAAGTCAAAAAGATCAACATTTCTCTGAGTAATTTAATAATCTAATTTGTAATATTGTAAATACAACATTTATACATATGTGCAGGGTGTTACCCAGGAAAAAATTTCATACAGCGTTTTTGCAAAATTTGTAATTTAGATGCAGCTAAAAAAAAAAAAAAAAAAAAAAGTCCTTACATTCTGCAATTAAATTTTAATCAAAACAAATTTTCTATTTTTGGTGGGAGTTACATTTACAGCAGGGATATTTTTCTACTTTATATATGTTAAATTTTAAATAATCAACTTGTTTCATTATGAGCAATCTTCTAAAGTTTTCATTTAAATCGCTTCTTTTCTTTGTTTTTGATATACTGCAGCCGTTTTTCAAAACGCCTTAATTAATTAATTAGAGCAATTAATTAATTTAAAACAAAAAAACAAATACTTAAAATTAATTAATTTTCAATTAATTAATTTTCAAAACGCCTTATTAATTAATTAGCGCAATTTAAAAAAAAAATTAAAAAAAAAAAAAAAAGAAAAATCTGAACTCGAGAATAAGTGATGTCAATAAAATTACAAAAAAAAATTTTTTTTTAACTTTTGAATGAATGATTTTGTTAAGGTTAATGACGCTTGTTAATGACGACACGTTTTTACACATTAAAAAAAAGCTATCAATTTAATTCATTTTTTCGTCATGCATACTAATTTTTACTAGTCTAGCGCGACACTTTAAATCTGAGACTGACTTAATTATTTATTTTTTTTACTATGATCTTATAAACCTTTGGGAATTTTAAACCAATCTGGAATACCACGTTATATGCGGTGCCATCAGGCTGGGTAACACCCTGATGTGTATGTGTTTGTATATATATATGTATATATATATACAAATATATATATATATATATATATATATATATATATATATATATTTATATATATATAAATATATATATATTAGTGATGTACCGATTAATCGGTATCGGCATCGGCTTAATTGGCCATTTTTTGCACAATCAGAATCGGTATCGGCATCGGCCTTTTTTTACCGATTTTCCAACCGATAGCATTTTAATATTTTCATCCTGCATTATTATAATAATTAAATAATAAATAAACTAAACTTTGTGCATTACTTGGATAAACTTTTATTTTGACTTTGTTTGCAAGCAAAAGCTTTAAAAGTAACCTGTTTAAGCATTGTTATCTATATATTTTTAACTCTTTTTTACTTCCAATAAGGCTTCAAGCAACCACTATCAAAATGGGAGTTGCTAGAAAAAAAGTGTAGAGTTATAGAGCAATGAAGTGGTTGACAAAAGACTTAAAAAGTTGAAGGTTTTATGAGTCAGGAAAACATGAAGATGGGACAATAAAAGACAAATAAAAGTTTTTGGAGCATGAAGAGACAGATACAGTCAAAGAATGAGACTTTGATGAATGGCAAGTCAAGCAAAAATGAGTTTTGATGGAACAAAAGATAAAAGCTCCTTTGAGCAGCACCCATGAAAAGAAAAAGACTTGCAATTTTACGATAATGGAAAAGAGGCTCAAGCTTTGCAGATAGACCAGGTCCAACTCTGTTTACAATGCGTTTTTAAACCTTATCTTGAAGAAAAAGAGCATCATTAGAAGAACTAGCTCAAATATGATAACAGTATTCCATACAGGGACAAATAAGAGATTTGTAGAGGTAGGGAATGGAATCAGGAGAAAGAAAATGGTGAGCACGATAAAAAGAAGCAACCTTAGCAGATGCTAATTTAGCAATCGATTGTATATATCGTTTCCTTAAAAAGTCAGTAGTAAATGATAATTTAAGAAGACGTAAAGAAGTAGAATCAGTGAGAGGGTTGCCATTCATCAATAGACAGTAATACAATAGTTATTTGTCTGACAGCAAGTTATTTGACTCGAGATGGAATGTGAAAAATTTGTTTATCAAAGACTCAAAGACCTTGCTAATAACAGAAATAAGACTGATTGGACAATAATCGGAGGGGTCAATAAGTTTACCTAAGTGTTTAAAAATTAGAACAACAGACGCCATTTTCCAGTAGGCAGGAAAACAAGATTCAGTCAAGCACTTATTAAATAGTTTAGAAAAAATTGAAGAGAATTCTGGAGAACAATTTTGTTAGACTGTGACAGAAATGTTGCCTTAACCACAAGCCATAGAAGAGTTATAGACTATGAAAGCAATGAAAGATATGACTATGAGCAATGGAAGCTGAAATGATTTGAATTTCTAAAAATGGGTTAACTTGTATATATAATTAGAATGGAAGGAAGAGAATGGCCATAAGATTCGAGAATCGGATTAGAAGAGAATTTCTTTGCAAATAGTTTAGCCTTATTTCATGTATTTAAGTATAGCCAAGTACCAAGTATCAGGCCTTGTTTTAAAGCGTTACGCCTAGAGCGATTTACGTACGCCTTAAGCGATTTTTACGTATGCGTAGAGCTGTTTTGGTTAAGCTACTTTTTATCATTTTTTAACTTTTAAATTAGCGGTAACATAAAAGAAGTAATTAATTTTTAAAAAAACCACATTAACTTTTAAATAACAATATGTAAAGATATTTATTAAAAAAAAGAATTTACTTTAAAAGTAATTGTTGAAACTTTTCATCGCGATATATCTTTCCTTTTTATAGCAATTAATTTGATGCTAAACTTTTTATCCAAATATTTAGCAACATGAAAAATTGTTTGTCAATCCTTAACTACAAATTTTTTGTAATGTTTTTAATAAAAAGTAGTAATTTTTTAAAGTTTTTAGTAAAAAACTTTTAAAAAATCTATATTCCATATTTATTAATACAGAATATAAATGTTTTTTGTAATACAGATTTTTTAAGAATTTTTTACTGAATTTATAATAAAAAACATTTGCAAAAAAAATTGTAATTAAGAATTGACATTTTTTTGAATATCTCAAAAAATGTCATAATATTTTTGTTATCATGATAACAAAAATATCAAGACATTTTTTCGAAATATTAAAAAAAATGTCTTTGCTTTTCTTATTAGTTAAAGGTATATAGATACCTTTACCTTTAAGTTATGCGGGGGAGGGGGTCGGCACAGAAAAAAAAAAATTACCTGTTACTCGCAATATTTGAATGAAGACAATTTGTTAAATTTCTTCTGCGTGCGATTCAATAAGTTTTTTTTTTCATAAATCAAGTTATATTATAAGGTAAAGAAATCATGAGTAGACTACAACATCCGCTGATGACACTAATATTACGTTGAATATATTTATATAACGGAGGTTTTATTATGCATGCGCACATTACAGGTTCCGTTAAATAAATACTAAGGCACGTTTTAGTTTAATGACAGTCTCCATTTTTTACGAATGAATATGTATTTTTCTTTATAAAACAAAACAAACTAGTATATAAAAACCTTGTATATTTCTATCATCTCTAAATTGTTTAAAGTTCGAATATAGATTGTATTTTGAAGGACAAAAGATTTACTTTAAAAACTTTTAAATCTTGGGACTTTGCCGATGCTTTGCCGATGCGATGATCACAGAAAAAGAGAAGACTTACGTTATTAAAATCAAATGTAAGTTATGTGATCTTCATAAAAATAAAATATTATCCAAAAACAATGGTGCCGTAAGGGCAACTGCCCAACGGTTTATAAATAACACAAGTCATGTTAAAATATTTTAACATGTTACTATATTTTAATTAAGTTGATATATAACTAAAAATAAAAATATAGTTCAATAAATAAATTAAATTTGTTCTTAACAAAGATTACCTCATATTTATTCTTTTTTTATTTTATTTAGTTAAACTGCTTACAAACGAAAAAAAAAAGAGTTTTGTAATTATACATAGAATTAAAATACTTTTGAGTTTGTTTATAAGTTAAGGAACTTAACTTTTAATAAACAAATTTTTACGAACGTTTAATTATAAACATACGATTCAAAATATTAAATATACTTAAATTATTTCACTTGAGTATTTTTTTAAGTTTGCACGATTAAAGTTTTGCGTAGAAGTATTTGTTTTTTTGTTTTAAGAATAATTAACAAAAGAGTTTGCATAATTAAGACTTTTATATTAAATTTAATTTTTTTTTTAATTTCCTAAAATTTAAAAAAAAAAGATTTAATCGTTAAAAGCGATTTTTCTCTATAGCTCTGTTTCTTTGTGATTTGTTTAAAAAGTAAAATATTTTTACAATAACATAAAAAATTTATGAATTAAATTCCTGGCGAACGCGTTCTAAACAATGTATCAAAAATATGCTCAAAGTAGACAAAACTTTTTTATATTTTTATAAAACGCAAGTTGAAACGCTAAGCAAGATAAATTTAAAAAAAATTTAAAAACCTAAATTTTTCTTTGCTAGTCAAAACAAAATCGTTGTTTAAATAATTAACATGGGTTTGTGTTTATCATAATTTTATGACATCAAAATCGTGATAAGCTAAATGGATTAAGCACTTTTTTATTTAAAACAAGGCCTGAAGTATATTTCTAAATTTTTAGTTTTTTTATTTCAATTCACCTCCCTAAGGCCACAAAGGCCACTTCAATTGAGAAGACTACTTTCAACTTTAACCCTCTTTCAACTTTATAACTCAGAAACACAAACCTTGATGAACAATGCCTCTGTGTGTAGAAACAATTTAAACGCTGTACTTTCAGGGACGTGGTGAGGATCCAACATCACAAATTAAAATAATTCTAAAAACAATTTATTTATCTAAAAATAATTTGTCTAAACAACACATGATTGTTGCTTAGATATCTAAATTGCTAATAAATTGATAAAGAATTCTAAGTAAACTGCATATGCATATTTTCTTTTTTTAAAATTAAAATCAAAAGCGTTCCTCTATAATTGTATTTATTTTTTTGAATTTAATTTAATTGTATTTAAGTTTTCTTTTCAAAGTAGAAAAAAAATAAAAATGTATATTTTTTTAACTGAGTTTTTCTAATATCTTTTAAAATAATTGTTTGGCTTTGATTTGAGTCCAAGTATATGTTTACCAGTACCAATTTAAAGTTTCATGGTTTTAGATTTTCCTATTTTTAATATATATTAATGATCTACCAAAAGCTTCTAACCTAATGACAATTG
>NC_061162.1:6817276-6862276 GCF_022113875.1 Hydra vulgaris
AAAAATTCAAAAAAGCCAGTTGATCAGTTAACTGTTGAAAATGAAACAATCAATGAGTTAAATGAGAGAGAAACCCCAAAAAAATATTGTTATTGGAGTACCTGAATCGAAAAAAGAAGTATTTCTAGAGAAAAATACAGAAGATAAACTTGCAACTAAAGTTATTATAATTAAAGGTCTTTTATTAATAAAGCTATAGTAAAACCAGTATATTTGAGAAGGTTGCATCCTAAAGATTTAACAAAACCTGGTCCTATCCTTGTTGAACTTAGTGAAACGAGTCTAAAAAATCCAATACTTTTAGTAGCCAAAAACTTGAAAAATAGCAAAGTTCATAAATCAGTATATATAAGCCCAGATTTAACTGAAGCAGAAAGGCAATTGCATTACTAACTTAAAAGAGAGAGAAACAGATTAAATTCTAACTCTCCCTTTCGATATGGAATGCGTCGAAATCAAATCCAATAATTCAAAAAAAAACATATAACTTAGATAAAGAGTTCTATCAAAACATAATAAATAATATTTTTTGGAAATGGATGTACCTAAATGCATCATCTTTAGAAAATAAATTTGATGTATTTACGGTTGTTGTCAATACAAATCGTCCATATCTAATTGGATTTACAGACTCTTGGTTCAAAAGTGTTTCAATAGTCAATATTCAGGGGTATAACATTTATAGAAGAGATAGATGTGATGGTCAAAGAGAAGGTGTTTTATGTCTTATGTAAAAAGAGCAAAATTGAAAAAATCTGTGTTGTATTGTTCTTTGGTAAAGATAAATATTTAGTTGGTTGACCAAATGATTTTATTGATATGGCTGCTTTTGATTTAGTTTTTAAAGAAGCCAGAAATTATGTTGATAAAAAAGGGTTTAAAGATTTTTAATTATGGGAGATTTTACTTTTCTTTCATAAAATTGGTCTAATGGAAATGTATCTTCTATTAATAACAATTCAGGGATTGAACATATCTTCAGTAACACATTAAATGACACTTTTCTATATCAGCATATAAGCACTCCAACTTTCCAAGTTTCAAATGAAATAGCACTTAACACATTGGATTTGATTTTTACAACTGAATCTGGAAATGTATGTACAATAGATACACAGTTTGTGCTTGGTGATACTACTAAAGGACATTTGCTAATATTTTTTAATTACTTTCTTAAAAATAAAATAAAACTCTAAACTACGAACTATTATAAGTTTGTTTACAAAAAGGTGAAAAAATTTCTCAATTTATTTCAAACATTGACTGGGTACAACTGTACAAAAATATGCCAGTTCAGGATATGTATAATGAATTGATTTATTACTCAAACATTGCAAGCAATTTATTGATAATTATTTATACTATAATTTATTGATAATTATTAATATTATAAACTCCTTGGATAAACAAAGAACTTAAACCCCTGATTAGGAAAAAGGTTTCAGAGTCTTAACAAAAACAAAGCCTTAGGACCTGATAAACTCCATCCTGCCATGCTTAAGAATGCTTCAGAGGTGTTCGCATTTCATTTAACATTATTCTTTAGAGAACTATTAGCTTCAAGCCAACTTCCAATTCAATTTAGATCTTCAAATATAACTCCTTTTCAAAAAAGGTGACAAGGCAGTTGCAGCTAATTATAGACCATTTTCCCTCACATCAGTTGTGTGCGAAATACTAAAAGGTATTATTCTTAACAAAATTGAAACTTATTTTTACAAAAATAATTTGCTAACAGAGCATTAACACGGATTCATAAAGAATAAATCATACACAACAATTCTATTAGAAACAATTGATTTTGTAACATTAAACATCAAATATCATAATCCATGTTGTTCTACTAGATTTTACAAAGGCCTTTGACACAGTTCCTCATAACAGATTGTTACTAAAACTAAAAGCTTAAGGTATTAATGGATTAGTATTGAAATAGATTGCATAATTTCTCACAAATAGGAGACAGAGAGTAGTTAAGGGTGAAATTGTCTCTAATTATGTTGAAGTTTTTAGTGGTGTGCCTCAGGGTTCAGTAATTGAACCATTCCTTTTTTGTTGTCTATATTAATGATTTTCCAGACACAATAAAAAATGTTTCAAAGTTATATGCTGATGATACCAAAATTTTATCAATAGTAAATTCAGATTTGTGTCAATGAAATCCAGAATGACTTGAATAAAGCATTTAAATGGACTCAAATGACTGATTGCTGAAATTCAACATAAACAAGTGTGTTGTGTTGCATTATGGCTCAACTAATAAAAATTATATGCTTTTTATTAATGGTATACATCTTTATGATTTTAAGTCTGAAGGAGATCTTGGAGTTATATTTTCTAGAAATCTTAAATGGAAAGATGAAGTAACTATGGCAATTGGAAAAGCAAATCAAATGCTGGGATGAATAAAGAAATCATTTGCAAGCTTTGATTGTTAACTTATGAAATCTCTTTAATTAACATTCATTTGTTCACTTCTTGGATTGGCAATTCCAGTTTGGTCTCTTTATATGAAAGGAGATTGTAATGCAATTGAGAAAATACAACACAAAGCAACTAAAATTGTTTCTTCAATTATCAGTCTCAAATATGAAGATCAACTTATTACTTTAGGCTTAACAGCCTTAACTGAGAGAACAAAAAAGGGAGATTTGATAGAATTATACAAACTTATGCTATGACAAAACAAACCGAAAACGTTTTCCCTTGTTAAAAATTCTTTAAGAGGGAATTGTTTTAAATACCACAAAGAATTCACAAAACATCGTTCGAGGGAACATTTTCTTTTTAACAGAATAGCGAATACATGGAACTTACTTTCGATTTAAACAAGCAAATTTGGTTAATTGTTTTAAAAGAGCTCTGATTGCTGGCTGAGTAGCAATCAAGCATACCTGCTGTCATAGTGTGTGTGACATCACATTCACTGGATTTGTCCGGTACAACATTAACTACTATTACTATTACTATATATATATATGTTTTTTAAAAAAATTACAATAATAATGAGTAGAAAGTTTTTTTTAATTAGTGGTGTTTTTGTTTTTGTTTTATTAAAAAACATTTTTAAAACATACGCAAGTGTTGCTACATCGACTATCTTATAGCCTGCTGCTACAAGGGAGTGTTGCTAAATCGACTATCTTATAGCCTGACTCGCAACGGAGTGCTGCTACATTGACTGACAAATAGCCTGACTTGCAAGGGAGTGCTGCTACATCGACTGAGGGTTTAGTTTGGGCAGGCAGTCTATCATTTAAAAAAAAAAAAAAATTCTGAAGTTTTTCAACATTTTCTGGTCAGGCTTATTAATGCGCTCTTTAAAACAACAGTTTATGGGAAAAACTTTGTGACTACCATGCAAGACTATATATATATATATATATACATACAGGGGCTATTATAGACCTTTTTTGACAGCGAACACCGTATTTAAGCGCCGAGTTGGGAACCACCCAATATATAATTTTGTATATATATATATATATATATATATATATATATATATATATATATATATATATATATATATATATATATATACATATCACTACAGTACACAATCAGTACATCACTAATTAGTGATGTACTAATTAATCTGCCACAATTTGCACAACTGGTATTGGCCTTTTTTTATTAATTTACCAATTTTCTACCAATGGTATTTTATTATTTTTATCATGTATTATGATTATAATTAAATTATTAACTCAACTTTATGCATTATTTTAAATTTTTTTTGAGCAAATGTTTATTTTGACTTTATTTACAGGCAAACTTGTTTATTCTTAAGACAATATTTATAAACTTTAATTTAACAGCTGAATGTACTTTAACTTTTATTACCATAATGTTGTTTTTTAGAATAATTTAATTTGTGTTGTTCCATTGCTATACTTAAAATTAACCTATTTAACCATTGTTATCTATGTGTTCAAGTATAGTCTCTATATTTCTATATGATTGTTGTTTACGTACCTAAACTACTAATAAATTAATAAAGAATTTTAAGTAAACTGATTATCTTAGTAACATTTTTCTTTTAAAATTGAAATAAAAAACATTCCTCTAAAATTTTATTTACTTTTTAAAAGTTTTTTCTTTATAGTAAAAAAAACTAATGAGTTTTAATTAACTTAACATTAAATCTTTACTATATAGTTATTAAAATAATAATAAAATGCATTCTTACTTCATTCTTTGATATTTCCCCATTACAGAGCTTTTCTCTAAATCCAAACTTTCCTAAAAATAACTGGTCTGGTCCCAATAATGTTGAAACAGTTGATTTTTCAGATGTCGAAGTACCTTCAGTAAGATTAACATGCAACCCTTTTTGGACATCTTTATTTAATTTAATCACATCACTCCCATTCATAAGAATAGAAACACTATTTACTGAACCATTATCTATAGTTTCCAGTATACCTAAATTACGTTGTTTGCAATAGCCAAAGTCATCTGCTGTAATTCTTATTTTAATCATTTTAGTCTCACTTCCATCTAAAATATTTTGAATAACTTTTCTTCTACAAAAGTAATATTATCATATAATAATAATACTATGAGTAATAATAATACTAATTAGTATTATTTATATGTATTTATTTTACCATCTTATTATATTACTAATATTAATATTAGTAATATAATAAGATGGTATTATAAATAAGTAAAATAAATACAATTTTGATAAAAATATTCTTATATGAAATCTTTTTAAAGTGACAAGAAAAAAAATATAATAATGTAGCTACTTGGTCCTTTATTTATGTTTCATTCAGAGTTTTATCTCTGGCACCCTTATGCAATTTTGTCATATGATTTGTATTATAATTTAAAAAAAGCTCATCTACAAACGAATAAATAAAAAATTGTTGTTTTTATTAAAATATAGCAATGTTAGTAAACAAATTTTGCCTTGATTTTTTTAGCGCAATCACTAAATAGATCAACACCATCAACATTTTATATTTTACTTTTTATTTAGGATACTAAGATGATTGATGCAATAAGTACAAAATAAGCTTGCAAAAAGGTACTAAAAATGCGACTATGCCCTGGGTGTCACAAAAACCTACATTGCTCAAATACTTCTATTTTTATTATTAATATAGTTAGTTTATTATAGCATAAATAAATCTCTTATAATATTAGTTAATGTGGGGAGATTCCATGTGAAAACATCCAATTTTTTTGAAAATGCAACCATAAGTCTCAGATTTTGCTGATTTTTAAACCACTTAAAGATTTTAGAAAATTATGAACATCCTGAAAATTTTATTGTCTAATTATAATTGGTTCCTAAGATATAGCTATTTTAAGTTTGCTTCCAACCAACGAAAATCCGCTATTTTTAAAAATAGTTTTGGTCCTAGTTTCTGTTATATTTGTGTTGGAAAGCTGAAAATTTGTACCTTTACATATTTTGGGCCAACGAATCCAATGAAACAACTTAAAATATTTAAAAACAAGTATAACACCTAAAATTTGAACGTTTACCACCATTTTACTGGGGCGAGTCCAATCACAAAAATGCTGATGTAGCTCGATTTTTTTTTTTTTTTTTTTTTTAGAAGTTGTCCTGAATAGTTAAGCAGTTAAGCTATAGTTTCTACAAAGAATTGGAGAGTGGTCTTTTCTAAAACAGAAATAAAAATATGGTCAAATCTACTTAAATTTATTGCTTAAAAAACAAGTATTATGATAAATTAAGCAAGAAAAAAAAAGTGGTAATTTGACAGTTTTGCAACTGAAACAGTTTTGGCTACATCAAACTGTTCTTTTAGTTGTTGTTGACTAGCTGTTTCTGTTTTCTTTGTAATTTTTTAGAATCTGATCTTAAAAAAATTTAGTTTCGAAGGGGGAGAATTATATAAATGCAGATGTATATTGCAAATTTAGTTTTTTTTTTAGAAGTTGTATTAAATAGTTTAGTTAGAGTTATTACAAAGAATCAGATTGCAGTCTTAAATCAGAAATAAAAACATCTTCAAATATACTTAAATTTATTACTTATAAAACATTAGTTTTATATTTATCAAACTTCATTTAGTAAACTTAAAAAACAAAGTTAGATGATTAATGTGACAAACAACTAGTTCTTTATATTCAAATAAGTTAACTGATTGAGTAATTAATTGTGATCTATCAGTACTTTGCCATTGGTTGAATTGAATTTCTTCTTCTTCATCAATCTCAATTAATTCCTCGTCTAAAAATGCCCTTAAGTTATCATAACCTGGACATTTGGCACATCTATGAACCATGCATTCATTATTGCTTATATCACATGTTAATTTTGACATTAAATTTTTGTATGTAACATTCCATTAGACAGCATTTACAAGCAATATTGAGTTTTGATGGTAAATACAAACACATACACAGTGTGTGCCGTTTAGTCCCACACTAATACACCATTTTGGATGCAAACTACAAAACTTTGAAAATCCTATTTTATAATTAGGGTATTTACTTTTAAAATCAATATAAAGCTTGTGAAGGTTGCACAATAATAATCTTTTTTGTTGTGGAGGACATTTTCTTATCAGGTATAGCAAGAATTCCATTTGCACTTTTAAGTTTCCTAGCACGTCGTATAAGATGTTCAGAAACTTCAAAATATTCTGAAGCGTATTTTCTAGACCAAGATTCAGGTGTAAGTGTTAATATTTGATTTTTTTTAAAAAATAGTTTAACTTTTTAAATTTTTCTTTTATTAAAGTTGTCAAATGATCAAGATCGTTTGCTTTTTTTTTTATCCATAGGATGACTGAAAAAAGTCGAGGCTACACTTAAGTTATCTATATTTACTCCATAAGTACTTGCTACACTTTCTTCCATTTTTGTGTAGCCTTTGACTAATTTTCTTTTTGCTGTTACAACTCATTGATGCTTTGCGATTCCATGAACTTTAACTGGTGAGACTCCAATTGATATTAAAGAGTTGTTTAACTGTTGTTTACTACAAGATTTATCTTTAACAAATAATACATCACCATCAATTTCACAATCCATTTCATTATCAGAAACTTCATCACAATTTGACAAAACTGAATACATGAGCGACAAAATCTTGGTTTACATTTATTTATTATTGGTCTAGATTTATTTAGTTACATTTATTTATTATTGGTCTAGATTTATGGATTTAAGGTTTTTTTTTTCTAAGTGTGATGAGTGAAAAGCTTTAAAAACAAATGTATTACAAATGTATTTATGGAAATGTTGTATAAGTACATACAAACGTATAAATACATACAAACGTATGTTTGGGAAATGTTTCGGATATCCGGAAATCCGGAAAAACTGAAAGTTGAAAGAAATATCCGGAATTCCAGGAAAAAAGGTAAACCCTGTTTATAATATAAGTAATATTTGTAAATATAAATGATATAAAGTATATATGTCCACTAAGTAACCAATGAGCACTATGTAAAAAATAAGAAGCTCCAATGATTCCTAAAAATGCGTATATAAGTCTTGTATAAGCATTTAAAGGGGTCATTAGAGTTGCTTATTTTTTACATAGTGCTCATTGGTTACTTAGTGGATAAAATGCCTAGATAGGTTCACTAAAATTTCACTATAGAATGCTTGCTGGGAAATTACAATTTCCCTGAAAACATTTTTTAGATGAATGGTAGTTTAACTACATTGGGCCGATGTAGTTTTTGCTCATCAGAATGATGTAGGCCCGATGGCGTCTGGCCGACATCAGTAAAACGACGTTGGGCCGATATCAGTAAAATGACGTCGGGCCGATATCAGTAAAATGACATTAGCCCGTTTTAGTTTCGATCAATAAATGAGATTACTAAAGTGACTGTTATTCGCTGCGATTGTAAAATAGAAAGGGAAATAATAGAAAAATACATAACAAAACGACGAAATATTTGTGTTTCAATTATTATCTTAAATATTTTGTATACACTTCAAATTAAAATTAACTATTAAATAATAATATATGAAAAATTTTATATGGTTGTCGATATGCGGTTCGCAAGTTAGACATTTGATTTAATGTTATTAGTTAAAACTAGGGTGTTTCGACATCGCAGAACATTTGTCATCTTTAGGCATCTACATCATTTAATGAAGCATTGTTGTTTATCAAAATATATCTTACTTCAACTAAAAAGCAAATGAATATATTAGTCTGGAAGTAAAACTTATATGCAAAAACTTTTATTTTATATTTTTTCATCAAATTTATAATTTCTTGCATACCCATGAAGTATTATCACTGTTTCTAACACATTGGTTAAAAGATCTCAACTAATCTAAAGTAAAATTTATTAAATCCAAGTCTTAAATTATTTAAATTATTTATTTGGGCTAAGTGAAACTTAGTACAAGTAATTACAAAATTAACATATAAATCTTTTTTATAATAACATATAAATAATTACAAAATTAACATATAAATCCGCTTGCGCGACCTTGGCTCCTATCTTTTGCGTTTTGAAGCCATTTCTGCACTACATCTTCGACTTCAGCAACTGCAGCTTTTCTTGTCTGTAGTGTCGTTAATAAAACACTGTACTATGTTTAAATATATATATTCTTATAAGTAAGCCATCTTTATTATACATTTTAATATAGCCACGTATGTATATATATATATATAAACATTGTTCTTATTTGTCCACATATAATTAAGGTTCACGGCTTTACATCCCTGAAACGTATTGGCTTTTGCCCCCTTGTCGACTGTGTACTTCTTCGATCCTGGTTAGGCTCTCCTTTAGTAACACGTAGTTCGGGCATATCAGATTTATCACTATTGCAAGGATCAATTTTCTTATTATTGATATGATCATACCGCATACTGTCTTCATTATTCATAAGTATACGAGGCTCATTTAGGCGTTTGTTTATTTGGTCACAATTTGCTAACGTACCCGAAGAGTTATTCCTTAATATGATCGCAGTCTTTAAACCTGCCTGAGAGATGAATAAAGCAGGTTCAGGTTTGGAATCTGGTCTTTGGCGGTACCATAACGATGTTCCACTTTTGAAACTCATGGTGAGAGGGGATCTCAACTGCCTTGCCATCATCTCGGAAGGACTCCTTGATCTTCCTACATGAGGTATTGTTCTGTAACTTAAAAGCATTCTGCTTAAATATCCGCATAATAAACCTTTGTCCGGTGAATAAGCTCTTAAACCCATCTTGACTGTCTCTACCATTCTTTCAACTGCTCCGTTAGATTGAAGGTGGTAAGGTGGAGTTTTATAAGGCACGCAACCGATTTTCTTTAGCCACTGGTGTAAGGTGGTATCATGAAATTCCGCAGCATTGTCGGATACTAAAACCTCTGGATCTCCAGTGGCCGCTTCACGGTTATTTACCTTAATAACTTCCGGCCATCCAGAAAAAGAATCTACTAAAATCAAAAACAATCCGATACCCTGTACATGGGCATGATCCATATGTACTCTACACCAAGGTTTATTTTCACTTGGCTATGTATGTAATGTCCTTTCCTTCTTCACTTTTATTTCGGCACATTTTTCACAGTTTTTCACATATTCTTCAACATCTTGACAGTAGCCTGGCCACCAGGCTGTCAATTTTAATCTACATCGCGTTTGCATTATGCTATAATGTATATCATCATCGATCGATTTGATGAAGATCTTTCTCATTGTTTTAGGAGGTACAATAAGATCACCATTACATACAATTCCTTTTTTGATAGTCAGTTTATTCTTAATAGATTTATAGGATCTTTCTGTTACCGAGCATCTGCTCCAATTATTTTTGCTAGTTCTGGTTTTGATATCCATTAATACCCTATCATTTTCTGTTTCTTTTATTATTTGCTCAAAGTTCACAATATCTGACTCGACTAAGTGTATGAATGTTTCTTGGTCCTTTTCTTCATCATGTGGTAGAAAGGACAATCTGGATAATGCGTCAGCATGAGGAAGGTTTTCTTCCTTCTTGTAGCTTATTTTGTAGTCAAATGCCATCATTTGTATAGCCCATCTTAAAATTCTAGCGGATGTGACTTTGGGCAATTCTTTGTTACTATCAAATATAAATTCTAATGGCCTGTGATCTGATATTAATTTGAATTTTCTACCCAACAAAAAATGCTTAGCTCTGTGAGCAGACCATACAATAGCTAACGCTTCTCTCTCAATATTAGAATATCTTGTCTCAGCGTCTGATAAAGTTCGTGAGAGATACAATACCGGATGGCCATTCTGTGAAAATATTCCAGATATAGCTTTCTCACTTGCATCTATTGTTAACTCTAGATCTTGGTTGATGTCATAAACCTTTACTACGGGTTCTTCACAAAGGTTTCTTTTTAGCAATTCAATTGTCTGTTGATGCTCTTTCCTCCCTTTCGAATGTAACTCCTTTTTTTCTTAAATTGTTTAAAGGTAACATTTTTTCAGCATATTTATCAATGTGTCGACCATAAAAGTTTATTAATCCTATAAATGACTCGAGTTCCTTTTTATCATTAGGAGGATTTATTCCGAGTATTTTGCTGACTAAATTACGATCTGGAGTTTTCTGACAGTTCATATCCTAAAAATAAAAGGCTTTTTGTTTCGTTCACTGACTTTCGTTTATTTATGCTGATTCCCGATTCCTTCAATTTGCTCAATATTTTATTCAAATTCGATTTGAGTTCTTCAGCATTTTTAGCACCGACACGTGTATCATCTTGAAATATAATCATATTGGGTATAATATCGCCAGCAACAGATTCAATCGCTCTTTGAAATATCGCACTTGCAGTCTTTATTCCGAAAGGTAAACAAGTCCATCTTAATAATCCAATAGGGGTATTAACTGTCATTATTTCTTGTGCCTCTTTGTCCATCTTAATTTGATGATATGCTCCCTTGAGATCAATTTTAGAAAAATATTTCATCCCTGCCATTTTATGAAATACGGTCTTAATGTTTGGTATAGGATATGAGTCTGAGCATATTTTTTGGTTAACACCTATTTTCTAATCCGCACAAATGAGTAAATCTCCGTCTGTTTTTCTAACAATCACAAGCGGTGAAGCCCATCCACCAGGAGGAACCCTTTGAAGCCTTACTGTACCCCTACCCTTACCTACCATACCCTTGCTGTATCATTCTATTAAGTTTATCTACCACTAGTTGTCTTATGTGAATAGGAAGAGGTCGAGATTCAAAATAAGTTGGTTGTATGCCGTTTTTTAACAGAATATTTGCTTTGTAATTAATTAAACGCCCCTGAACAACAGGTTCCATACTATTAACTAATTTTGTGGCGTTGATATTTAATACATCCATACCAATTAGACCATGATTTTTTGTACAGTCTGCAACAATAATTCGTACGATATTCATTTTTGATTCGGTTTCCAAAGTTGCCTCAAATTCACTTAGGACTTTTATAACTGTACAATCAAACTGTTTCAGGCGAAGGTAGAATTTTTGTAATTTCGGTTTAGACATTAGTTCCCAAAAATTCTTTGGAATAATTGTAACTTGACTTCCGGTTTCAACTTGCATTTTTATATTGTAGTCATTAATTTTTACGCTAATCTCCGAGTTTGTATCATTCATGTTAATGAAATACGCACTAGCATCATCGTTCTCTATTTCCTCTACTATTATTTTAAATTCAATGTTTGCTTTGCATACGTTTTTAAAGTGGTTTAGCTTCCCACATTTTTTACAACTCTTCCCAAATGCTGGGCATTTCCTAGGTGGGTGTTGAAGGCCACAATACTTGCATTTAATCGTTCTTTCTTTATTTTTATCAATGTAATTAACTGAAGGAAGGTCTATGCTGTTTTCAATGTTGTTTTGTATACTAAAACAGGATATTTGCTCCAGTTGCCTGATAAAATCAATACATGCTCCTAGTTTAGGCGGTTCTCCACTCTGTATCATTTCTAGAGCTTTAACTCTCTGATCAGAAGATTGGAGGCCATCAATCAATCTCATTTGAATCAAATCATCTTTCGCGCTTTGGCCATCTCTTCCCAATTTTTCAAAGTTGCAAAAGCGTGAAGCTTTGCATAATCTTTGTGCATATGATACGATGTTTTCATTGTTTTGCCGTTTTAATGCTAAAAATCAAACTCTTTCAGCAATAATTAGTCGTTTTTGAGGCCTCAAATGTGACATAACAACAGTTTTAATATCATCGAACATCATATTTTCTAATTCTTCTGGATATACCTAAGGGAAATCTTTTTAATTGCTTCAATACCTGTTTTTGCCATAAATAAATCTGTTATCTCGTAGCTACCGTTTATCTCATCTTTCAATTTCTTTGAACGTGCGGATACTGAAAAGCATCTATTCCATGCTTCTGCATTGTCTGGATCATCTAAAGTGAAATCGGATCCTACTCGCAGCGCCATTGTTGTGTCGTTAATAAAACACTGTACTATATTTAAATATATATATTCTTATAAGTAAGCCATCTTTATTATACATTTTAATATAGCCACTTATGTATATATATTTAAAAACATTGTTCCTATTTGTCCGCATATGACTAAGGTTCACGGCTTCACATTGTCAATGGATTGAGTCGAGCTGCATCTAATGAAACAAAAGAAAATTTAAGTTTATTTATAAATTTCATAAAGTGCCTTGTTACATTTAACAAATATAGTTTTTCGCCATAACTATTAAAAATTGGTTAAACAAGTAATCAATATAAAACAATCATTGGATCATAATCTTTTAAACTTTTTTAAAATTTTAAGGTGGTACAACACCAAATATTTTCTGAAAATTGAAAAAAAAAGTGAATTTTTGATATTTCGCTCATTTTATAGACAATTTATTGTAGATTAATAATATAAAAAGCTTATTTCCAATATATCTTTTAATTTTTTAATAAGTTCACTAACTAAAAAAAAATTATATAGGAATGATAAGAATATTTAATCTTCTTTTGCGTTTTTCTCCGTTTTCAACTTTTGCGAAACATTGTCTGATTGTAAACATGATATCTTGAGAAGCAGAAGTGCTAATCACTCCAAATTTTCAGGAAATGTTTATTATACTATTTTCTAGGGAATGACATTTCGAAATTTTTAAATTCTGCTCCAATCATTTTTTTTTTCAATTTTAAGGTCTAAAAAAGTTTTTTTTATTTACTTGATGTAAAAAAATTCATATAATTTTTTATGTACTTGGAATAATTTAAAATCCAAATGTCAATACCTTACCTTACATGTCTAGAACATATGTAAAAAATTTCATCGATGTTGTGTTAATATATTTCAAGTTATCGTGTTTTGAATGGACCCATTAAAATGAATGTTTTTCGATAAATTCGAGGCAAAGTAATCGAGGCAATGTAAAATGAAGTTTAAAATAGCATTCTAAATTGATGAAACTTTAATTAACAAAAAATTCATCTGTTTTTTTCTAAGTTTGAACATTTTAGAATATTTGGTGGTGTACCACCTTAAAACATTTAAAAAAAAAAAATTTTTTTCTTATCATAAGGACTGAAAAGGCATGTTTTTCCATATGTACCATAAAATTTAATTCACCAGCTAAAATATTAGTTATCAGAGCTGTTAATACTCTCCTTGTCATGTCTTTAATGCTGGCACCACCAATGACACCAAGATAACCTAAATAAATAAATTTACTTTGAACAACATTTACAAATTTTATAAATATAATATAATATATATATATATATATATATATATATATATATATATATATATATATATATATATATATATATATACATATATATATATATATATATATATATATATATATATATATATGTATATATATATATATATATATATATATATATATATATATATATATATATATATATATATATATATATATATATATATATATATATATATATATATATATATATATATATATATATATATAGTATATATATATATTTAATTTGGAAAACCATGTCTAATAAAATTTTAATTAAACATCGCCCGTTTATTCGGATTTCGGCCCCATCCGGATTTAGTTTACCAAAAAAAAAAAAAACAGAAAAACCGAAATTAGGTACCTAAAGTGCAACACTAATTAGACTAATTGCTTATAATTATTTTTCGTTTAAATTTGGCAAGTTAAAAGAAAATGCATGAAGCAAACTATTTTAATAATGAAAAAAACGGACTCTACATTTCTTCTACTACAAACTCATGTGACAACATCAACCAAATTTTCATGCAAAATTCTCAGCAAAATAATCCATAAAAAAGTACGGTAGCAATATACAATAGTTATATAAAAATCAAGCCGAGCCTTTCTTCTTTTCAAAAGATGTCAAGGTTTATACATGTTTTTAAAAAGTATCTATGTGTCTATATCTATATAGTATCTATATATCTATATAGTATCTAAATATCTTTCTAAAAAGAAACTCCACAAAACTACGTCTGTCTCACGTTTGTAAAATAAAATGTATAAAAAAGATTTCAAGAAACTTACAATTTGTTTGTGTTGACTATTTTTACTAAAATAAATCTTTCGTCCACTTCTTCGCATGATACAAACTGTTTCGTTTCTCGTAAAACCACTTCTTCGCGTGATGCAAACTGTTTCAATGATATTAAATCACTTTTTGTCGTGATACAAACTGTTTTAATATATTAATACTTTTATCATTAACTTTCATAACAAACAGTTTGTTTTCAAAAGTACGCGATATTCAAGCAAATTACCATAGCATAGTTACAAAAAAAAAAAGACCTTTTAAAATTATAAATAACTGTTTTGTAAATCAAGTAAAAGATTTTTAACAAATGCAAGCAAAATTATTGAGCGTGGTTCCATATCTAATACTTGCAATGCTTAAACATAATAGAAAAATGTAATAAAAACAACGCAACAAAAAAAAAACAACATAAAAACGTAAAAATAATAAAAAAAACTGTTCACTTCCATTTTATACTTATAATGCTTTGAACGTAAAAAAAAGTTTTTTTAAAAAAGAGTAAAACATCGTAAAAAAAAAAACAACTACAAAAAAGTATATGTAAACGTAATAAAAACGTAATAAAAAAAAATGTAATAAATTAAGTATTTTGATCATAAGTTTGCCAAGAATTTTTCTTTTACAGTTTTGACTAAAAATGCAGACCATAAGTAGCATTTTTTTACCAACTATTTACTCTAGCCATAAATACTATGTTTAAATATTTTAGTTGTGTACATTATTTATTAAGTATAAAAGTAAGTTTTTGCAACAACAAAAAAAAATAATAATAATAAAAAAAAATTAAACTAGAAATAATTGGATAATATTAAGCTAATTATTTAAACAGTGGAACAATAACTGTTCAGTAGTTTAAAAATTAACACGAGGAAACTAGCACTCGTTGGCCGACGTCGGGCCGACGTGTTATATTTGGCTAGAAAATTTGCTACGGCATAACTATGTTTTAAATGTGCATTGTGGTTTTCTGCGCTTTGTTTACTCAATTATTGAGTAAGCTAAACGCAGAAAACCACAACGCACATTTAAAACATTGTATTTTCTACGTTTTGCCGACGTAATTTTTCTAGCTGTATAAAATACGTTGGCCCGACGTCGGGCCAACGTGTTCATCTTATCTGGGTTTTAACTATATTTTAAATGCGGGTTGTGGTTTTCTGCGCTTTGTTTACTCAGTTATTGAGTAAGCTAGGCGCAGAAAACCACAAAGACAATTTAAAACATTGCGTTTCCTACGTTATGCCGACGTAATTTTTCTAGCTGATTTAAAACACGTTGGCCCGGCGTCGGGACAACGTGTTCATATTATCTGGGTAGTTGTCACCGTGATTGTCCAGGTAAGTTTCTTTGGAATTTTTTAATGGAAGAATTTAAGTAAGTTGTCAATGGTTTGAAAACACTTTTTATCAGAGCATGAAGTTCATTACTGGATATTGCTGTAATATAGAAAGCCGAAAAATTAAATATCCATATGCGCAATATGGATATTTAACTTTTTGGTTTTCTATATTACAGCAATATCCAAATGACTGCGCACAGTGGACCAGAGAGACCGCCAGGTTTTATGTCGTGTCAATTAAACGAAACTTTTTTTATTTATTAGTATTTATTTTATAATAATAGAAAAAGTTGTTTTTAAAATCTAAACCAAGTGCTAAGGGTCCCAAATAGGGAAAAAGGGAAGATTGAGGGGACCCAAACCCATTTAAGATTTTTTTTTAATTTTAATTTTTTTTTCTCTCACTGAATTCATTTTAGAAGTTTAGATTTGTAAAATTATTTAAAATTTATTATCTTTCATTAGTCAGGTACAGTGCCCCTAGAATCTAGTAAAAAATATAAAATTCTTATTTTTTTTATTTATTTGTCAATCTTTATTTTTTAATTTAAATGAATTGAATAAAATTTAAAACAATAAAATGACTAATATTTACAAATACTACTGACATATGGAACATAAAGCACCTAAACATTACTAACTCTTCTTCCGTTAAAATCAATAACAGAAGAGAGGAGTCTTCCACCATATTCTTTGTTTGCAACTTGTCGTTTGAACCTGTTCCACGTTGGTTTGAATTTTGAGTGAACTGATTTTCCACATTGTTCAGCAAACTTAGACAAACCACATTTGTGATGTTCAACAAAAGGTTGCACATGACACAAAAGTATATGTACTTTCCAACTAATTGAAAGTTTTTTTCCGAGAATATCTGCAATTTCTTGAGCAGATAAAAAGGAGTTCTTAAATTTTAGAATGGCTTGCTGATACCCAAGCTCAAGTGTTCTACCAAAGCAAGAGTCTTTAACAATCTTTAAGTCTTTTAAACATTGAACAATTGGCAGAAGATCAGGATATTCATACAAAACAACTCTTTCCAACTCATCAACACACTTTAGTATCTGGTTTGAATTATTCCCATCCCAACCTCTACCTTGATATCCTCTTTGTAGAACACCACTATTTTTCAAAAAAATATCAAAACCTGGCCAAAGATCCAATAATAAACACCCCAGTGTTGTTACTATTCCTATCAGGATATGTAATTCAGGGGGAGGTACTAAATGTTGGATTAGTGTATCTGGATCTTCATCGAGGTAGAGAATTCTTGGATATATTACATTCATAAAATGTTTCATATTAGACTTCTTTGAACTATTTTCTACAGTGTATCTTTGATACCAATAGTCAAGGCTTCCAAGTGTTCGCAGTTTACCACAAACTTCACTTGAGTCTCCTTCACACCAAAGACAAGCTTTTTTACCTGCATGGCTTGATATTCCAAAAACTGCATTAGCACATTTCAAATCAAAAGCTGCTGAAAACTTAACATCTTGTAAATTGAGTTTCTCTAAAATTATTCTTAAATTGAAGTTAGATTCTTGCACATCTTCAACTATGGAGAGGATTTGGCATCGTTGAACACCACTATTTAAGTATAAATTTGAAGTAGTATTTTCATTAACATCGAAAACATTTACAATGACCTTCATGAAACCACCTCCTGCATCCATAGAAATACGAACAAATGCTGACTGGGGATCAAGACAACGTTGAATAATTAAATCAAGAATAAAACTAGACGTGTCTTGAACAAAAACAAGGTCTTTTATAGAAGTGCCACCGGTACTATCAAAGAAGTTGACCTGAAAAATAACAATAAATTTTTGAAAAACTTTTAATGCTATAATTAATTTTCAATACTAAAAGATATAATTGCCACCTTTTCTACTTGATAAAAATACGATAAAGACTCTTCTAAGTCACTCATTTTTCCAAAAATGTTGTTTTCTACAGCCAACTTACTTCCCATTCCTTTTCGAAGAGTAGATATCAATAGCCCCGTTTTATTAAGGGAAAGTTCGAAAACTAGTTGAAGTTCTTTAATCATCTGAAGAGATACTTGTTTAACTGACCTAGGTATAAATGAAAAAAATATTAATATCTTATCATTTGATAAATATGTACTCAACAGTATATATGTACCTTCTATTTGCTTTGTTATCAGGACATCCAACTGTAATCATCAATGGGTTTCCACCAGAAGACAAAATAAATTGTTCCCCTTTCGCAATTTCGTCAGTCTCCATTTTTGCTTTTATTATACCAGATGCAACTTGCTCTGCTTGCAAATTTCCTAGACTTAATGCTAATAAGATCAGGTTCTATATATAAATAAATTAAATGGACTTGATATTTTGTTCAATATTTACATACTTTGGCAATCTTTTCTCCCCATGAACCTCGAGGAGGTTTTCCAGCTTTTAGTAGGTAGAGATTTCTCTGACATCCAGAACATATAACATTAGGATAGCTGCACACATCCAGAGAATATCCTGGATAAACAAACAACTTCATCAGTTCTTCTACCGTTGAATTTACACTAATTAAAGATTTAGACCTGGCTCAAAACATTTTCCAACAACAGCAGCACACAGCATTTCGTTGAAAAGCAATATTATCCATTTAAACAAGTTAAAAAAAAACTAACAAGCCTCTATTTTTTATAATCTGCAATATAAGATATTAAACTATTAGATCTATTATATATATATATATATATATATATATATATATATATATATATATATATATATATATATATATATATATTGCTTTTATAATATTTGACAAATTTTATAGAAGCACAATATCCACATATAAATCAATAATTATCGTCTACTAAAAGTTAATAAAGCTTTTCCTGGTAATTGGTACTGGTCAAAAAAGTAAAAGGTTTTTTCTTTAGTAAATATCCCCGTATTCATGTCTCAAGTTTTTACCTTAATGCAAGTATTGCGGTTGTTAAACAAAGTTTTTTTAGACAATATATTATTTGCTTTTTTTGTTTCATTTTTTAAACGTTCACATTAAATTACAGTAGTTTGCAGTAAATTACAGGCTTTGAGCGCAATCACAGCACATATATACATAACCTTAATACCATAAATCAAAAAAAAACTTGTAGCGTTATTAGCCGATTGTGGTCTTTCGTTATTGGTCGTAGTACCACATTTTTTGTAATACGTTTTTTTTTTATATTTAAATTGTGACCATTTCTTATTTTCAATAATTGAATATGCTATTATAGATATGAATAAAAAAGATAGCAATAATAAATTAATAAAATAAAAATAACATTGACATGTTTCGAACAAATATAAGTAAAGTCAATAATTACTTGATCAACAATTTAAAAAAATTGGCCTAAAATCACTTGATAAAATAAATATGAATAACTCAAAATGAGAATAAAATAAACGACAATTTACAAATAATCTAACTTAATAACTCAGAAATAATTGATCTAAGGAGTTCTGACAATGGTTCCTAGATGTTTCCATGAATATTAGTTAACTTTGAACAATGAAATGGTATTATATGTCGCTGGCGTTATTACACTACTTTACACAATATATTTATTGAGACTTAGCTTAAAGGAAATTTCGCGTTTCATTGATTAACTGCAGATTCCGTCATGCAAGATCTGAGTACATTTATATAACTTACATGCGCTTAACTGCCGTTATTGCTTTTCCAGTTTGGTTGGAAGAGTTTCTTTAATGTTATGATACCAGTAACATTCCAGCATTTTTATGCTGGAATTAAGAACTATTTAGAAAATCAACTAAAACATATTTCATTTGTGATTGTCAATACTTACCCTGTAAACCCTTTTTTATGATTTTGAACTACTAGAAAGCAAAAACGAGAGCAGAGGCTTTCAGACCTTAGACTGAAATGGAACAACTTATGACAACTCTTTTAAAAATCATTTGAAACAGAATCATGGAGAAGTTGAACAAAGTTAACAAGAAGCTGCAGACCTTCATGCTTGATTTAGGTAGGGTTGAAGAACTGTACAACTCGCTAGAACATTACATGCTGCAAGTTCGTTATATAAAGAGCTCTTTATTGAATATCTCTTGAATAGAATCAATCTTAATTATAGCAGACTCTTATATTTTAATTTTTAAAGTTAGATGTTATCTTCTATTTACGAGTCAGGAATGTCTTTCAGATCTTTCTATTGTTCAAAAAGAAAACCAGCTATTGGATTTCATTGATCTAGAAAATATCATATCTGCATTTGCAAGCTTGAAATGCCGACGAAAGGTGTTTTGAAACCTATACTAATCGCAGCGTGTTTTTGATAAAATAAAAATAGCTGAAGATGCTTGTTTTGCAAAAGAAAATACATTGAAAAATCATTGCGCAACAGTTACAAAGATTTTTTATTATTTTAAACCTATGTTAAACTCAGGCCAGAAGACCTTAAGGCCAGAAGTCCTCAAGTGCTGCGAATCCAACTAGTACTTAAACCGGCCCTTGAGCTATTTATAGGAAATAAGAAAACATTTATTCAAACAGAAGATTTAAGAACTGGCTACCTATGGTTAATGATTCTGCTAAAAAGCTTTTTTATTTGCAATAAATAATATATCAAGAAACAAAGTTTAAACCAGAAAGTTTAAAAAATATTTTTTTAATTACAAATTTTAAAAACGCAATTAATGTCTAGCTATTTTTTAACAATTTTTTTGAAACACAGTTTATACACGACATAGTAATATTACCTAGAGAGATCCAAAGTGAGGTTGCTTTATACAAAACGCTGTTAGTATCTTTGTACTTGAGTCTTTGGAAAATAGCAGTTATTTATTTTCATCAACGAAGTTCAAAATGCTTTTTATTGTAAAAAGGTTTTTCATAAATGATGGGTTTAGATTAATTATAGATTTAAATACTTCTATTAAAAGAACCCAGCAAACATGTCAGCGTTAAATAAACGTTGGAAACGGGTCGCAAAAGATGTTGCGAAAACGTTGACAAAGTAATCGATTTTGCAAAGATATGTGACGTTGTTAAAGAGACGTTGATTAAACGTTGTAGCGTAACGTTGAAAAAACGTTACTAAAAGACGTTAAAAAAATGTCTCAACTAAACGTTCAAAAAGCGTTACTTGAAAAGCGTTGCATAGGCGCCGCAACTTAACGTTGAAAAAACGTTACTTGAAAAGCGTTACTTTAACGTTGGTAAAGCAGTTGATTTTGAAAGGATTTGTAACGTTGGTAGTAAAACGTCAATTTAACGTGACTCAAAGACGTCGAGTAAAGGTTGAAATATAACGATAAATCAACACTCAAATGCGCTGGAGAAAATATCACAAAATATTATTAAACGTGATTAAACTTGGTTATAATGTATATTGAATTTGCAAATAAAACAAAAATGTATGTTAAACTCTGCACTTGCAATATTTCCAAAGTCGATTTTTAATACAAATAGTATAATACAATGAAAAACATAAAAAATATACAATTTATTTATATAAAATTTACAATTTATACATAAAAATATAAACATCTTTTTTAAGATTTATGCGTGTGAGTGAATTTACAGGATTTACGTGTGTGAGTAAAAATTATGTGTGTGAGTGGATTTACAGGATATCGTATCAATAAGCCAGGATATCATTGAGATACAGAATCTAAATCAAATAATAAAACTTGTATCATTATCAATCTGAAAGCAAATGTTTAAAAAATGTTATTAAATTAGTATGATTATTATTAAATTTAAAAAGTAAAAATAAATATATATATATATATAAATTATACATACACACATATATATATATATATTGTGATCGTCGTAATAGCATAAAATAAGAAATTAATTTTAAAAACAACACGACGTTTTTTATTCTTGAAATGTTTTGTAGTAAACAACTGGGGTTTATATTTAACTGGGGCCAGGGCCGGGTTTGATAAAAAATAGCCGGGGCCAGGACCGGGTTTGAGACCAGGCTGCATAAACATTTATACATCCTAAAGTATATTTTTTAAATTTAAAATTTATGCTATATTTTCTATATATATATGCATATATGAACATCATTGTGATCAACATGATCATCATAATCATCATCATCACCATCATCATCATCATCATCATCATCATAATCATCATGATCATCATTATCATCAACAGCATAAAAGCGGAAAGCTTGACAATGATAATAAAAATTAGTTGATGTTGTTGATCGTCATCATGATAATCATTATCATCTTTATGGCACTATGTAAGGCACACTCTTCAAATTTTCTTACATCTACCACAACCATTTTATACTGAAGCTGCTACCACTCTACATGTTAATAACTGAAACTTATAAAATACTTTAACTTTTTCTAAAAAAAAAGGTTGTTTGATACAACGTTTCTTCTAATCTGTCTAAGATTATGCTTACTTTTTATATCTTGTTAGAGTCACACCACACATCCATCTGATCATTTTCTCTTTCGGCAAAGACTACACCATATAAATACTAAAGTTTATACAACAATGAAAGGATATTGTATGCTAGCATATAAACAAATAGCAAACAAATATGCTTATATCCATAATATGTGAGCAAAGAGTGCATCTTGGAAACTTGAATTGCTTCTAGAATAAAAGTTTGGAAGCTATTATTACTTCTCTTCAGTTTTAAATCAAGCCTCATTCTACTCTACATCTTTCAACAGTAACTACGTTTTTCAGCTTTTTTATAAGAATATCTCTCTTAAGAAAAAATTATCCTTTTTATTATTGCAATAAGCTAATGTATAAATAAAGTCTTGCCTGATGTATATCTCTGTTATTCTCAGTTTACTAAACCTTGTATCTTATCTAAGATGTTGATTCTAGAGACTTTTGGTTAGTTTTCAACAGTGTTATTAACTAAAGTCAGCCTAACGTTTTATCTCTAACTTATGGGTCTCATCTTTTTACTTTACCGCAAAGTAAAACAGAGCTATTTACAAAGTAATCTTACTCTAGTTTGACTCTGGAATATAACGGCCATACTCTTCCTAACAGTAAAATATTTTTGCTAAACATCGAAAATACTCTAGCTTCCAATACTAAAACTAATTCTCAATTAAACACATCTACAATGTTTGCTTCAGACAAGATTTCCATCATATTCTTAAAAAAGTGTTCTCCAGAACTATCTACAATTTTTTGCTAAACTTTAAAAAAGTGTTAAATACGTGGTTCCAATTTTTCAAATCTCTAGAAAACACTTTGACCTCTCCAAGTATCCTACGATTCTTCTTCACTTTGTAATTAGTTTCTTATAATTTTCTATTAAAAGGGTTTGAGGTAATTAAATTACTTCTTTTTAACTACAGTAGTGAAGTTTTTCTTGAAGGCCTACCCTCTCTATTTCTAGTAACTTTAAGGTTCTATATTTGTTTCTGTAATACTTTTTATCTACAATAACAATCATAATGAACCTAAAGTGGCTCAATTTGCTAATGACTCCACTTTATACTCTTGTCTTGACAATAAATCTTCACTTTTTAATTGCTTAGAACAAGCATCAAATTTTAAATCTGCTCTTTCTTCTGTAATAACCTGAGGCTTGCTGTGTCTTTAAATTCTAGACTTAAAATCCACAATTTTTGTTAGACTACAAAATTCATTTATTTGCTACAAAAAAATATTGCAATATTGTTGGTATTCCTATATTGACAAATAAAAACCCTATAATTATTACTATATATTATATAACAATAATAATCTATTATAATAATAATATATATAATAATAACAACAATAAATATATATATATATATATATATATATATATATATATATATATATATATATATATATATATATATATATATATATATATATATATATATATATATATATATACAGTAAATTTCCGGTTATTTCGAACTGGCACTTAATTAAATTTTCTCTCTCTCTATATATAAATATGCATATATATATATATACACACACATAAATATATATATAAATATATATATATATATAAATATGAACATAAATATATATACATATATATATATATGTATATATATATATATATATATATATATATATATATATATATATATATATATATATATATATATATATATATGTATGTATATAAATTTTGCAACTAAAAATATATATATAAATATATATATATATATATATATATATATATATATATATATATATATATATATATATATATATATATATATATATATATATATATATATATATATATGTATGTATATAAATTTTGCAACTAAAAATAGTCATGTATCTATACATTAAGTAACTAAATAAAACTTACTTCAATAGGTGTAACTATAAATCATCAATTTAAATCATATTATGTACTTCGTTCATAAGATTCAAACCAGTTAAAACCAAATCATTCCTCAATCTTTGATCCACTAGAACTTTACTAAATAAATTTATACTGGTAATCAAACTTCCACAAGTCAAAAAATTTAGACAGTATTATTGAAATCAGCTTTGAACCATAGTTAATATTAGATTTTTTTTTATTCTTTACTATATAAAAAACAAAGAAAAGTTAAATCCGAAGAGAAACAAAATTATTCACAAATATAATTACTTACATTCTTCTTTGAAATCCTCTTTAGTCGTGAAATTAAATCCTGCACATAACTTCTTTATCTATTAGTAATTATTTAGTAAAACAAATATAAACAAAATTATGTAAAAACAAAAATGTAGAATAAGTGTAAACAGATTACAATATATATCTAGGCAGTAATAATACCATAAACAGATTCAAAATATTACTTATTCCGAAATAAAAATAAAATAGTTTATTTGATATAATACTTCATTGTTAATATAAAACTATAATAGTTTTTTTATTTATATAAAAAAATTTAAATAGCAATAATTACTGTAAAATTTAATGACTTCCAGTTACATTAACTCTTTTAAGTCTAAGCTTGTTGCAGGAATCAATGATTGGAAAATTATTATAGGTAGTTTTCATTGCATGAACACAAGTTGGCCAAAATAACCATCCATCTTTTTTCGAACAAGATGCCTCTGATTTCGAGCAACTGCCTCTGCTTCAAACCTAATTTATATGTAAATAATGTATATATAAATCTTTATATATACATTATTCACATATACATCATTTACATATATATATATATATATATATATATATATATATATATATATATTATATATATATATATATATATATATATATATATATATATATATATATATATATATATATATATATATATATATAAATGAATATATAGTTTTTATGTGTAAACACATAGCTGTCATGTTTTAAAAATGTTCAAGGAAGACTTGGAAAAAAATTTATACCACTGGATATTTGTCCACTAAAATACCTCTATTGACTAAAAAAGTTTTTTAATGATTTATTACTCTGACAACTAACTTTAAAATGTCCAAAATTGCCACTGACTGAGCTAAAATTTATTCTGTATAGATATTTTTTTATATATTTATGTTTGTGTTGAGCAATTTTTTAACAATCTTTAACCATTTTTTTTAACTTATAAAATGAAAAGAATTTCAAAAGTTAGAAGCTTGGTGTATTTTAAGTTACTAATGAGGAAAAGAAAGTTTTTAAATTGTTTTTAAATGCAAGTTAGGGATAAATTACTCTTCAAAATTCAGAAAACTCCTGCTAAATGGAAGATACTTTATAAGTCTGTATACAGATATTTAATAAAACTAGAATACAAACTCTTAATAAAATAATAAATAAATGTTAAAGTATATAAATATTAAATTCCTCATGAAATATTAAACTCTTAAATATTGATAATAATTCTTTAATAAAATTTCCAAACCATTATACCAACTTTTATATTTTTCAATAAAAATGACTAGACATGACAATATTTTGTAATTTAAAAAAAAAACTGTATATATTATACACAACTTGCCTTACTTATATACATATTATTGTCAAAACAACGTTTTATTAACGTTGGCAAAATAACACTTTTTCAACGTTTTTTAATTACCACATTTTTAACCAACGTTGAAATAACGTTGATTAAGTGTTGTTTTTCAAATAGTTTAAATTCGTTGAAAAAGCAGCTAATGTCTAACGTTGATAAACCATTACCTTTGCGACGTTTTTACAGTGATTATTTGCGTACTTATTTTCAACGTTTAATGAACGCATTTTTTTGAGAAGATAAGATACGTTTAAATTTAAATGCTTATTCAACGTCGAAAATGTAACGTTTAAAAAGCGGTTTGTTTTTAACGTTGATAAAGAATATACTTTGAAACGTTTTTAAAGTGGCTTTTTGCGTAAGTTGAATCCACGTTAAGTAAACGTTTTATTTTGAGAGGCTAAATTACGTTACAATTTCAACGCTTATTCAACGTTTCAATTTACCGCGATTTAGTATACAAAAACAGACATTGATTCAACGTTGAAAACACGTTGTTTTTGTGATTGTAACGCTTTCTCTACGCTGCGACTGGTTTTCAACGTTGATTCAACGCTTACATGTTTTCTGGGAAATTTTAAATTTCTTACACGAATCTTGTAATCTTTGACGTACTCCTTATGAAATGCTTGACTCTGAAAATGTAAAACCTATTATCACTTTTTACTTACAATCATTCAGATAACTATAAAATATTTTTAATATAAAAATTTAACACAAAATATTTCATTACAAAAACTCCTGATTTGCAATTCTCGCAATTAGCATATTTGTAACAATCCTTGAACAACAGGAAGTTTTGGGGATTTGGGATTTTGTTCAAATTTTGGGACAACAGGAAATTTTACAGAAACGGCCAAATTTGTGGATTATAAGTTTTTGACGAATCAAGTTTATAAAATATTTATATTATATAATAAACAACCTAGCAAACATTGTTTTAGTGGATTTGCAGTGGACTTATATATAAGTATATATATATATAAGTATATAGACATAGTGTATTCTACAAATAGTGTGCTCAATGTTCTTAAAAAACAGAGCATTAATAAATTGTATAATATCCCCCCTCTAACACTCCAGAAAAAGTATATATTGGCCTAGCAGAAGGTGAATGGAAGAAAAGATTGGCTAACCACAAACACTCATTCACAAACAAAAAGATGAAAAATTCAACCACCTTTTCCCCAGCAAACAATAGACGTCTTTTAGACCGTCTAAAATTGGTCTAATTTGTATCTATTGCCGATACGTATATTTTAGACGTATATTAGAGATCAAAAAGACGTCTGATTCTAGAGATAATATTTTTGCTCTGTTTTAGATGCATATTAGATGCATAAAATAGATCGTGCATAGATAATTTTTTTTTCATCTAAACTTAGATGTCTTTAAGATGTCTTATATAGATTTGTTATAAAAACAAGAAAAAAATATCAACTAATTTTACGGAGCGACAATTATAAATGACCGCCATTTAAAAACCATGCTTAAACTTATTACAAAAAAAGCATGAAGATTTTAACCTATGGAAAACATTAATGATTATTTCTTTTGATAAATTTTAAATAATAAAATAACATGCTATTATAGTTCACAAAATATTTCGATGATTTGATGCTTAGCATGTTTGCTAAAATCCTTGTGATTTGAAATTTATTTTGCAGAAACATTACAAAATTAATATTTTCAAGTTGATATTTTTATTTCTAGAATAAAAGATAGTGTAATTAAAATATATATATATATATATATATATATATATATATATATATATATATATATATATATATATATAATATATATATATATATATATATATATATATATATATATATATATATATATATATATATATATATATATATATATATATATATATATATATATGACTCATATATGAATCTTGGTTTCTCGGTAAAAATGATAAGTGCACAACCAATAAAACAAGCTTTTGTGTTATTGAAAAACACTCATAATATGAGTGCTTTTCAATAACACAAAAGAATGTTTTATTGGTTGTGCACTTATCGTTTTTATCAAGAAGCCAAGATTCATTTATGTCTATTACAAAAAGGGCTTACGAAAAGAGACGCAGTAGACGTGTCCAAAAAGAATATTAAAAAATACTAGAATTTTCATCAGTACATATAGAAAAAAAATCGAATGTTGGAACTTCTAAAAGAAATGATTTCTTATCTTGCGAAAATCTAAAAGAATATTTTGACCATCATGAGTCATCGATTTTGTACAATGAATACTCTTATGACCAAAAGCCTAATGAGTATAAGCATAACCCAACTTTAAAGGAAAGTTTTTCTGCATGTTTTTCTAACTAAGTAATTATGCACTAAACAAGTGGATTGACAAATAATACCAACAAATTTATTGTCCCAAAAAAAAAAACTATAATCATGCACTGAAAAACAACCTTTTGTCAACAAAAGAATGGCACAAATTTCCATTGATAAAGTGTAAGATAACAGATAGTCAGTATCTAACTTGTTTTGTATTTTTATTAAAGGTAACTTAATTACTTTTTTGTAGCAAAATGTTTTATAATTAGATTCATTTTCATATTGTGAAGAATACAACTTTCTACATCAAATGAGATATATGTTAAAGAAAGCATTAAAAATAAGAATAACAAATCATACCGCTCTTCATTGCCAGAACCTCCGCCACCTATTATGAATAAGCCCAATGCTAAAAGTATAACATAAATATAATTTTTTCTTAATAGTTTATAAACTGAAATAGATTCTTGTTTAATTTGATCTGAATAATATCTATCTAGCTATTAGTCTTTTTTATGTATTACTAAGATTTTCCTTTTATTTTAACTATTTGGGTGTCCTATTATATGTAATGTTGTTAAATTGGTTAAATATGTTTTTATCATTGACAACATTCTATTGTATTAAATAATCCTTTAATCAACTTGATAAGAAAATTGATTGAAAGCATGCTGAAGTTGTTTGAATTCAGAAATTTTTCTATTTTTATTAATAAGTAAAAAACTTAATCAGTAAAAAAAATTAGGATTTTAAAAAATACTTTAAAAATAGCTAGTATATCAAATCTTAAACTAAAATTCAAAAGCTCGTATATAAATTTTTGTTTTTATTATGCTGTATTGCAATTTATATAATAGCAAATAAAAAATATATACTTGATGCAATAAAGATGATGCAAAAGTCTGCTACCAAATATTGCATCACTATCATACTTAAATCAAATTTAATTTAATTATAAAAAAAGTACAGAGTATTAAAAGAAGATTGCAGAATTATTTTAAATCTTGATTTTAAGCTATAATTTAATATCTATTTTGTTGAATGCAGAAAAAAAATATCTCAAAATCTAAGGTTATTTTTAACTAAAATAAGATATTTATGTTAACTTTTTAGTTTCAAAGTCAGCTGCAGTGTATGATGATATACTTGACTAATCAAGACGATATACTTGACTTTTACAACTGGTGTCACTGCATGACTAATGTTTCTTTTGCTTTAGAAAGCAATCAAAATTTCTTAAAATTTGTTGCTTGTAACTTGTGATGTTTATGAAAAAAAAAAGTTGTTGAAAAAGCATTTTAAATGATTCGTTTATGCCTAATCCACCACATTAAAATAAGACAACTCGTTACTGTCTTATTTAAATGTGACTTATCCAACTTAAAACATATGGAAAAAGATATATGTAAGGAAGGTAAGTTTATACAGTGGAACCATATTGTTTATACACTCTATGAAGACAGAGAATGTGGCCTTTGCATTTTACCTAAACTTACTTTTGAGCATATAAAGTTGACAAAGTATTTATGAAAAAGTGTTAACCTTGCTACCTAAGTAGTAAGTTTTTGCTGTATTAAAAATTTTATTACATTATGGAATAGCTTATTTGAAAATTATTTGCGACACTAACAATCACTTAATGCTTGCAAGGGTAACATCATTTAATGACTTTCAATAATAACAATATAAAAAATATTTTTAGTAGCTGGAAATGTAATGTATTTAGCTACACAGGTATTATAAAGTGGTAGTAATATAGCATTAAGTCATGCTAAAAAAAAAAGAAGATGTTATTAGATTAATTCAAAACTAAATATTTTTTATATATGTAAAATAGCAGTGTTGACATTATTATTTTAAAATTAAAAAACAATTATATTATTTTAATTATTCAATCTTTTATTGTTATTTTATTATAAAGTTACTACACCATAAAACTATTAAATATACATGAAGCATTTATTGAACTACTCTAGGAGCTAATTATATACCAATAATATTTTTAAAAAATATGTGGCTATGAAAATAGCCGTTTTAGCAGGTTCAAGTCATCTCACTTTTTCTTTAATGTTCTTGTTCCAAAATAGAGGGTGTTTTTTAACTGATGTTCTTTATATATCAATTTGGTTTGACTTTTTTGAATTTTAAAAGCTTTCAGGTTATAATTTGCGATGTACAATCTACGAACTTGTATATAAAATGTTAGATGATCATGCATACTTAGCTGCAAGCAAATACGATAAACACTGCTCATTAAATACAAATAATAATAATATATATAAAAAAGTAACACTGTTAAAAGACGCGGGAAACTTGCAGAAGACCATTTTGGTCTTGTCATCAAGAAACCGCTTTTAGTTGCGATATTTTGTATACTTAATTTATTAAGAAATTTCAGTTTGTCAAAGTCTTATGGTGGCATAAGAGTCACACATAAAAAGCTACTAGATAATCAAAAACAAAAAACGGAAAAGAGCTGTATTTGATACACATAAATATATAGTTACATGGTTTGTTATACTTAGTATATTGACATGTACGAAATATAAATAAAATCTAACATTTACTTTGCTTTAAAGTGGATTTTTTAGGGGTTTTTAGTTATTTGTTTTAATATACGTTTGTAAAATTGTTTAAGTTTAGAACAAGTTTTTTTAAAAGTGTTTTCAGAGAATTATGGTTAAGTAGTTTTGTAATTATAGTATTTTTAGCTATTAGTTTGTTGTAGAGGTAAGGGCCGCGATAGGAGATGGAGAAACGTGATAGTTTTGTTTTTTTATATGGTACTTTAAAATTTCCTATTCCTCGAGTTTCATATTTATTTCTATTGCATTTAAAAAATTCTTCTGAAAAATGTAATGGGACAAGTCCGAGTTTATATTTGAGCATGAATATCAAATTTTGGTAAATGTTAATTTTGTAGACATTTAGTGCATTTAAAAGCTTTAGCAAAGGTTCGGCATGAGTAAATTTATCTTTATTAAATACTATTCTTGCAGCATGTTTTTGATGTCGATAAAGTGCCACTAGGTTGGATCTATGGGTACTTGCCCATGCTATATTACCATACGTATAATAGGTTTGAATGAAGGAGAAATAAAGTAGCTTTAAATTTTTTTGGGGTAGCATGGGTCTAGCTTTGTAAAGCATGCAAATGTTGTTTCTTATTTTGGTATTTAATAAGTTTATGTGAGCTTTCCATGAAATATTCTCATCGATAAGTATTCCTAAAAATTTTGTTGCTTTGGTTCTTTCGATAAATTTATTTTCTATTTTTAGAGACGGTAATGGAATTGGTATAGATTTTTTCCTTTGATTGGTGTGAAATAGAATGTAGTTGGTTTTTTCTGTATTCAATGATAATTTGTTTGATTTAAACCAAGTATTAAGTTTTTCAAGTTCAATACCTGCAGTTTCGAAGAGTTCTGCGATAGAAGTAGATGAATAAAATAAGTTTGTATCATCTGCAAACATTATGGCATCAAGTTTTTTTGAGACTTTTGGAAGATCATTGATGTATAGCAAGAAGAGTAGGGGAGCTAGAATGGAACCTTGGGGAACTCCGCATTTTATTTTAAGTAATTTTGAATGGGTATTTTTATCCATAATAACACATTGCTGTCTGTTTATAAGAAAGCTCTCAAACCAATGTAAAGCAACATTTTTAATGCCATATTTTTCCATTTTTTTAAGTAGTATAGCATGATCAACAGTATCGAATGCTTTCGATAGATCAATAAAGATTCCTAGAACAAATTTGTTATTATCAAAAGAGTCATTTATTTTATTTACAAGATCTATAATCGCATGTTCGGTTGAATGTTGTTTTTGAAATCCGAATTGTTTTTTATTCAAAATATTGTTAATAGTTAGGTATTTATATAGTTTATTGTAAACTATTCGTTCTAGAAGTTTAGAAAAGACAGAAAGGATTGAGATGGGTCTGTAGTTATTAAGTGAGCATTGCTCTCCGGATTTAAATATTGGTACAACTTTTGCAATTTTTAATTTGTCTGGAACAGTTCCTGTTGTAATTGAAAGAAGATTTAAAAATTTCGAATATGGGTTTGCGTATCACCGGGAAGACACTTATTACTACGTTGCTAGAAATCTCATCAATCCCTGGTGCTTTGTTAACTTTTAGAGAATTTTTTGCAGCTTCGAGTTCATCATAGTCTAGTCCATTGAATTTTAGTTCGCTTTGTTGATTTGTAAGATAGGTTTCAAAATAGGTATTTGGGCATTGAATTTTGGACGCCATGTTAGGGCCGATGTTTGCAAAGAAACTGTTGAAATGTTCGGCTATGGAACTTTTATCGTTGTATTCTTTTTCATCCACAACAATTCTATCAGGTAAGGTATTTGTTTTGGTATTTTTTTTTCCCGATTATTTCTTTCATGATGTTCCATGATTTTTTAATATCGCCATTGGTATTTTGAAGTAGTTTTGAGTAGTTTTGAGTAAACAACTTAGACATGTTAGAAAACCAATTGTAAAATTAGAGATACCAAAAATATTCCCACTAAGTCATAATAGAATGTTTTGTTTAGTGATGTTAAGGGATACATGCTTAAATGTTATAATATCATTGATAAGAGGTACCAGTCAGATAAACAAAGACAGGATTTGCTACTTCAAAACATGAAAGAAATTGTTTTTTCAGAAAAAGTTTTGTAGAATCGATTCTACAAAATATTTTCTGAAAAAAATAATTTCTTTCGTGTTTTGAAAGCATTCATGTTTTTTACTTTATGTTTTTTCATGTTTTAAAGTAGCATAAGTAGTGATTAATCAGCGGTAAAAAATTTCAGCATTTAAATTAAATGAATCAATAACATATTTACTAGGAACTAAGCTGTAATGACTTCTTCTTGAAACAATTGAAATATTTATACTTGATTTTAAACTTTTAATGTCGGCTTGTAGCAAAGTACTTTTTATCTGAATCAAGCTTTACTGCAATCTTGATTAAATAATTATAAAATCTAATAGGTTGAAGAACAATCTTTCCTTTCTTTTATTGTTTACTAAATGTTTATCAATAATCTTGTCCTTGTGGTTGGCGTTGAGGTGACGAGTCACCGATATACATCGTTTGATATACATCGTTTCTTGCAAAACAAACACATAAATATTCTTTCTTCGCTTTGGTTAGGATATATTAAAATAGGTAGTCTAATGTTTGAACAGAAATTGAGATCTGCCTCCAACAAATAGCAACTCAATAGCAGCTAAAACAGCATCGAATTCATTCAAATTTTCAAAGTCTGCGATACAAAAAGTCATTTTAAAAACATTTGATGCACTCTCAGTCCGGTCACCCCTTAGAGCTTAAGTTATTTTACGAAATCTATAGAAAACGGCCCGCGTTTCCATATAAATACTATGACTATGGTCTAAGATCTAACCTATATCGAAAGGGTCAACATTTGCCGACTAACTAGTCTAAAACGGTCCAATATGCCGACTAAGGGTCCAGTTTGCCGACTGGACCCTTAGTCGGCAAACTGGACCCTTAGGTCCATTTTGCCGACTAAATATCATTGATGAGGGGGTGTCACACCTCCACACACCCCTATCGCGCCGGCCTTATATATATATATATATATATATATATATATATATATATATATATATATATATATATAATATATATATATATATATATAAAGTATAAGAAAGGCATGTTGTGTGTATAATAAATACATGTTTTTTTTTAAATTACAAAATATTGTCATGTCTAGTCATTTTTATTGAAAAGTATAAAAGTTGGTATAATGGTTTGGAAATTTCATTAAAGAATTATTATCAATATTTGAGACTTAAATATTTTATGAGGATTTTAATATTTATATAGTTTAACATTTATTTATTACTTTATTAACAGTTTGTATACTAGTTTTATTAAGTATCTGTAAACAAATCTATGAAGTCTCTCCCATTCGGCAGGAGTTTTCTAAATTTTGAAGAAAAATTTATCCCCAACCTGCATTTAAAAATAATTTAAAAACTTTCTTTTCCTCATCAGTAACTTAAAATTCACCAACCTTCTAACTTTTTAAATTGTTTTCATTTTATAAGTTAAGAAAAATGGTTAAAGATTGTTAAAAATTGCTTAACACAAACGTAAATATATAAAAGTATATCTATACAGAATAAATTTCAGCTCAGTCAGTGGCCAAATTTGGACATTTTTAAGTTAGTTGTCAGAGTAATAAATCATTAAAAAACCTTTTTAGTCAATAGAGGTATTTTAGTGGACAAATATCCAGTGATATAAAATATTTTTCAAGTCTCCCTTGTAAACATTTTTAAAACATGACAGCTATGTGTATACACATAAAAACTATATATTCATATATATATATATATATATATATATATATATATATATATATATATATATATATATATATATATATATATATATATATATATATATATATATATATATATAATATATATATATATATATATATATATATATATATATATATATATATATATATGTAAATGATGCATCTTGTTCGAAAAAAGATGGATGGTTATTTTGGCCAACTTGTGTTCATGCAATGAAAACTACCTATAATAATTTTCCAATCATTGATTCCTGCAACAAGCTTAGACTTAAAAGAGTTAATGTAACTGGAAGTCATTAAATTTTACAGTAATTATTGCTATTTTAATTTTTTTATATAAATAAAAAAACTATTATAGTTTTATATTAACGATGAAGTATTATATCAAATAAACTATTTTATTTTTATTTCGGAATAAGTAATATTTTGAATCTGTTTATGGTATTATTACTGCCTAGATATATATTGTAATCTGTTTACACTTATTCTACATTTTTGTTTTTACATAATTTTGTTTATATTTGTTTTACTAAATGATTACTAATAGATAAAGAAGTATGTGCGACTAAAGAGGACTCCGAAGAAGAATGTAAGTAATTATGTTTGTGAATAATTTTGTTTCTCTTTGGATTAAACTTTTTCTTGTTTTTTTATATAGTAAAGAATAAAAAAAAATCTAATATTAACTATTGGTCAAAGCCCTCTAAAATTGGAATTTTCAAAAGTTCAGTAAAATATTGACCTTCGTTTTCTGTGCACATGTCGGTTATTTACCGTTCGATTTTAATAAAATAAAAACGAAAATAAAGCTCTTTTTACGCTTAATAATTTTTGTTAAACAACATTTCCTTTTTAAATGCATATTAAAGCGGCAAAATAAATTGCAAACTAAGCCAAATTTTATTATATTTTATTATATTGGTTTATTATATGGTTTAGTTCAGTTCGAGACTTTATCGAGAGTGTTGTGATTCCTGAAATAAAATTACAATAGTTTATCTATTTTGCTTGACTAATAATATTAATTACAGTATTTTAAGAAAGTGATATAATTGCAAGTTTCAACGAAACTAATTTTGTTTGGAAATATAGGAGACAACAAAATATTTTTTCATTCATACACTGTATTAAAGAAAATTTAAAATGGCTGCAGTCGCAAAGTCAACACGCAGTTCTACAGCAAAATGGTTAATTGGTCAACCAATATCAATGCTTTCCCATCTTAAGCTTCCAACGATTTTGGAAATGTTAAAATGTTTTTTCTTCCACCATGAGGTGAAAGGATAAAGAGTAAAGGTAACAGTTATCAAATCAACTTGTGAAATTTGGGAAAAAGCTAAAATTCCTACAATTCGAAAGGATAATGCAGTTACAAGGCTTGAAAAATTTCATAAAGAATATACGGGTCTATTAAAAGACAGAAATAAGAAATCAGCTGTTGCTAGAAGCAAAGTAACAGACTTTGAAAAGAGAATTATGAAACTTTTTGATATTGCTCCAACTAATGTTTTTGATTTAATAAAAATTGCTGAAGATCGCGATTTCCTCATAGATCAACGAGATGATAGAAACATGGTCTTGGGTTCCATTGATAAAGATGATTCAGAGAAAGAAGAAAATAAAGTTTGCAGAGAGATAAGTTTGAATAAACGTTTGCAAAAAGAAGCGTTAAGGAAACAACGCTCTGAAGAAGTAGTTGTTCTTGAGAATTCACCTTCGCCTTCAAGTTCTGCTTGTAGCAATCATGATGATATCGTAGTTTTGAAAAGAAAAGATGATGTTGCAGAAAGCTCCGATCTGAAAAGGAAGCGTTCTATAAAAAAAAATATTACCCCTGAAGTTGTCGCTTCCTTAGATAGAGGAAAAGTAAGCAATCGTGTGGCAATGCGAACTATAGCAGCTACAATGCAAAGTTTAGGAGCTCCCATTGAAGAGTTCTCTATATCTGTTACTACTTTTTTTCATAGGGCAAGTTAATTTTTAAGTTAAGTTTAATTTTTTTCATAGGGCAAGAACTGTTTATCGTGAAACTCATTACAATGAAACAAAAGAAAATTTCAAACCGGATGTACCTCTCGTCGTTCATTGGGATGGAAAAATGATGGCAGACATCGCTGGAAGTGGAAATGTTGAGCGTTTGTCAGTTTTAGTAACAGGGCGTGGTGTTGAAAAACTTCTGGGAGTGCCAAAACTTCCTGATTCAAAAGGAGAAGCCATTGCTACTGCAGTTGTAGCCTCCCTCCATGAATGGGACGCTTCGAATCTTATTAATAATCTCTGTGGCATGTCGTTTGATACCACAGCTAACAATACAGGATCTGAGAAAGGTGCTTGTAATTTACTTGAAAAAAAAATAGGAAAAGATTTATTGAATTTAGCTTGTCGTCATCACATTACTGAAATTGTTGCAGGATCTGTGTTTAAAATTTATTTTCCAACAACGTCCGGACCATATGTTGCTATTTTCAAACGATTTAAACAAGCCTGTAAGAATATCAAGAAAGATGATTTTAGCCCAACAGTGCAAGATGAAGAAGCTGAAAGATATCTTTCAAACGTCTCGATTGAAAAAAAATCGTATAATATTAATTACTTAAAAAAATGTTTGCAAGACTCACAACCACGAGATTATTATAAAGAACTTCTTGAATTATGTCTAATATATTTAGGAGAGCAACCTCCTAGTGGAATAAGATTTAAAGCACCTGGAGCCTTCCATCATGCTCGGTGGATGGCAAAACTTATTTATTCAATTAAAATATAGTTATTTAGAGATCAGTTTAAAATGGTGCAACATCAATTAAACGCAGTAAGAGATATTAGCATGTTTGCTGCGTTAATATATGTTTGACAATGGTTTACTGCACCACTCAGTGCCTTGGCCCCATTTAATGATTTAGATTTTCTAAAAAATATTGAGGAATATGAAATGAATGAAAATATACGACCGCTGCAACCAAGGCAATGAAGCGGCATCTATGGTATTTAAGTGAAGAACTTATATCTTTGGCCTTTTTTAGTGATGATGTAGAGATTGAAGTTAAAAGAAAAATGATAACTGCCCTTCAGCGTCAATGCGTAGACAATAATAGGCCATCAAAGAAATTAGAAGATATTACAAATGTAATGAGTAGATCCCTTGAGGACTTTGTAACGTGTAAATCACTTTCATTTTTTAATTTCTTAAATATTGACATTTCCTTTCTTGAAGAGGATCCTTCAAACTGGAAAAACAATGAGTCGTATGCCGACTCTAAAGAAGTAGTGAGATCTCTTAAAGTTGTTAATGATTGCGCCGAAAGAGGGGTGAAGTTAGTACAAAACTTTAATGCTGTCTTAACAAAAGATGAAGAGCAGCAAAAGTATGTGCTAAATTTAGTTGCAAAAAACAGGGCTGTCTTACCAGATGCAAAAAAATCAACATTGAGTGCTAAACAAACCAGGCGACAATGAGCAGCTGTTGTTGTTTAATGTTGTTTAATGTTGTTTAATGTTGTTTAATAAAAATTATTATGCGTAAAAAGAGCTTTATATTCGTTTTTATTTTATTAAAATCGAGCGGTAAATAACCGAAATGTGCACAGAAAACGAAGGTCAATATTTTACTAAACTTTTGAAAATTCCGATTTTAGAGGGGTATAAAGATCGCCCTAGCGCGACCTCTAAATATTAACCGATTTGGCTGATTTTTTTGGTACAATGTTTTTTTTCATAAATGAACACATTTAGACCTTAGGAATAACAAAAATTAAAAAAAAGTTTTTTTGGATCACCCTAATATATATATATATATATATATATATATATATATATATATATATATATATATATATATATATATATATATATATATATATATATATATATATATATATATATATATATATATATATATATATATATATATATATATATATATATATATTTATGTATATATATTTATATTATGTATATATATATATATATATATATATATATATATATATATATATATAGAGAGAGAGAGAGAGAGAGAGAGAGAGAGAGAGAAAGTTTGAATACGTGCCTGTTCGAATAACCGTAAATTTAGTTTGTATCTATATATATATATATATATATATATATATATATATATATATATATATATATATATATATATATATATATATATATATATATATATATTTATATATATATATATATATATTATTGTTATTATTAAATAATATATTATAATAATTATAGGGTTTTTATTTGTCAATATAAGAATACCAACAATATTGCAATATTTTTTTGTAGCAAACAAATAAATTTTGTTGTCTAACAAAAATTGTGGATTTTAAGTCCAGAATTTAAATCCATAAGACACAGCAAGCCTTAGGTTATTACAGAAGAGAGATCATATTTAAACTTTGCTGCTTGTTCTAAGCAATTAAAAAGTGAAGATTTATTGTCAAGACAAGAGTATAAAGTGGAGTCATTAGCAAATAGAGCCACTTTAGATTTCATTATGATTGTTATTGTAGATAAAAAATATTACAGGAATAAATATAGAATTTTAAAGTTACTTGAAGTAAAGAGGGTAAGCCTTCAAGTATAACTTCACTACTGTAGTTAGAATGAAGTAATTTAATTACCTCAAAACCTTTTCATAGAAAATTATAAGAAACTTTTAACAAAGTGAAGAAGAATCGTAGGATACTTGGAGAGGTCAAAGCAAAGCCTATCCAGTCGTGCATAATTTCATAAAATTCGTTGTAATTTTATCGTAAAGCACTCTGGGATGTCCTGCCGGACCTCAGAATTTTATAATATTAAGTGGCAAATATTTTCTTTTGTATGTACCTTTAAGAATTTTGATCTTAGTTATAACAATGCCATAATTTTGTGCTGCTAAAAACTGTGGAAATAAGAGTGGATAAAACTGTTAAGATATTTCATTTTTTCGTTTTCCTAAAGACGATAAAAGGCAAGCTAATTCATATATTATTTATAATAACTTTTTTTTTCATAAAAAGTTTATAAAATTATTATTGTAGTATTTTAAGGCATATTATTGTAGTATTTTAAAGCATATTATTGTAGTATTTTAAAGCATATTATTGTAGTATTTTAAAACTTATTCTTTTATTGTTTAATTTTTAGATGTAAACAGTGGAACATCAACTGTTGTAGGAAAGATTTAGAAAAATAAGATTTTGTATTTTTAAACAAAAACTTTTATTTGTGCAGTAATCATTTTTAAAGTACAATGTATTATTCTATAAATAATGGTGGGAAACGTTTGTTACAATCAGCAATTCCTACTATTTTTAACATCTCAAATCCTACACTTCTTGGTTGCAAAAGGAATCCACCAGTTGAACTTCATTCAGTTCCAGCGAAAAAGCAAGTTGTTTGTTTAGCTGTTACGTCAGATAGTAATTTAGAGAACAAAATGTCAACTAATAAAATAAATTTCAAAAAACTTCAACGGTTATTATTAACATTGCGAGTCAAAAATTCTACGTAAACAAGTTCAACATTTAAAGTCTAAACAAAAAACTTAAAAAAACTCTATAAAACATTTAAATTTATCCAGAAAATACTTATCACCTATACAAGTTAGTTTTTTAAAAAGTCAATTTTTCTTAAAGTTAGTTTTTTAAAAAGTCAATTTCACCTATACAAGTTAGTTTTTTAAAAAGTCAATTATTGACTGGTAAACCAGTCAATAAAGGAAAATGCTGTGCATTTGTGACAAAGTCACAAATCAGGCTTAAATCTGGCTTGTAATTATGGTTAGAGGCTCGGCAAATAAATAGGAACAGCCAATAGCTTATTTTTATAATAATTCAACAGTAGCAACAGCTGACTTGGTTTCTTTACTACGTGAAACCAATTCTAGGGTTCAAAAAGTTTAACATACTTTCCTAATCCTTCCAATGATAAAAATACTCATGTTATTTTTCAGAAACAATTTACAAAGGCATAACATTGACATTAATGGTGAAATAGTTTCTTGGCAACACATCCAATCTCTTTACAATTTAGACAAATTAAACTTTATTTTTTGAATTAAACTATTTTTTAAATTATTTTTTTTTGTAATAAAATGTGCTGATAATTTAAAAAAAAATTATGTTTTTTGTTATAAGAATTTTTTATTGCATAAATTTTTTATTTCATAAAATCCACCGAATAAGTCAAATTGTAATTTCAAAAATATTGTATGTATTGTCCTTTGGTATATTATGATATCATTTTTTCAATTTAATTCTTTGTAATGAGACTTTGTAATGTTATAATGTATAATATTAATAACTTTGGTTAATGTATAATGGTAATAACTTTAATGTATAATAATATACTTTTATGCTCTAAAAAAATTTCACCAACTTTATGTTCAACAAAACTTTGTTTGTCCTACCAAACATTTTTTCCTATTTCATTCTTATTGAAACATTCTAATGGTAATCTTAACAAAATTGATGTATCTTAATGTTACAAAATTGAGATATCTTGAATACAAAATTGAGATATTTAGCAACAGCTTATTAATTTAGAAAAAACTATTTGTGTTTGTTGTGGAAGAGGTCCGGTAGGACATCCCAGAATGCAATTTTGATCAATTAACAGGAGTTTCGCAAAGTGGATAGGCTTTGGGTCAAAGTATTTTCTAGAGATTTGAAAAATAGGAACCACGTATTTAGCACTTTTTTAAAGTTTAGCAAAAGTTGTAGATAGTTCTGGAGAACACTTTCTTAAGACTATGATGGAAATCTTGTCTGAAGCACGCATTGTAGATGTGTTTAATTGAGAATTAGTTTTAGGATTGGAAGCTAGAGCAATTTCGATGTTTAACAATGGATTAATTTAAGGTTTAGCAAAAATATTTTACTGCTAGGAAGAGTATAACCGTTATATTCCAGAGTCAAACTAGAGTAAGATTTCTTTGTAAATAGCTCTGTTTTACTCTGGGGTAAAGTAAAAAGATGAGACCCATATGATAGAGATTAAACGTAAGACTTACTTGAGTTAATAACACTGTTGAAAACTAACAAAAAGTCTCTAGAATCAACATCTAAGATAAGATACAAGGTTTAGTAAACTGAGAATAATAGAGATTTACATCAGACAAGACTTTATTTATACATTAGCATATTGCAATAATAATAAGGACAATTTTTTCTTAAGGGAGATGTTCTTATGAAAAAACTAAAAAACGTAGTTAATGTTGAAAGATGTAGAGTAGAATGAGGCTTGATTTAAAACTGAAGAGAAGTAACAAAAGCTTCCAAACTTCTATTCCAGAAGCAATATAAGCTTTCAAGCTTATATTGCTTCCAAGATGCACTTTTTGCACACATATTATGGATATAAGCATATTTGTTTGCTATTTGTTTAGATGCTGGCATACAAAATCCTTTTATTGTTGTATAAACTTTAGTATTTATATAGAATAGTATTTGCCGAAAGAGAAAATGATCAGATGGATGTGTGGTGTGACTCTAACAAGATATAAAAAGTAGGCATAATCTTTGACAGATTAGAAAAAACGTTGTATCAAATAACCTTTTTTTTTAGAAAAAGTTAGAGTAATTCAGGTATTAACATGTAGAGTGGTAGCAGCTTCAGTATAAAATGGTTGTGGTAGATGTAAGAAAATTTGAAGAGTGTGCCTTACATAGTGCCATAAAGATGATAATGATTATCATGATGACGATCAACAACATCAACTAATTTTTATTATCATTGTCAAGCTTTCCGCTTTTATGCTGTTGATGATAATGATGATGATGATGATGATGATGATGATGATGATGATGATGATGATGATGATGATGATGATGATCATGTTGATCACAATGGTGTTCATATATGCATATATATATAGAAAATATAGCATGAATTTTAAATTTAAAAAATATACTTTAGGATGTATAAATGTTTATGCAGCCTGGTCTGATACCCGGCCCTGGCCCCAGTCAAATATCAACCCCAGTTGTTTACTACAAAACATTTCAAGAATAAAAAACGTCGTGTTATTTTTAAAAAAAGTTACTTATTTTATGCTATTGCGACAATCACAATATATATATATATATATATATATATATATATATATATATATATATATATATATATATATATATATATACATATGTATATATATATATATATATATATATATATATATATATATATATATATATATATATATATATATATATATATATACATATGTATATATATATATATATATATATGTATATATATATATATATATATATATATATATATATATATATATGTATATATATATATATATATATATATATATATATATATATATATATATATATATATATATATGTATATATGTATATATATATATATATATATATATATATATATATATATATATATGTATATATATATATATATATATGATTTAAAGGATAACATCTTGTGTGAGAGTATATTTATATATTATTTTAAAACATCAAAAATACGATTTCTCTCAACACTTATAATTTTTTATTATTATAGAAATTTACCAGCTTCTTCAGCTTGTTAAATGTTTAACAAGCTGAAGAAGCTGGTATCTAAAATCCAGCGAAAATTTCTATAATAATAAAAAATTATAAGTGTTGAGAGAAATCGTATTTTTGATGTTTTAAAATAATATATATATATATATATATATATATATATATATATATATATATATATATATATATATATATATATATATATATATATATATATATATATATATATATATATATATATATATATATATATATATATATATATATATATAATTTATATATATATATATTTATTTTTACTTTTTAAATTTAATAATAATCATACTAATTCAATAACATTTTTTAAACATATGCTTTCAGATTGATAATGATACAAGTTTTATTATTTGATTTAGATTCTGTATCTCAATGATATCCTGGCCTATCGATACGATATCCTGTAAATCCACTCACACACATAATTTTTACTCACACACGTAAATCCTGTAAATTCACTCACACGCATAAATCTTAAAAAAGATGTTTATATTTTTATGTAAAAATTGTAAATTTTATATAAATAAATTGTATATTTTTTATGTTTTTCATTGTATTATACTATTTGTATTAAAAATCGACTTTGGAAATATTGCAAGTGCAGAGTTTAACATACATTTTTGTTTTATTTGCAAATTCAATATACATTATAACCAAGTTTAATCACGTTTAATAATATTTTGCGATATTTTCTCCAGCGCATTTGAGTGTTGATTTATCGTTATATTTCAACCTTTACTCGACGTCTTTGAGTCACGTTAAATCGACGTTTTACTACCAACGTTACAAATCCTTTCAAAATCAACTGCTTCAACAACGTTAAAGTAACGCTTTTCAAGTAACGTTTTTTCAACGTTAAGTTGCGGCGCCTATGCAACGCTTTTTAAGTAACGCTTTTTGAACGTTTAGTTGAGACATTTTTGTAACGTCTTTTAGTAACGTTTTTTCAACGTTACGCTACAACGTTTAATCAACGTCTCTTTAACAACGTCACATATCTTTGCAAAATCGATTACTTTGTCAACGTCTTCGCAATATCTTTTTCGACCGGTTTTCAACGTTGATTCAACGCTGACATGTTTGCTGGGTAATAAGAATAAATATAAATAGTTATTTGTAAAGGAAGGTGTCACTCAAACAGAAGCCTCATCAAAGGAGTGACACCAAATAATTATAACAATAATAATTAAATATAATAATATTATCTATAATAATACAAATAATATGATGACATAAGTGTCATTCATATTCAAAATGAGTGACACCAATCAATTATAACAATTAATAACTTAATAAGGTTAACTCCTGGGTGGCTGTTCCTTTGTAGTTTGGATTTATTTCTTGAAGTCAATATTGCTTCTAGGTTTAAGTTTGATTTGAAGACCGTTTTATATATCAAATCAAACTTAAACCTAGAAGCAATATTGACTTCAAGAAATAAATCCAAACTACAAAGGAACAGCCATCCAGGAGTTTACCTTATTAAGTGCCATTGTAACAAAAAGTATATTGGTGAAACAAAAATGCAAATAAAAACACGCATGCAACAACACAAAAACAGTACAATAGGAAATAAAACAGAAAGATCAGCATTAGCCACACACATGAAACATTGTGCACAACAAATTAACTGGGACAGTTGCAGAACTCTAAAAGTCAATAACAAAAAGTTTGATAGGAAAGTTCGTGAGGCGCTTGAAATACAGTACCACCAATGTGCCCCTCAACAAAGTGGTATCAATTTAGATGAGGGACAATATGTGTCAACAAAATTCTGGACACCATTTGTAATACACTTACGTCAGAAAAAGACGAAACCATTCCAAACTTTTTGACAAATAATTAAATTGCCGTTTAAAAATAACATATAAACAAAAACAAACAAAATCTTTTAAGCTGAAGACGCTGGTCACAACAATCCATCGAAAATTTCTTTTAAAAAATAAAAAATAAATTTAGTATTGAGAGAAAATCGTATTTATTGATGTTTATAAAATAATAATAATAATAATAATAATAATAATAATATATATACATA
>NC_061162.1:6872276-6919776 GCF_022113875.1 Hydra vulgaris
AAATAATTTATTCGTTGTTATTCTAAATACAATTTATTAAATTTTCTATTTGGCTCCTTTGAAACCCAAAATAATAGTAAATTTCTAGTCATGGCCAAACTGTCGAAAAAAGTAATTAAATACAGGTAATGCTAGAACTTTTATATTGCTACTCAAAATTTATTTAACAAAAATAAACACATTAAAAAAAGTGGCGAAAAACTAATTTTATTTTTCGTATAATTTTCCAGACTTTAAATTTGAAATCAAACAACTTTGTTTAGACAAATAACAAGCTTTTTGAAATTTATTTATTTTGAAGATAATCGTTGATTGGTCATAGCATATTAATAGGTTTTAGGATAAAGTTAAAACTTTTTGAATTTATTTTAAAAGTTTAAGATCGAAAATAAAAAAATAAAAATATTTTTAGACAACATTTTTTTTTTGTATTTTTTGTTAATTTAATTTTGTTTTCTAGGAACTAATCATTGCTATTTTATATATTTTTACAATAATCTCTGGTAATTTGAAGACCAGATTTTTAGTTTATTGGTATTATGGCTTTCTAAAATAATGTCAGACTTCTCATTTTAATTCTCATTTGACGCTGATCAAAATTTTGAACTTTTATTTTAGTCAAAAACATTTGAATGGGTTTTTTTTACTTCACTGATTACAGTCGGTATTGTGGTTTATCCTCCTCCGGCTAGTTGCCATATAGAGGCCACATTACCAAGGTACCGCAAAGACAGGTTCGGCTCCCCAAGGAGCGTCATAACCCGCTCTACGGACCAAGAGTAAAGTGAGTTTAGGAAGAACGAAGATATGTTAGAGTAAAAGACAGAAGTAGTCGTGTTAGAATAGAAAATAGAAAGCGGACAGGATTGCACTCGATGTTAGGAGGTGCAATAAGTTGAAATAGGGACTATAAACACAGGGACTAAAAAGGGACTTCACTGATTACAGTCTAGAGGTTTTATAAAACACTCGTTTATTTACTCATGATATATTTATATTTATATTACCTGGGAATTAGCCGGAAATGAGTATGCGTGGCATGTTAGTTATCTATAAAGAAAAGCCATTAGACTTAAAAATAAAAACTCTACACAATTTTATCTAAATATTTGGAGTTTTATTTAATTACCAAAGTTGCCAGATATTTTATACCTTTACTTTTCACACCATCACCCACCCCTCACCACTGCCTTTACCCTGCATTATTTAGCTTAAAGTAGTTTTATGAAATAATAAATTTTGCTTTTTGATTTGAATCATAAATTAAATTTATGTTCATTAATAGATTTTAAACTTCATTTAATCATTTTTAAGAGTGAGAAAGTTAAAGCCTCTAAACCTCTAAGTAAAAGAGGTTTAGAAACTTAAAATGTAAAACTCAGTAAACTTTTGTGCTGTAAAAGCTTCTCAGAAAAAAAATTCATAATAATTATTGGTCAGATAATTAGAGTTAAGTTTTGAAGTTTCTGTTTTTCCCAGACTCCAATAATTGCACTTATTTTGCAAAGCTATCTCACTATATATAAGTATAATATACCCAAGTTTTGTTGTTACAAAGCTCAAATAAATGCACTTTCTTCAAAGCTTTTTAATTTTATATGAGTATAAACATATCCGAATTTGATGTCTGAAAGTTAGTTTTTTAGCCGAACTCACTGGACCTTGGCTATGTCTTGATCCATTTCACGCTAAACGTCTAAACGCTAAACAGTTGTAGATATCCCATATGTAGAAAATGACATAAAGAGTTTATGCGTCGTTTTTTTATTTTGCGTATTTTATAGTCTTTTTATTCAATTTTTTAGATAGTCGATACATTTGTGATCTTTTGTATGAAAAAACTAAAACAAAGTATAACTGCTTTGCATCCGTTTTGTAAAAACAATTTTGTTTTTAATTTTGTATAATATTGATGTATAATATAATATTATATATCAATATTTAGACTTTCAGTTCTGCTGAAAGGTTAATTTTAGGCTAGACACCCCCCTACGAATTTTTTGGTCGGCAAATTGAAATTGGAGTCGGCAAAATTGGATCTATAACTAGCAGTCGGCAAATGTCGGAAAACGAGAACTTTTTTTTTTTTTTTTTTTTTTTTTTTTTTTAGCGTTAAAAATTTTTTTTTTTGCCTTTAGTCGGCAAAAAAATAGACACATCACCCCTCCTTTAAAATCTCTTCGGGATGGCTCTGGTTACTTTTACAAAATCTTTTAATAAAATGCTTTGTCTTTGTTGCTTAGCTAGTTTCCATATACTTTAGTTATATCAAATAAATAATCCCACTTTTCTTCAAGACATTGTTTAGATTTTTGAACTGAATGATATTTGTTAATCATTAAAAGGTCTATAACAGTGGAAACTCTCATTAACTTAATGAGAGTTTTCACTGTTATAGACCTTTTATTTATTTTTGGTAAACTAAGCTTGAGCCATAAACCAGATAATACTGCGCCAAATCAAATAAAATGACTTCTCTAAATTTGATAAGCAAATAAACCGACAAATAACTTAATTAGCTTTTGGCGTTTCATTTAAATTATCAAGTGGCTCTAAAACTTTGGGTATGTGAGATCTTGTTGATTTTGATTTCTCAAAGTGGACTAGATTTTGAGACCAGGCTTTGATATTTTCAGATTTTTCAGCTATCTGCAAGCTTATTCTTGACATTTCTAAAATACAAAGTATATGTTAACTAACTTATTTTAACTATATTAATTGATGATTTTAGTAAACACAAATTAATCACCTTGATTTGAACACGCTTATTTTGACAGCAAACAATTAAAGATGAAACTTGAAGAAGTATATATATATATATATATATATATATATATATATATATATATATATATATATATATATATATATATATATATATATATATATATATATATATATATATATATATATATATATATATATATATATATATATATATATATATATATATATATATATATATATATATATATATATATATATATATATTATATATATATGTATATATATATATGTGTATATATATATATATATATATATATATATATATATATATATATATATATATATATATATATATATATATATATATATATATATATATAACCATTAGTCGTATCATGCAAAACAATAAAAAATGTATTCAAAACGTAAAAAAAGTTAACTTTTTAGCTTGTTTAAAATAAAAAATTAAATTAAAAAATTTCTACGGGGAATGTTTTTGCAACCAAAAATCTAAAAGCATTTATTTTTATAAGCAAATTTAATAATGTCAGGTTTTAAAAATATACCCATTCATTTTTAAGTAAAAAAATTAAAAAGTCAACCCCTTACTGTGACATCATCCTTTCATTTATATACTCTAATAATTTCTGACACTTGTTGTTGCACTATTTTAAAAATAGAAACATGAGCTCTAAGTTTAAATTTTTTGGCCTCATTTGCAATGACTGCACAATATTTTTATATCATTAAATGCTACATTCAGTTCTCGTCTGATTTTAAGTACAAATATCGTCTACCCCTTTTCTAGAAAATCAGATAACTGGTGCACATCAATGTGACAACAGTTGTTTTACCTTTGTAAACGAGTATTGATTTGCTGTAATATTTTCTGCCAGTTATTAGTCATTGAATATGTTTTATTCTTTTTACTTCCTTTTTTTTTTCTTTTTACTTATCTTAATAGCTAATACTTCAGCTTGTTTTTTTATACATGCTTTATTATAATAAATTTCTTCTTTTTTCAATCCATTTTACATTTGTTTTAATATAATACATTTTTTTATTTCAAATTTGGTAAAATAAAGTATTTACTGAGTTTATGTCTATAAAGCGCTCCAAGTTTGTTTATTAACTATAAAAACACTGTAAAAAATCATTTTTCATCTAAATATTTTAAACCAGTTCTAACTTTTAGACTCTAATGATGAAGAAAACAGTGATGAAGATGAAAACTCTGAAATTGAGCTTGATAAAGATGAAAATCTAGATGAGAGTGAGATTTCTGAAAACACAAAAAACAGCGAGGCAGTAAATTCACATGGACACCATCATCATTTACGACGCCATCATCATAAGCGTCGTCACCATCATGGTAAACGAAAACATCATCATCGCAGACACCACCATCACAGTAAACATCATCATCATCATCATCGCAGACACCACCATCATCATCATCATCATGGAAACCATAGCCATCATGGAAATCACAGCCATCATCATCACCATGGCAACCATAGTCACCACAAAAACAAATCTCATGAGGAAATACCCAATTCAGAAGAAATTGTTTTAGAAGAAAATGAGCCAGGTTAGAGATTTCATTGTACTTTTGATTTTATAATTAAAAGAAAAAAAATTACCAGTTTATAATAATAATGTTGTTGTATCATTAAATAATGTAAAACTGTAATTTCTGATTTTTATTTGCGTTTTTTTTTTCTATTTTCAGTATTTGAAAATGATAATCCAGTCCAATATGAGGAAAATAAGGAAAACTTTAGTGAAAACAGCAAAGGTTTTATGTTCATTTTTGTGAAATTTATTGTTATTGTTTTTGCTTGAAATGTTTGATAAAAACTTATTCCCTTAAATTGTTAACGTTTAGATGAAGAACATGATAACGAAAAAGATGATGATGATGATGAGAAAGATGAACATGATTTTAAGAAAGGTGATTTTATATGTTCATAAGTTTATAATAACAAGTAGTAATAAATTAAGTTGCAACTAACATATTTTGTTACAGTGATTGTTAAGCACAATAAATATATAGCTCTGAGGCAAAACTTTGTGTTTTTAAAAGAAACATAAATTCAAATGTAAAATTATTTTTTAAAAAACATCAAAATAGTTACAGATAATGATATTATTTAATATCATTATCTCTCTCTCTATATATATACAGAATCATTTATTTAGTAATACTTTTAGTATACTGTTAGTAATACTTATAATATCTACAAATTCATGCATAAGTACCCAGATAGCACAAATTCCTTGGGCCATTATTGGCAATTATTGGCTACTGTTTTGGGCCAATATTGGCCACAAAGATTGGACAAAATATTTTAGTCAATCTCTATCAATCGCCCTGCCAGCCATTTTGAAAGTAATTTGTCTAGTTGACTAGCTGTTGATGTTGGATAGCTTTTTCTTACTGCATCTGCATATTAAAATGAGCAATAATAAGCAGATGGAAAGATTTTTTTGTGATCCTTAAAATAATTATAATATAAAAATTTATTATAAAATATTTATGATAAAGGTAATGATGATGACGATGATGATGATGACTATGATAAGAATATAAGTTTTATCTTATATATAACTTTTTTCACTATAATTTTATTTGCAAGTTTAACTACCATATATCACATTTTTCACCCCAACTTGACAACTAAACTCTAATTTTTATTTTCTTCCTGTAAATTTATAAAGCATTGATAGTTTTGCTATCAAGATTTTCATAGCAACTTTTCTCAAACAATCATCAAGACCACTTCCTCCAATTAGAGACAAAAAAATAACCTATAAAGAAATAAGCATTTATCGGTAGCTATATCATATGAAAATGAGTTTACTAAAGTATAAACGTTATTACATATGAAGTCAATTTTAAATAGAAAAAATATACTAATTGAGTTCTTAAATTAAAAAATAAAGTAAACTTTTATATTCTTTATATTATATAATGATAATATAAGAGTTACTGCATTTAATGCAGCATCTTCTTGTTAAAATCCTAATTAACCCTAAGAGTTCATCTATTTCTTTTAATGGAAGTATAAAGTTTGCATGAAGATTTCCACTTGAATTATAACCAAGTGACACTTGCTTTTGGCACTGCACATGTAACTCTGACTTAATTTCCTCTAACCATTTAATCACACTGTGAAGATACTATCAACATCAGCCACAGCTTGTTTTAATAAATCAGGAACTATTCAAAAACAATAAGTTATATTTATAGGAAATGTTCAGGTATATAGAGTCCCAAAAATGACTCTACGAATTTTGGAAGTAACAAAATCTTTATTTTTACATAATTTCTAGTGTTAGGGTTTTAAAAAAGTTGAGAGTGTATAAGAATAGAATTAAAGTTGAGAACTATATAAGAATAAAATTACAGGAGATTTGTAGTTGTAAAACCTATTATATTTCTTCCTGAACTATGTGAAGCAAGAAGAAATACAGTGGGAAACTGGATTCAATATTTTCATCTTACAATATCTAGTTTACAACTTTCATGTTCTCAATTACATCTTAAATTTAATAATTGTAACTTTGCTGTTCTCAATTTCATCTTACTCTTTACATTTACAAGCTACACAAGTGTGCAATCATAGACGTTAAGCTGCAAAATAAAAAATAAAAAAAGCCCCTCTAACTTATTAGAGCACCAGGAACAATAAAAAAGTTAGTATTTTGTAACTTTCAAAAGCAGTCTATTATAAAAAGAACATCTTTTTGCAAATATAATTGAACAAAATATATGCAAAAATATTATTCTAAATACAAAACTTACAAATTGCAGATGTGATGTTTGTGCTAGAACTAGCTGGCGAAGGTTTATCAATTCAATCTGTGGAAGTTTTGAAAGTTGACTGTCTACATGGGGGTGGGGGAAGAAGTGGTACCAAATTTTCATTATCCAAAGAGTCAGAATTAGAATTTTCTGATCAATTGGTCTTTTTTTTCTTTTTTTTGATTGCAATGTCAGAACTTCTAAATTTGCAAACAAAATGTTAATAAAACTGTAATGTAAATATAATAATAATGAATACAAAGTTTCAACATAAGAAATCTATTTTGCATTTAGAATCTTAAAGTTTTAAAAAATATACAATAAATATGATGTACTTTGCCATTGTTTTTTCAGTTTTTTCCTCTTTAAATCATGTTTTATTTCTGAACAACTTGAAATTAAATCAGTGTAGTACAAAGATTTAGCCTCAGTCTTTTTCATCTTTTCATAGTCTGGAAAATTGAATTTTCAATTTTCTTATAATATAAGAAAAATGAAAAATATCAGGTTTACTTTCCACACTGCTATCACTTTCCTCACTGCTATCATCCGACAATGACTCTACATCAATAGATTTAATTGTATCCTGCTTCATACAAATTTTTCTAACTATTTATAACTAATACCACATAATTACTATTTTCATTCAACCTTTCTCTATCTATTGAATTGAAATCCAGCATATTTAACTCAGAATTGTTATCAGATTTGGAGTTATCAAGAATTGGAGAGAAGTGTTCCTATAAATGTTGATTACAAACAACATGATCATCTTTTTGCCCCACAATGTCATTAAAAGAATAGCAGGCATGAGATACAACACTATATTTTTTTAAAGCTGTGTTATTATTGGTGAAAAAAGATTTTGTATTGGACATAATTTTGTTGACAGATTTAATTATTTCTCTTTACTTTGACCAAAAAGATGACACAGTATCCATGACCTGTTGAAATCTCTCTCTCTCTCTCTCTCTCTCTCTCTCTCTATATATATATATATATATATATATATATATATATATATATATATATATATATATATATATATATATATATATATATATATATATATATATATATATATATATGTATATATATATATATATATATATATATATATATATACATATATATATATATATATATATATATATATATATATATATATATATATATAAAATATAAGTTATAAATATATATAATATAAGTTATAAAAACCTTATAAAAGCTAAAATGTAAATAAACAAAAACTATGATAAAAAAATATGTTTATAATACATATATATGCATACTTTAAAATTGAATATGACTTTAAAACTAAATGCAGTTCTATAATAATAATAACTTATTTCCAATAATATTGGTCCAAAATGATTGTGTTAATCAGAGATGTGCGCCATATTAAAAAATCCAACTTTATCGCAACTTTTGGTTTTAATATATAAATTTATTGCCAATCATGGCCCAATACATTCCCAAACAAGTCGGCCAGTATTTAGGCTTCTATATCAACTGCAAATGCAAGCCGACAAACGCAAAGCCTCAGCAAATAAAGCAAAATGATGGGATACAATGGCCCGTTATATTTGTTTAAAAAAATTATTTGCCCAATAAAAAGCCATCGTACGGTGTTTACTGGGTGTATACATAAATAGCATAATCAACACAGGCCAACAACAACAAAAAAGTTTCTGCTTTCAAGGAAACAACACATATTTTGTAGAGAATTTCTCATTTCGATTTGAAATATGTAATAGATTTTTCACCACACGTCAAGTTGTAAAGACCATATCTTTTGTATTTGGGCTAAAATCCCTGACATTTTGAAAAAAAATTATTCAAAAATATGTCAACCTGTATCTCAAAAAAATTTTAAGCAAAAATATTTGTTTTCTAAAATCGCTGAGACAATACGCTTCTTTTGAGACCCAAGTTGACGAATTTTTTGGTGGTTTTTTTATGCATTATTAGGGATTTTACCCCAGATATTAAAGATAAAAATATCTTTACAACATGACATGATGGTGACAAATATTTGAAATCAAAATTAGGAGTGCCATATAAACAAATGTATTTTTAGTTAGGAAACAGAAAAATTTTTTTGTTGATGGCCTATGTAATTGGTTATATATCGCAAAGCATAAACAATGGTATAGAATTCAAAAAAATAGACATTTGCTTTTAGACTCTGATAATGAAGACAGTAGTGATGAAGATGAAAGTTATGAAATTGAACTAGGTAAAGATAGTAATCTAGATGAGAGTGAGATTTCTGAAAACACAAAAAACAACGAGGCAGTAAGTTCATATGGTCATCATCATCATAAACGGCGCCATCATCATAAGCGTCGTCACCATCATGGTAAACGAAAACATCATCATCGCAGACACCATCATCACAGTAAACATCATCATCACCACCATCATGGAAAGCATAGACACCACCATCACCATCATCATCATCATGGAAACCATACCCATCATGGAAATCATAGCCATCATCATCACCACCATGGCAACCATAGTCACCACAAAAATAAATCTCATGAGGAAATACCAGATTCAGATGAAATTGTTTTAGAAGAAAATGAGCCAGGTTAGCAATTTTGTTGTACTTTTGATTTTGTAATTTAAAAAAAAACATAATAATAATGGTAAATAAATTTTAATGAAAAATTTTAAAATCGTCTTTCTTTTTTTCCCGCTTTCTACATCGTTTTTATATCACGATTTATATCATTGTTATATTACCCACAACTAATTTTATAATAATCAATAAAGTAATACTAATTAGCTTTTAACAACTTTTCATAACGCTCATGTAAAACTGTTTTTTCTAATTTTTATTTGCGTTTTTTTTTTCTATTTTCAGTATTTGAAAATGATAATCCAGTCCAATATGAGGAAAATAAGGAAAACTTTAGTGAAAACAGCAAAGGTTTTATGTTCATTTTTGTGAAATTTATTGTTATTGTTTTTGCTTGAAATGTTTGATAAAAACTTATTCCCTTAAATTGTTAACGTTTAGATGAAGAACATGATATTGAAAAAGATGATGATGATGAGAAAGATGAACATGATTTTAAGAAAGGTGATTTTATATGTTCATAAGTTTATAATAACAAGTAGTAATAAATTAAGTTGCAACTAACATATTTTGTTACATTAATTGTTAAACACAATAAATATACAGCTCTGAGGCAAAACTTTGTGTTTTTAAAAGAAACATAATTTCAGATGTAAAATTATACTTTAAAAAACATCAAAATAGTTACAGTTAAGTATTATTTAATATCTTTATCTCTCTCTATATATACAGAATCATTTATTTAGTAATACTTATAATATCTATTAAATATTAATAATATTTATATTATTGTTAATATTATTAATATATTATTAATAATACTTATAATATCAACAAACTCCTACATAAATACATTTGAATAACAATTAATAAGTATTTGGTTAAATATTGCAAACGGTATAGGTTTTAAAAATAAAAATATAAAATAACTATAAAAAAATATCTATAAAATAAAAAATATAAAAATAAAATAAAAATAAACAATTGTATAGAATTAAAAAATTAAGACAGAAATTTAATTTTAGACTCTGACGATGAAGACAATAGTGATGAAGATGAAAAACATGAAATTGAACTAGGTAAAGATGGAAATCTAGATGAAAGTGAGATTTCTGAAATCAAAAAAATTGACAAAGCTATAAGTTCACATAGACATCATCATCAACGACGCCATCACCATAAGCGTCGTCACCATCATGGAAAACGAAAACACCATCATCGCAGACATCATCATCACAGTAAGCATCATCATCACAGACATCATGGAAAACATCATCACCATCATCATCACGGAAACCATAGCCATCATGGAAATCATAGCCATCATCATCATCACCATGGTAATCATAGCCACCACAAAAATAAGTCTCATGAAGAAATATTTGATTCAGAAGAAGTTGTTTCAGACGAAAAAGAGCCAGGTTAGCAATTTCATTGTAACTTTAAATCATCATATGAAGTGTCACCATTAGGCTTTAATAAATAAATTTAATAAATCTCAATTAGAATGTATAGTTTATAAGAAATGTTTATTTTACGTTTATTTTTATATACAAAGTCACAGAAGTAAATATTAGTAAGTGAACGATGCAAACTCTTTAATTGTGTACAAAAAAAGTGTACAAACATAAGCGAGGGTACAGTTTAAATTAAACTGTTTAAAATAGTCTCCTAATGTCTTTTGTGCATATTTTTTACATATTTTATATTGTATATTATTTAAACTATTATTACATAAATAGTTTTATGTTGATTTAAAATTCATAGATAAAGAACATGATGAAAAAGTCTATGAAAAAATGAACACTATTCGAACACAAGATCAACTAATTATATTAATAATAAAAAATGATTTAAATTTAAAAATTTTATAATTATCATAATTATTTTTAGCACTATATACTGGAAACAGTTTTTGATGTTTAATTTTGAAGTTTTCGATTTTTTGACATTGTATATATGTATATATAGTAAATAAAATATATTATAAACTTTAGAAGAATTTGATGAGAACGGTGAACAAGATAAAAAAGTGAGAGATTACCAGGAAGATGATAACAGCAAGTTTGATGAAAGCATAGAAGAAAGTAGCGATCAAGATCATCAAGAGCATCATAGACGTCGTCATCATCATAACAGACCCCACAATCATTCAAAACGCAAACATCATTGTAAGCATAACTACCGTCATCACAGTACGTTGTTTTTTGAGTTCTTTAGATTTGCTTCTTTTTTCCGTTTTATATTTTTTGTGCACTTTTTGAAGTGTGTGCCTTATAAAAAGTTAAAAAAAAAAAAGTAAAAAAATGATTTTTGCCATAAAATTCATTATTAAGATAATATTATATACTTGATGCGTCAACAATATACATTTATTAAAACATACATGGTTGGTTTATAGTATAAATTAAAATAACTATATAGTAAATATACTTAAAAACGCGAAATATATGTTTTTTTACTTGAAAAAACCTATTTTTAGAAAAGTCTGACAAGAGGGAAGACTTGGAAGACAAATCAAAAACCTCCGAGGATAACACAGAAGTTTCTGATTTTAATCAAGAAGAACGTAACTTTGGATTGCCAACATTTTAAAAAATGTTACGTAAAAGAACTTTTTTTTATTTAAAACACATTTTACAGAATTTTTATTTGTTGTTAATTTTTGTATCATTAATCAATGTATTATAACTTTACAACCTCTATTGATAGTAATTTATAAATCTTTTAGTTGCAGAAAATTTGCGTAATACCACAGTTATAAATGTATTTGTATCAAAATATATATATGTAATGCATACGAGGCCGGGGCGATAGGGGTGTGTGACACCCCCCCCCCCTCCATTAATGATTTTTAGTCGGCCCCCCTCCATTAATGATTTTTAAATTTGACCCTTAGTCGGCAAATGTGACCCTTTTTGACTAGTTAGTCGGCAAATGCAGACCCTGTCGATAGGTTAGTCGGTAAAGTCAGTCGGCAAATATCGTTATGGCAGTCGGTAAATTTAAAAAAACGAGGACCTTTTTTTTTTTTTTTAGACGGCAAAAGTTGTAATGGCACCCCCCACGTGACGCCTACTCGCGCCGGCCCTGAATGCATATGTGCATGTGTGTATATATATATATATATGTATGTATATATATATATATATATATATATATATATATATATATATATATATATATATTTATATATATAAATATATATTCATATATATATATATATATATATATATATATATATATATATATATATATATATATATTTGATTGAATTGAAAACACTATAGTTAAAGCAGGTGTTCCATTAATTACGTCAACAAAATAGGGCGAGGGGTCTGGCAATTTTTGACAAGGGGAGGTCAAGAAAAGTTGACGTCAATAACGTTACTCTTTTTAATAAATATAGTTACTTCGTTACTAGTCATGCATACTGGCCAAGAAAAAAAAAGGATCAAAACTTTTTTTGCTTTTTTGTTTTTTATGTGTCCCAAGAAAACCTAACGGTCTTGTCACAAAGAACCGCGAAAGTGCATTTAACCAGGAAATTCATGCCTCCTTCCTTAACGTGACGCGAACATATGTCCGTTTCGAATCTGGGTTTCCTGCTTCTAAAGCAAGCGCTCTAGCCACTGCGCCATGGCCGCAAAACAAGATTGTTACATACCAGGATCAGACAGCCTGCTACTTACAATCGAAGTTGCTCATTTAGAGAGAGATCTTGGAGTTCTTATCTCAAATGATCTTAAACGTAATGCTCAAGTTTTAGCAGCTGGGGTGAACGCTAGCCACTCCTTAGAGAGACTGAAAAAAACTATTTACAGCCTGTGGAAAGAGTTGTACAACATATGTTCGTCATTACCTAGAGTACGCTATCCAAGCGTAGTCACCTTACCTACGGGCAGACATAGAAGCGCTAGAAAAAAGTTTAAAACCTTGCTATGAAAAACATTCCTGAGATTAGGCTTTGCACCGCTGGGCAGCAAAAAGTCATATTTGGTCTTACGACACTTGAAGAAAGAAGAATAAAAGGTGATTTAATTCTGATGTTTAAGTTCATGCGTGGACTAGACGAAATAAACTTTCATGTACAATTCAATTGTCCTTCGTCGTCAAAGTATATTATGCTTAGTCATAATCGAAGACTTACACAGCAAAGAGTACTCAATTGCATGCCAAGAGAGAAATTCTTCACGAACCGTTTTGTGTTGCAGTAGAGTACCCTGCCGCAAATAGTAATTGACGTGACTTCCGTCAACATTTTCAAAAATTGACTAGATGAACATTTAAATTAGTTAAAAGAGAATTTTCAAACGATAACTGGAAATAAACTCTCTCCACATATGTTTCGAGCATTCTATTATGTTCTTAAAGTCCGGTACTTGTGTTACAGATATGCACATATATCTTAAGATTTTTTGTATGGAGGTGCCTGATGCAGCACATCTTTGTTGGTAATTTAAACATAGCAAACATTTATGATTTTTCAAAAGTCTATAAGTTTATTACGGATTGTTGTAAATATTTAAATTACTGACCACTAAAATTAAATAAACTTAAAAAAAAAAATTAGTTACATACTCACTCAACTTAATATTTTAATATTCTGCTTTTTTTAAACCGTGCTTTACTTTAAAAATACCTAACACATACGGAACTAACTAAGCATTCGCGAGTTTTTTAGTCTTAACACTATTATTTTTTAAAAGTTTGTGTTTGTTGACCTGATGTAAAGACAAATAAATATTAATGTAAGTACATAATCTACATTATATCATTTAAATATTTATACCAGAAACGGCAACCTGCTGCTCGCAAGCAGGTTGCCGACCCTGGCATAAACATTTGATCCTAAAATTTCAATGTTATAATGCGACTCTCCAGCTCTATGCATAAATATTATAATATTGAAAACAAAATGATTGTAGCCCTTTAAAAACTGGTAAATTTTTATAAATTATAAACTTTGGGTCTTCTGTCTTAAAAGATATTAGCCCCTTATTACTACATAAATTTCACAGTTCTCAACAACATGGCGTTAATAACTCAATTTAGTTAAAAATGGCGCTTGGTTGCTTTCCTTTTAAACGTGCAATTAAAATCGGAATCCAATAACTCGTGACACCTAATCTAATTATTAAATGTCTTTTAAACGTTTTTTACGTAATAATGTTTAGAAGACGTTTAAAAGACATTTAAAATACATTTAGAACGTAACTTTTAAAAACAAATACCCGGCATCATTTTGAATTTCGCAAGAAAATCCGAAAATTGTGCATTATCATTAAAACTTTCCCTATTCCTAAATAACTAATAAACGTAATCAAGCATGTGAAGTGATACGTTTATAAAACGATTTCAACAATTACTATGAGGTGCCAAACAAACGTGTCTGCCCATTTATTTGGAACGAAAAACCCACAACATTTTTACCAAGCCCATTAAAACTTATTACGTTTTTATTGTTAAATTTAAATCTCTTTTACTAATTTGTAAGTTCCTTTAGTAAAAAGAGCTTTAAAGTTTCCAAAAAAATTGTAGTTAGATTTAATGACAACTATTCTTCCTTCTCTCCCTAACTGACATTTCATAGTGACGGTCATGGTTTTATTACTTAAAAAAATTTTATTTATTTAATTCAAAATATTATATTCAAAAATATCTAGTTATTTATTGTATCGGACAAAACATGGTGGACAAGCTCAAATTTAGAACAAAAGTTGATCAAAAATTAAAAAAAAATAGTAAAACAATTGTACATACTAGTTTTTAAGTAGTTTATTATGTTGTTAACAAAATTTAAAACTTTTGAATCATATTAAAAATCAACAAAAACGTTTAATAACACATTTTCCTTAACAATCTAGATTTTTCTTTGGACAAAACAAGGTGGACATTCAAAAAATCGACTGAAAATCCAAAAAAAAAAAATCAAAAATTAAATTAATATTTTTCAAAAAACTTCAAAAATTAACTTAATATTTGGTAGGACCTCCTTTACTTTCAATTACTGCTTTCATTCTTCGAGGCATTGACTCAATTAATGAGTCAACAATTTTCATGTCAATCACTCGTCAGGCCTTCTCGATTTGTTCAAACATTTCCTCACTGGTCCTTATATTTCCACGCTCAATCTTATTGTCAATTATCTCCCAGAAATTTTCTATAGGATTCAAGTCAGGGCTGTGTGCAGGCCACTCCATTACGGTGATATTATTTTCCTTGAACCATTGTTTTGCAATTTTTGATGTATGTTTGGGGTCATTGTCTTATTGAAAAATCCATTTTAGGGGCATCACCCATTCAGCATGTAATAACATAACATCTTCCATTATATCTTTGTACACAAAGCTGTCCATAATTTCATTAATTTTGCAAATAGGACCAGTTTCAAGAGTTGAGAAACATCCCCAAACCATAGCAGATGTTCCATGCTTAACACTCTTCTTGGTATATTTAATATTGTATCTGGTGTTCTATGGACTCCAGACTCGCTTCTCGCCGTCACTTTCGAAAAGCTTATATTTTGATTCATTACTAAAAAGTATGCTTTTCTACTGGTTTACAGTCCAATTTTGGTGAACTTTGGCAAATGCAAGACTTAGCTTTCTATTTTTAAAAGAAGTTAGTGGTTTCTTGGCAGATATTCGTGAAAACAATTTTGCTTCATTAGCTCTTCGTCGCACAGTGTGATTGGAGATTTGTAGTTCAAGTTTTTTCTGTTAATTTTGTAGATGACAAAAACTGATCATTTTTAAACTCTTTAACATTTCTTCGATCTAGTCTTTGTGATGTTTTCCTGGGACATCCGCCCTAATGGTTTGTTTTATAGCAGTCACGAGATCTAAATGATTTGACAGTTTTGCTTACAGTCGATTTAGCTAAATTATATTTTTTACAAATTACAGCTTGACGTATTCCGCATTTAAAATCTTTAATAATATTTTCACGTAAAACACTTCCTAATTTGTCGTAAGCCCTTTTTAAATTGTATTTTTTTACGCGATATATCACAAGTTAAATCTATTTAGTTTAATTGAAAAAATAACTCGTGTTTGTTGCAAATTGACGTTCCAAAATCGATTTTATTATTTAAGAGTACTCTTATGATAAAAGTGAAACAAAAGAATCCGATAAATAGAATAAAAACAACGAAATCTTATAAAAAAAAGCATCGTTTTGATTTGTCCACCTTATTTTGTCCAAAGAAAAATGTCGTTTATAGAGAAAAATGTGTTATAAATTTTTTTTGTGATTTTAAGTATAATTCAAACGTTTTAAATTTTGTTAAAAACATAATAAACTATTTAAAAATTAATATGTAGAATTATTTTACTATACTTTTTTTAAATTTTGTTCTAAATTTGAGTTTGTCCGCCATGTTTTGTCCGATACTGTATAAAAAAACATTGGGTTATAGTTAAGTATTTGTTAGATAAGTTAGAATAACATTAACTAAGAAAAATATTTATAATATTTCCAAAAAATGTATACTATGTTTGCAAGAAAAATGTAAAACTATTACCTTTTTGGATCATAGAAGTTTACTAAACAAAAAATCTGAACTAATTTCTAAATGCAAACCTGAAAATAAGTACCTTTTAAAAAAAAATAACTAAAAATTATCCTAATTCTAAAAAATTTATTCCATAAATAATTTTTTTAAATGTAATTAATGCAATTTCCTGGTTGCAAAATAACTACAGTTATTATATCAGGGTGTCCACTCTGCTGGAACTGGAAAAAATTTATAGGGTTGTTTTTAAAAAACATGATGGAATATTCGGAAGCACATCGTTAAATCAATGATGCACAAAAAATACATTTTCCAGTTTCTTTATCATGTTTTTCAAAAATAGTTTTTTTCTAGTTCTTTCAGTTTTTCCAGCAGAGTGGACACGCTGTATATAATTAATTATAATAAGCCCCAACTTCCCTGTGAAATAATTTTTCTATAAATTGAATTTTTAGATATTCAGACATATTCCACACATGCATTTATATTTAAGTAGAACCAGTTTTATCCTTTAACTTTTATATAATTCATTAACATTTTTTAAAATTTGTTATAATCTTAAATATTTATTTATCTCAGTTTCATTTCTATGTGACATATCACGCTCTGGCTGTGACATATCACACTCTGGCTGTGACATATCACACTCTGGCTGTGACATATCACACTCTGGCTGTGACATATCACACTTTGGCTGTGACATATCACGCTCTGGCTGTGACATATCACACTCTGGCTGCTCTTTAAATAAAAGATGTACAAATAACAATCCCAACTAGATATTTGAAAACAAAGTTTTTTTCACTAAGTTAATAATATTTAGATTCAACTACCATATAGTTGTAAATGTCAATAATATCAACATTGTTAGGAATCAAATTAACTCCTACAATTTGTTTGTTTTGACTACATGTCTTATTGTCTTGCAGTTTATTCAAAATATTAAGCATTACGTCAACTTTAGGCTATCTTACATAAAGTTTTAGAAGCACGCTGTTAGTTTTCAACAACTTGGACTAAAGTTTTGTAATTACCACTAATAGTCGATTAAAAAAAACTACATTTAACCGCTTAAAATGTCTATAAAGGTCCACTGAAATTCTGCTATAGAATGTTTACTGGGTTTAATTAAGTTTAAAGAATTTTCTAAAATAAAGTTATAGGACGTAAATTTTTTATTGGTTTAAATATCACATAAAAAAATCTTCCACTGAGTTCTAAAAAAATAATTTCCAGTTAATTAGCAATTATTCTTTTAAAATATAAAGAGATTGCTGTGGACTCCTGCGTAATTGGAAGTTTCATGAAACTATAAAAACTTAATGTCAATGAAACTATAAAAATGTTAATATTAACATTTTTGTAGTTATAATGAAACTATAATGAAACTATAAAAATTATAATGAAACAATAAAAACCTTGTTTTTCCTCAATTTTTATAGTAATTTATTATATCAAATGAAATGAAAATGGCGGAAAGCTTGATTTTAAGTTTTTAACTTGTTTAAATATAATAAATAAAGTTTTAAGAAACTTTGTCGTTATATAATATTGTCAAAATGTTTATTTACAATTTTCAAGAATAACTTATTATTTGATAAATACAACATTTTCAAATATATATATGTATACATATATATATATATATATATATATATATATATATATATATATATATATATATATATATATATATATATATATATATATATATATAAGGCCGGCGCGATAGGGGTGTGTGGGGGAGGAGGGGGTGTAACACCCCCCATCAATGACTTTTAGTCGGCAAATTTGACCCTTAGTCGGCAAATGTAGACCCTGTCGATAGGTTGGTCGGTAAAGTCAGTCGGCAAATGTCATTATGGCAGTCGGTAAATTTAAAAAAACGAGGACCGTTTTTTTTTTTTTTTAGACGTCAAAAGGTTGTAATGGCACCTCCCCTCACCTCGCCCCTACTCGCGCCGGCCCTGTATATATATATATATATATATATATATATATATATATATATATATATATATATATATATATATATATATATATATTTACATATATTTTTTTATTTTAAAGAAATTTCTAGATATAGAAGACTTCTTTTCAAAATTGACGGTTATGCGCCTCCACTTTATAAATCTTTATTGCTCATGATAGAAGATACCTAAAGTTTGGAAAAATAAAAATACTTAAAGTTATCACTTTTATAGACCTTTCCATCTATAATATAAAAGTGAGACTCCAATATTATCCTGAAAAGAATCAACAAATCTAAAAAATCAAATAACTATCTTTAGAAGACGTTTTGCAATTTTTTTTTAAATTTTCAAAATTGCAGGAAAAATTATGACCTTTATCAGCTACAGGATTGATCATACAATGTTTGATACTAAAGTGTTTATTTTATTTTGGTTATTAAGCACTGACAGACACAATATCCACTCAATCCTGTAATGTGTACAATGCTGGATAAAGGAATGCTAAGAATTTATTCTTAATTTTTTGTTAAATTGATATCGGCAGAAATAATTGAAGAGAAGCTATCTCTAACCTTAGGAAAGAAAGAAGTTCAGTTACTCTTTAGAGAAAGGTTAAGCCTATTTGTTGACATACCTAAAACTGGGTTTGGCAATAGCTATGATCAGAGGCAATTTTACGGGGGAAGGTGTTTCTGTGTGTGTATGTGTGAGGAGGAGGAGGGGGTGGTATCACCCCTCCCCCCCTCCCCAACGAAGATGATTTTCAAGTTATAGTCTGTTTTTTGACAAATTTAGTCGTCAGTTGGCTATTTAACACAATTCAGTCGGTCAAATTTTTGTTTTAAGGACTTTTTTTTTTTTCATTTTAGAAGCTATTCGTAGAATTGCCTCTGGCTATGATAGCAACACTGCCAGATAACCATTTAAAAATCAAAAAGTTTTTCTTGAAGTTGCAAAAATTGATTGTGAAACAATTAAAAGATTTCATAATATTCCGATAAAAATATTGAATGAATGTCCTATTAGTATCGATCAGTTAGATTTATATGCATTAAAACAGCTAAACGTAGAGTGAAATAATAAGACTGGTATGTTATGCTTCCTAATGTACTTAAACTGCTACTGCATACTCTTTCTATTTCATATGATCTACACTTAGCAATTGGGGTATATTTAAAAGTTGCACTAGATTTAAAATGATGAAGGTTTTTATAGTTTAGCACACAATAAGTCATATGCCTTCTAGTAAAATCAGATCCAAATATATCAAACATTTTTTTTAAAAAACAAAAGAAGTGTTGAAGAAAACCATCAACATATAAAAATATTAAAATAATAATGCAAATATAAAAATAGATATAATAAATTTTTTCTCTATGCATCAACAACCTTGAAAATTCCATTTTAAACAAATCTCAAGAAAAGAAATGTTAAAATGATCAAAACAATGTTTTAAAATTTTAAAACTTTAACTAAAAATACTTTTTACACGTGTAGTCAAACTTAACGCTAATATAAACGCTTATGCGCGCAAAGTACTTGCGTACTTTGCGCGCATAAAAGTTAAAAAAATTATTCTTCCAGATCAACTGATTTTGTAAACTTTAATATAATGTAAAGTTTTTAAATTTTTTTAGGTGCAAACCTACAATTTACCATTTTTGCATTTTCCTTAGAGAATTTGATAACCTCTAGGAAAGTTATTTTTCAAATTTTCTAGGAAAAATGGGTAGCAAAAATGTTAAATTTGCATGTTAAAATATCAAATTTTATTAAAATTTAAAATATTTGTGAATTTACATATTGCTAAAATTGAGGTCAGAAAATTTTTTAACCGTGACATATAAACTCAGGTTGCACTAGAGAACGGAAAAAAGAGGCGAACAAATAAAATTTTTATTCTTTGGGACCCCTAGTAAAAATAAATTAGCAAAATGTCGCAATTTTTTTTACTCAATAACAAACCCGAAAAGTAAACTTAATGCGCGCACTCACTTAACTTAATAGCCACACTCGTTTTATGAGATACTATAGCCACACATAGCCTACATTTACGTCAACTCATGAATCGAGTGTTGCTATTATTTGACAATGCGCCTCAGGTAACATTTTCTTGTAGTGGAGTTTGAAAGTTTTGAACTTTGTAAATAAACTTTACTTATTTTTTTTCTTAATTATTTATAAATTTTTAAAACTGTTATTTAATTGCATTTTTAAATATATTTTTCTTTTGATTTATATTTATAAGTTAATAAATATTATTTTTGCCGAGCAAAAATACTTTTTTTATAGTTTTCATTGCTTTTATTATTGTTAATGGTTCCCAACTCCGACATGACGATAATGGTTCCCAAATCCGAGATGACGCTTTTACAAATGCTCGAGATACGCTTTTCCCAACTCCGAGATGACGCTTTTACGAATCTCCGAGATACGTTTTTCCCAACTCCGAGATGACGCTTTTATGAATCCCTGAGATACGCTTTTCGCAACTCCGAGATATCGTTTTTATGAATCTCTGAGATTTGCTTTTCCCAACTCCGAGATGACGCTTTTACGATTTCGATCGTAAGAAGATTGCGAATCAAACTACTCTTACTGTTTCGGCAAACATGGTTTATTTGACATTATTTAATACATGGTCTATTTTTGTATGAAAGTTGTCAGTTTTCAGACGCAAATTAAAAGTATATAAACAATTCTTAGACAGAAATATATTAAATTATAATTTTTATACATTCATTGTTAATATTTACAACCAACTTATATTATAACGGTTAACTTACAATTAAAAAATTGGTTAAATATCGTTTAACGACATACATCTTAAAATTAGTTTAATAACCACTTTAAACAAATTCTACTTCAAACTTTTAAGTTTAACTTTATATAAACATTTATCATCATAAACAATACGTCATAAAAAGTAATGTCTGGGCATAAAAAAAAGTTACACCCATCGACTGCATATCTCATAAAAAACATCTTGTCATCAAGCACCAAACATTTTTTTAACAGTGTAGCCCTAAAAAACAAAAAAACAAGTGAAATTAAAAACAAAAAAATTGACAAAACATATTAAGATATTAAATACTAAATCAGTATATCGATAGTACGTGTAAATGCTTACGTCCACACTATAAATATACTCGTGCTCTTTGGTCGAAGGGTTTAACCTACTTCATCTAATAGTCATATGGAGATCTTAAATTAAGATCCGTAGAAGACAATTTCAGCGTACTAAAGAGAAACATAACCCGGCGCCACAGACCAAGGTGAGTTTAAAAAATTCAAAATAAAAGTCGAAAGTAATTAGTTAAAAAGATAGAGAAACGCGGGGAAACCGGTCATTTAAGAAACACAAAAACTAATGAAATCTAACAAAAACTAATGAAAACTAACAAAAACAAAAACTTTCTTATCTTTTCTGATTTAAAAAGTTTTTGAAAATTTGTTCACAAAGTAAAACTACTCCCTTGGCTAATTAATGCCCATACCTTCCGACCCTTGGCTGAGTAATATATCTATATGACAAGACCAAATTCAAGGCAAGACAACTGAATTCATGAACGAGGCTGAGATCAAGATATTTAAAGTAGTGTCTCTAAGATTCGTTGAGAAAAGACGGCGCTGCATTGCTAGAAATACACTGAAAAAAGATATTTAGTTAGGTTAAGGAAAAAAAAAAAAAGAAAAAGCAAAAAAAGTGGAAAAGAAGAAATCCAGCATCAAAGGAAAAAATAGAGGAGTAGAAACATTTTTGACGTTTCCTCCTAAAAAGTGCAACTTTTAGGAGGAAACATCAAAAAACAACTCTCTTTAAATTATAAACTCTACATAGTGTAGTTTTACTATCGCATTAGTTACCACAAAGAATAAAAGTACAAGAAAGAAAGTAAAAGCTTATAATGTTCAACAGATTTCCAGAAATATATATATATATATATATATATATATATATATATATATATATATATATATATATATATATATATATATATATATGTATATGTATATATATATATATATATATATATATATATATATATATATATATATATATATATATATATATATATATATACATATATATACATATATATATATATATATATATATATATATATATATATATATATATATATATATATATATATATATATATATATATATATATATATGTATATATATATATATTTATCTATACATATATATACACATATATATATATATATATATATATATATATATATATATATATATATATATATATATATATATATATATATATATATATATATATATATATATATATATATATATATATAAATATATATATATATATATATATATATATAAATATATATATATATATATATATATATATATATATATATATATATATATATATATATATATATATATATATATATATATATATATATATATATATATATATATATATATATATATATGTATATATATATTTATATATATATGACGGAAAAAAACACATACTGAAACTTTTTAGTCCCTGTGTAATAAGATATAAAATATTCTAATAATTCTGAACGGGAGGTAATACACTGGTATTCAGAGTGTTAGCCCTCCTATAAAGACCAACTCAACATCAAAGAAGTAATCCACTGTTGTTTGTAGTGGTTGCTTCTCTTTCATTTCATTGGGGATTGAGATATGACTAAACTCACTGACCAACAAAAGAATTGTATAGCTTTGATGATTAACAAAGCATTTCAAGAGCTAAAGGATGACTTTCAAGTGAAACTAAATCAACAAACTAAATTATTTGAAGTGAAATTAAAGGAAAAAGATGCAGAAATAGCTGAACTTAGTGAGAAAGTAAAAAGACTAGAAGAAAACAATGCAAATTTACCACCTTCTAGTTCACCTGCTGTTTGTTACAGCCAAATTGCTAAGCAACTAGCCAAACCAGGTTCTGAGCTGTATAATACTAGCATCAAAGTGTCAAAAAGTCATGAAATATTATCAAGTAAAAAGTCTAAAAATGTTGTAATTGTTGGTTTGCCTAACTCACAAAAAACTATAATCGAGGATCGCAAAACAGATGACGAGAACATGGTCAACGAATTAATACGTTCGCTGAACAGACGAATAATAATAAAATCAACATTCAGATTAAAATCTAAAGTTCCCTTGGTAAACAATGCGTCTGAACCGTTAGTTGTCGAATTTGAGAATGAAGTTGCACGAAACGAGATGCTGGCTGCAGCAAGGAAACTGTCAACTATTGAGGCCTACAAAAAAGTATATATACGGCCTGACCACACTCCTGATGAGCAGGCTGAATTTGCACAATTAAATAAAGAAAGAAAGGAGGCGAACGAGGACTTGCAACGAAATAATAACCTAGACCAGCCCTTTCGATTTGTCATTAGAAGCGGAAAATTACTGTGCATCAACGTCACTACAACAAAAGACATTGGCAACCGCAAAGTTCACCCATTTGTCAAAGAGAGCGTTGCCAAGCAGGCCCGGAGGGGCTCATATCAGCCAATCTTATAAATCTTACCAAAACCTGAGTAATGTAAAACTTCCTATTTATTTAAAGCAAAATACTAGTACTAACTATAAACCAATTAAATTTTATTATACTAATGCTACCTCCTGTAACTCTAATAAATTATCTGAGCTGTCCACACTTGCTTTGGCATATGAAATTGATGTTATTGCAATTGCAGAAACTTAGTTTAAATTGGATTCGATTAAAATAATTGATGGCTATGAACTGTATTAGGCAGATAGAGATAGAATTGGAGGAGGTGTTGCCATTTATGTAAATAAAAGACTTACAAATATAGAAATTGTAAATGTGCATCTTAACAACAAAGAGATCGAACAAGTCTGGTGCTTAATAAATTGTAATAATTTTCATTTAATTGTTGGTTGTGTATATAGACCACTAAACTCTACAGCTGATTACTCAAAATTGATTCTAGACTCAATCAGAACCGCTTCAAAACTCAAAAGTGGAAAAAAATACACTGATCTCATAGTGGAAGGAAATTTCAATTTTCCTAATATAGAATGGACAGATGATAGTCCAATAATTCATTCAAATGGAAACTCAATTGAACATGAATTTATTAAAGTTTTAAATGATTGTTCTCTATACCAAATAGTAAATTTTCCAACATTCAAACAAAATGATTCTGTTTCAGCAGTTAACACCCTTAATCTTGTTTTAGTTTGCAATCCAAATTGAATTGATTTTCTTCAATGTGGTCCACAGTTAGGCCACTATGAAAAGGGAAGATACCATTACTCCATCACTTGGCAATATTTTACTAGTCTTAGTAACTCTACAGTACTCACAAAAGATAAGTTTTGATTTAAAAAAGGTAATTTTTTTCAAATGAATAAATACTTGAAACAAGTCAACTGGGTTGAGCATTTTTATAACAAATCAGCCTGTGAATGTTATGAGTTATTTTTGCATACATATAAAGAACCTTGTTGATTGTTTATTCCTATTTTGAATAATAAAAAAAGAATAGTTAACCCTGGTTGGATGCAAAAGTTAAAAAAGCAATAAAGATTAAACATTCTATGTTTTATTCAAATTTGCATTGGCGAAGTCAAGAATCTCGAAAGGCTTTTAACAAAATGTGTGCTAATGTTCAAAAGCAAATCAAAAGATCAACTCGAGAATACGAAATGGATTTAGTAAAGAGAGCAAACCTTGCACCAAAACTTTTATTCTCATACGTAAATAGAAAACAAAACATTAAAACGCAAACTAGAGCAATCAAGAACAAAAAAGATCAAGTTACAACTGAGATATTAGACATTTCAGATATATTAAATAGGCAATTTCAGTCTTTGTTAATGATAATGACCAACCAATACCCGAATTCTTGCAAAGATGCAAAAACCAGTGCGATTGCAGTAAATTATCTAATATGATTACCTATGAAAAAATTCTCAAAATATTAAAAGGTATGGATGAGTCAAAAGCGATGGGTTTTGATGAAATTAGTCCGTTTGTTTAAAAGAATGCTGCAAAAGGTTTTGTGGACCCAATTGTTCATATTTTCAAATTAAGCTTTGACACTGGATGTGTCCCTTACCACTGGTCTGTTGCAAATATATCACCAATTTACAAAGGGGGATCAAAACTTGAACCAGAAAACTACAGACCAGTATCCCTAACATCTGTGATTTGTAAAATGTTCGAAAAGCTCATTCGGGACACAATTCTGCAACATTTAGTTTCAAATAGACTTATATCTGAGAAGCAAACTGGTTTTGTTCCAAACAAATCATGCACAACAAATCTTATTGAGACAATTGACACAATTACATTTGAAACAGCAAAAGGTAAACCATTATGCGTCATATATCTTGACTTTGCAAAGGCTTTTGATAAAGTAGAACACAAAAGATTATTGACAAAGATTAAAGCATATGGTATAACTGGTAAAATATATAACTGGATTGAAAGTTTTCTTGCAAACAGGAAACAAAGAGTTGCTATTAGTAATACAGTTTCAGAATGGGTATCAGTTACCAGTAGCGTGCCTCAGGGTTCCATTTTGGGTCCAATGTTGTTTCTGCTATTCATAAATGACCTCCCAGAAGTTGTGCTAAACACATTTAAAATGTATGCTGATGATAGCAAAATAATAGCCATAGAAGATTCCATTGATAAACAAGCGGAAATACAAACTGACCTTGACAACATTGTGAAATGGTGCAACAATTGGGGTATGGAACTAAACTGCAAAAAATGTAAGGTGATGAGATTCGGCAATCAGAAAGTTTTTCGAGGTATTGATAAAACATACACAATGAATATAAATGGAATGATTTATGACCTCTCAAACATTGTATTAGAAAGAAATCTAGGTGTCTTTGTACAACCGGATATGAGGTGGAAGCATCAAACGCAAGTATGTGTTAACAAAGCTTCAAAAATACTGGGGTTATTGAAAAATGCCTTTTAAAGTAGAGATTGTTATATGTGGAAAATTTTTATTACTTATGTGCGACCTCATCTTGAATTTGCAGCTCCAGCATGGAGTCCTCCGAATGTGGCCGAAATTTCAATGCTTGAAAGAGTTCAACGTAGGGCCACAAAAATACCATACTCAAACCGAATGCTAAGTTATGAGAAACGGCTAGTTAAAATGGATTTAATTAATTTAAATCTCAGAAGAAAACGAGGAGACCTTATTCATTTATATAAGATATTAAACAATCTAGAATTTGTCAATCTTAATGTCAAACCAGTCTATAAGTCAAGCATTAAATTAGATGGCCCATGTTCTTCCATTAGAAGTCTCAAACATAAAATTAGAATGCAGTGTTTTACTCCTCTTGAAATAAATGACTTTCATGCATCGGTTAGCTCCAGAACCCATTTCTTCACAAACAGAGTTTGCCAAATTTAGAACAAACTTCTGGAAAAAGTTGTAGATTCTGAGAATTTGAATAGTTTTAAAGCAAGTTTAGACGAATGGCTTAAGAAAAATAAGAAAATATTATTTTAAAAAAAAAAGAAAAAAAAAAAAGTACTGGGCTGCTATAGCTGAACGTTACAACGTCTCAGCTTGTGGATAAGATCCACACAGTTTACCACTAACTAACTAACTATATATATATATATATGTATGTATATATATATATATATATATATATATATATATATATATATATATATATATATATATATATATATATATATATATATATATATATATATATATATATATATATATATATATATGTATGTATATATATATATATTCATGGAATTGATAGGATCGCAAGGATTACTTGAAGCACAAGGATTGATGAGATTTCTAGGATTAAAGAAGTTGGGATTAAAAAAAAAACTAACAAAGATTTTTGAAAATGAAATACTTCTATAATATATATAAAATAAAATTTCAACACAATTAATTTAATGGCTTTTTAAATTTAAAATTAATACTTTAGTTTATCTAAGTTTTTACTTTTTGATTACATTATTTATTTAACTGATATATCTAATTTATATTACTAATGTATTAAATTTGTTTATTTTTTGATTTGTTTAACAACTAATAATATAAATTAATTATAAAGTAAATCATTAAATTTCAATGTAAAAGTAACTAAAGATATTTAGTTCTTTTCTTTGTACTCAAATAAACGTTTTGAACCAAACATATTAACATGCAGGATTCTGACTGTTTGTAACAACATGCAAAATTCCTACTTTTTGTGATAACATGCAGTATTTTGATTGTTTGTAAATCTTCTAACAAACACACCTTAATAGCTTTAGCTTTCAATATATACAAATTTGACCTAAAGAAACTAATGTCCCTAAATATTTAACTAAAGGTTCATATGACTCACTTGAATCAACTTGAACTTAATAAAGACTAAGATAGAAAAATTAATCAAAAGACGAAAATAGAGAACCAAATAATATAGAGAACCAAATGTTGAAAAGCAACTAACTCAGTATTTACATAATTTATTCCAATAAATTCCATAACCTGTTCCAGTATAATGTTATGTGGAGATGATTTCTTTAAATTCAGTAATATTTTGCAGTAAATTTAGATTAGAATCATTAAGATCACCCTTGAATAACATGTTACACTGGTAATATGTAACCTAACATGTTACCCTGGTAATATCTTATCTTAGGAAAAGATTTTAGGTGTATACAGAAAATTTGTGTTGACTAACCTTGCACTTCTTAACTGGGATGTAAGGTTGGCCAACCTCAGGTTGACAAATCTTGGTACCAAGGTTGGTACCTCTTTACCAGCCTAATAAGCTGGCAAAGAGGTACCCCTGTGTTACATTGTTGTGTGCCTAGGATGACAAAGAACGGATCCTTTTGACACTACTTATGAGTTTTGATTGTGTCTTAGTAGTATCTTGTGTCTTGGTTGTAGCTATACAACTTATTATGGTGTCTCTCAATGAGAATAAACCTCTAAAACTCAACTAAATGGTTTGGAGGCCACCTGATAGTAAGCTTTCCACAACTCTGTGGAAGTTCTCAGAGAGTCTATTTATATCAACAACTCTAAGTGTCTCTATCTCTCTACCTCTCTATCTCTATCTCTCTAAGTGTCTCTATCTTTTCACCCAACCACCCTTTTTTATACTTTACTGTTCTTTTTCTTGCACTCTTTTTGATTCTGATCAAACTGACCAATCCATACTTCATTATTCTTTTCAAATAAAACAAAAACAAACTATTCTAAGTCAAGTCTGAAGAGCTTTGATTTTTTTTGTAAGACTCCAAGCAACTAGTCAGGTTTTCATTGTCACATCTTACCTGTGCAAAACATTTCAGAGAGCTGTAGCCACCATATTCACACTATCTTTAAAAACAAAAAAATATATAGATTTCTCAAAATAAAAGCTTTATATATAGAGTTGATTGCTTTATAAAAGACTGGCATCTAAACAAATGTAAACTTAACATCAATATTCTTTGACTGCTAAAGCTTTAGAAGTAGCTAACCAAGACCTTCTTTACAATAAGTAAACAAAGCACTTTATTAAATGGCTGACTTCCCATACTGCATCCTACTGTAAGGATGCAGTATGGGAAGTCAACATTAAAACATAGTAGCAATCTGTGAAAGCTAAACTCTCCAAGTTCAAACTCAAACTTGTAAATAACATCTGTCATATATTATCAGACACTTAACCCACACACGCCAACTAGAAGATACTTGCAACAAAGTAAATGTGCTTTATAAACAAAATACCATTGAACATGAGCAAATGCAATTTTATGAGCTTAAAATTAGCAACGCATATAGTCATATACTAGCAGTTTTTTTTTACCGTTTTTTTTATTACCGTAATAATTAAAAAACAAAAATAAAATAAAATAAGAAAGGCTTTAGCGTGTGATATGAAAGATTTATTATTGGTATCCTTTCATTTAAATGAATTTCTTCCTAAACACTAATATACCAACCAGTTTTATTACCGTTTTATTACCAGTTTTTTTTATCACCAGTTTTTTTCTAAGCATTTAAATCATAACAATGGCAGCAGATCAAGCCTAATTTTATTCAGCTAGGTAACTAAAAAAGCCAAAAAAAACTTTTAAAGAAAAACACTTGTTCAAAGTAATTTCTAAAGCGTTTGATAAAGTTTTGCATGCTGGTCTTCTCCATAAGCTTTCTTCTTACAGTGTATCTGAAAACATCTTTAAGATTATTGAATTCTTTCTTTCCAATCGTAGTATAAAAGTTGTCCTTGATGGACAGCACTCTTCTTCTTATTCTGTAACCTCAGGGGTTCCCCAAAGTTCAATCCTTGGCCCTATACTCTTTTTAATTTACATTAACGATCTTCCAGATATTCTCACATGTAAGGTGGCATTGTTCGCTGATGATACTACCATTTATTCTTGTCACGATAAGAAGCCAACTCCCTCTGATTGGTTGCAGGGGGCATCTGAGCTTGAAAAAGAGCTCACTTCTGATACAGCATGGGGCTCACAGTGGCTGGTGAACTTTAATTCAGATAAAACTCAATTTTTTTCAGCCAATTGTTATCGCAATAATTTAGACCCTCCTTTATTTATGAACGGCAATGTACTCGATGAGTCATCTACCCTTCATTTTCTAGGATTAACTCTCACTTCAGATATTTCTTGAAAACCTTATATCAAATCCGTTGCAAAATTAGCATCTGCTAAAATTGCATCTCTTTATCGAGCTCGCCACTTTCTTACTCTGGATTCTATTCTCTATCTCTATAAATCTCAAATCCGACCTTGTATGGAATACTGTTGCCATATCTGGGGTGGATTTTCTAATGATGCCCTTTCTCTTTTAGACAAGGTGCAAAAACACATTGTAAACATAGTTGGACCTGCTCTTGCAGCCAACCTTCAACCTCTATCACATTGTCGTAATGTTGCTTCTCTTTCTCTTTTCTACAAATACTACAATAGGCATTGCTCTAAAGAGCTAGCGTCTCTTGTGCCATCTACTAAAATTCATTCTCGTGTTACTCGCCATTCAATTAAGTCTCATCCTTTTTCTGTTACTGTTCCTAAGTGCTCCAAAAACTCTTATTCGTCTAGTTTTTTCCCTCGAACATCAGTTCTTTGGAACTCACTACCTTCATCTTGCTTTCCTGATTCATATAATTTACAATCTTTTAAGTCGTCTGTCAATCGTTACCTTGCTCTACAATCTTCATCTTTTCTCTTCCAGTAACTTCCAACACTAATTAGTGGTTGCTTGCAGCCTTGTTAGAAGTGAAGATGTTTAAAAAAAAAAAAAAAAACTGAAGCATTAGATATATACACTGCCACTCTATAAGGCACATTACTCAGTGCAAGTTGTGGAAAAATTAGGCATGAAACACAAAAAATTTAAATGAAAAAATGAAATTCAATCAACATAAGTCCTGATATTGAATATATAAAATATCACATCAAGCATATAAAAACATGTATCAACAATATCTGTGAAAAAACCATAGACAAATTCTATGCAACACAAACTATTTTCTGCATGTATAGATTAAAAATAAATCCAAAAAAATGAAAAGAGTTTAACTTTTTGATCAAACTTTTTACATGAGGTTGACATTTTTTTACATACATAAGATTGACTTTTCTAACATAAGGTTTACATAAAACTTTGATTTCCCATTAGATTATAGCTTTATTTTTTTTTTTTTGAAATACTTCGTGTAAAATGTGTTTTGTTTAGATAAAATAAATCAAAAAAATGCAATAACTGTTTAGAATTCTTATAAATATAATGAATAAAAATCACGTTAAGAATAATCTAAAAGCATAAAATATAAAGCGCAATAGAAGAATGTAGATTTAAGTATATTTAGATAATATAAAAATAATAAGCATAAATATTTTACATTTTGTTAATAACTATAATTTACTATATAACCAAAATTAAAAAAAAAGTTTTAAATCAATAAAATAAAAAATCCATACCGGCATGGAGTAAAAGAAGAGAATCATCAGACCCATAAGCATAGCTACAACCAAGAACTTAAGCAAACAAAATTTATACTGTTCCCATATCATATAACGCAATGACTTAAAAGGATTCATAAACCACGTAAAAGAGGTATCTGGTCGACTAAAAATATTATTAAAAATTTTTTTTTATTATTATTTGAAGTTACATAATAATGGTACTATTATATTTGTTATATTATAATTAAATAATATATTACTGTACATGATGCATTTAAATAAAATTGTCATAAGTTGCAATATATGTGTTTTAGCAAAAAAAATGGTAAAAAAAACCTTTTAAACATTAAAAAAATCAAGTAATAGATAAAACGTGACTTTTAAATGTATTTTTTTTAGTGATTTTGTACAACTTAATGTTTTAAAATTTTGTTATTGCTCATTAATATTTTTTAATTATAATTTTAAAATGTTATCATAATATTGTTTACTTTAGTGTAAGCCTGTAAAGTACTAGTAAACATAATTAGTAATTACATGGTATTACAAGAAATAAACATCCGGTTGTGATACTTATTAATGAAAAAAAAAAAACAATGTAAAGTTAGGTTAATTGTGTTTAAAAATGTAAATTTTGCTTAATTGATATTAAACCCTGTAAATGTAGAAACTGAAAAAGTTCTTATGAAGACACCTTGTGGAAATCAATTAAAAGGATCATTTTTTTGATTATAATCTAGTATTTAGTATAGGCATAACAGTAATGGTACTTGCTGTAACAATTGGTGCAGAACATGAGAAGATGCCTGTTATTGTTTTAAAAGTTAGACTTAAAACAGTTTAAGGACCTTGAGTGAACAACATAGTTTGGCAAAGAATTCCTGTTTTTAATTATTTTGTTGTTAAAGAGATTGTTTCTTGAAGAACACTTAAATTTTTCATGTTTAATTCTTTATACATATAATGGAAGGAGGTCAATTTCTTGTTTTTAAGGGAATGAGTTTCCAATATTTGAACCAATTTGATATTTTATAGTTATTTATTGACAACAATGATTGCAACTAGATACCAATAAATAATAAAACTATAATAAATAATAGTACTAGCACAGGAAATAAATTAAAAGCGTTTAATAAATTAAAAGAGATGGCTTTTAGAAAGAAATTAATGGTAAAACCTTATGAAAAAACTCAGCCTTAAAATTAAACTTAATGTTTAATAAAAAACTTAATTTATTTGAATAATTAAATTTAAATTTATTTTTTATATGTTTAAAAATTAGTATATTGAACTATTTTTTTATATGTTGCATTAAAAAAAAAATGACTGGAATTTCAATTTTGATTGGTTAGTTTAATATAGTCATATCATTTTTGAAATTTTATTTGCATTCAAATACCTGATAAAAATCTTTTTTCCTTTAAATTAGTATTAGTACTGAATAAAAAAATTGGTAATGTGAAAACATAAAACAAATGGGTGCAACTAACTTTATACAAATATAATATAAATAAAATATAATTTTTTAATGTGCCAATAACTTTGTTGGTTGAGGTATTAATAATGTATTTTGTTAATTATAAAATATAATATTATATTGAATAAAAATTGTATTTAAAAAAAAAATTTAAATTAATAAAAGATAGAGATAAAACATAAGATAATGTAAGTTATAACAATACAACCATAAAAAAATAAACATTTATAAACTAAATTGTTTACTCATTACAAATTAAAAAAAATAAATAAAACAAGATAAAAATTTAAAAAACAAACTTTGGTTTATCTAATGGCTGAGGCTCATCTCTACCAAGTCCGCAAGGAACTTTTTCTGCTTCTTCTTGAGTTAGAAGTTCAAGCTCTGCTTCAACCTTTCCTGCAAGTTCAACAGCCTCAAGATCTAAAAACAGAATCAGAAATTTTAACGCAACTATAACAAAATATATATATTGTTCGATTTCTTTTATTCTTCCTTTGCTGAAAAAACTGTTTTTATTTAAGTTGACGTTTTAAAACTTGAAGTGTGCAGAATGTATTTTAAAATTTGAACAGTACCAATATAAATCTTCACAATAAAGTTAGTTATTTGGATTATGCAATTATGGATTATGCCGGTATTGTTTAGAGACTTTGTATGTGCCAAAACAACCTCTAACAATATTTTTTTTTTAATGTTTAAGAATTGAGTTGCATGTTTGACTTTTGTCTAATTATTTCAAGACAGTGCACAGTGGGCCAGTAGGTGGACAAAATGAGAAAAATTTTAGTTATCTAATCTTGAAAACTTATTAAATTTTAGTATCTACATATATTAGAAGAAATTTATTGATAATTTATTTATATTAAATCCCTTAGTTACCAGGACTCTAAGCATTTGAATATTGAAAGTCAAAAAAAAAAAAAAAATTTAAATAAGTAATTTAAGGTGATATTAACGCTGTGTTTTTTCAATTACATCTATGTTTTGGAAACAAATAATTAGTACATGTTATTCTAGAGTATTTAGAGGTAAGAAAAACCAATGCATAAAATAAATATGTCATAGCATGTTATCTCAGTTATACTTTGAAAATCACAGATTAAAAAAAAAATCTTCATAAAATTTATTTTTTGCTGCACTATAACTAATAATTATCATATTTTACTATGTGCTATCTTATATTTATTTAAGCTATATGGTGCTTCAATCAAGTTTTAATTGATTGCTTGCCCCCTTAAATCCCCGTTCAGATTTTATATATGTTTTAACTTGGTTGTTATGGTACTGAATTTTGCATAGCAACAGCTCATTTTTACATTAACGTTGTTTTAACAGTATTTTATCTGCGCTAAGTGCACAATATTGAGAGTATGTATCAAAATAAGATTCACAATTCTTAGGAGGTTATTTTATTTTGGTTGCTATGGCTACCTTACTTTGCATAGCATTTAAACAACATATTTTCGGTAGTTGTCAGTAATTTAATTTCTAACACTAACAGTAATTTAATTACTTTTAATTTTAATTACTAATACTTGTAGTAACTTAATTACTAACACGAATAAGTAGTGCACGTGGAATATATATTATAACATTAAACTTTTAAATACAAAATATTTGTTATAAGAATTATTTAGATATGGTTTTATTAAACTTAGAGATTCATAATTTTCTCCAAAAAAAAAATCTTAGTATTTTAAAACAAAATATTACTGAAGATATATTGAAATTTATTCAGCCCAAAATTTGCTGAATTTAAAGACATTGATTTTAGACATGATGTTCAACGATTTGTTTACTTGTATAAAAAAAAGTGGAAATCTGCCAACTATACTGTTAAAAATTTTGAAAAGAAGTTTTTAAATTGGCTTAATGAGTATTTAATTGTCAGAAAAAAACAACAACAAACCAATTGAAAGTAGACTTTTAGTCGCATTTGATAATAGTTCTAATAAAACTTAAAAACAGCGTGTATCTTGCTTAATTGAATCCCATTTATCCAGTGAATTATTTTTAGTATTTATTGCTAGTAAAAAATTTAGAGATGAATCTATTGTTAGTGATGCCAAGAACTTTTTAAATATTTCAAATACAGATATAGCAACTATATATTCAGCAGATGAAGCACTGGCTTTAATAATAGATGCCAGTCTGACAAAAGCTCCCTATCACTTGATTAGAAGCGGAGCCTTAAAGAAAAAATATATACCCTCAACTCCGCTTACAATGATGTCAGAGATGTGAGATTGAAATGTTTTTCTGCAAATATAACAGTGGAGGATTATTCAACTTAAGTTCCTTTAAAAGATTTAATGATTCATACTTTGCAGAGAATCTATGCAGTTTAGAAACCTATGCTGAGGCACTTGATAATGAACAACAAAGCAATAAAAACAATGACACTCACATGAAAGGCTTGTTTTGATGGTGCTACTGGGCAAACTATTTATAAAGGCGTTTAATCAGAGCCTGACATGAGCAGAGATTTAAAACATGAAAAATTATTATTTATTACTTGCCCCATTGGATTTGACTGGATTTAACAACAGTAACAAAAAGGTGTCTATTTGGAGAAATCAAAAGTTGTTATCCAGAGCCTATTGTAGACCTCGGGAAGATTTACTTGCAAAACGGAATCCAAGGAATTTGTGATAGAAGAAAATCAGTACATTAAAAATAAGATAGAAAGTATGGGTATGATTTTATTAGAGGTTTGCAGTTCTTTTATTGAAGTGAATTGTATTATTAAACTTACAATGATTGATAGGAAAGTTCAAACAATATTGTCTGAAAAAACTAACTCATACCAATGCTGTTCAGTGTGTGGTGTCTCTCCAAAAAATATGAATATTCTTGATATCCTTATTATAGGTTCTACTAACAGAGAGTTCAAATATGGTCTTTCCATTCTTCATGCACGGATTCAATTTTTTGAGATGGTTTTGTACATTGCATATAAAAAAGAAACAAGAAAGTGGCAAACAAGATCTAAGAACATAAAGAAAAGGCATCTTTAGCTAAACAAAAGATTCAGATTGATTTTATGAACAAAATGGGACTAGTTGTTGATTTTCCTAAGAGTGGTGGTTCTGGAACGAGCAATGATGACAATAACTCAAAACGTGCTTTTGCAGCATATGAACAAACAGCTGAAATTCTGGGTATTGATCAAAACCTTATATTCAGATTTTACATTATCTTGGTAACACTCTCTTAAGGATATGAAATAGACAGCTTAAAATTCAAGGATTATTGTTTTGACACAGTTAGACTATGTATCCCTTTATCCATGGTATTACATGGCTCAATCAGTTCACAAAGTATTGATACATGGAGATGACATAATTAAAAACCTTACATTACCCATCGGACTTATGTCAGAGGAAGCTCAAGAGGTTAGAAATAAAGACTTCAAATCTTATCGCAAAAATTTCAGCCAAAAAACATCCAGAAAAGCAACAAATACTGATCTTATCAATAGACATCTAGTTTCTAGTTATACTGTTATTTCATCACTGCGTAAATCAACATCACACCGAACAAATCATAAAGCATATCTTCCAGATGTTTTACAATTACTTAAACAATCTTTAAACGATGTTATTGTTTTATAATTTTTTAATGTAATTTAAAATTGACAATACTTTCTGGCATTATTTTTTTGTTTTTATTATTGCAAAAACATTATTAACCTAAAAAACAATGGTTATTCATTATAGGTGGGTTGAAAATCCAATAAAATATTCAAATATCAACATACATCTTTGTAACTAAGGAAAGTATCTGGTAACAAGCAATATAAGTATCCATAGAAACTAAATTTAAAAAATTATCACTTTTATAATAAGTGTGATCTCATATTGGTACTCATGCCAAATTTAGGGAATATAGAACTCATAAAATATCTGCAGATAACAAAAATAGGTTGTTGTTAAGCAAAATAAAGATATCCTTAGCAACAAAATAAAAAAATATACTTTCATAAAAAGCACAAACATCATCTAAATACTCATGCTAGTTTTAGTGAATAAAGCTCTAATATTAAATTAGTTATGAATTTTGTCCAGTAAAAGTGAATTCTGGCCCACTGTGCAGTGAAATGAATGAAAAAACAAGACAAAAACAGATTCATTACTCCTGATAACTTATGCTCATTCTTAACGTGTCAAATCTTTGTGCTTGATGCATAAGTATTATTCTTTTCAAAACTGATTTCACTAACAAAGGGCTTAATTATTCATTTATTTTTTATTTGCAAGCAAAAATTTGTATTCACCAAACTATAGTCAACATTAAAATATTTCTAAGGTTTAAATCTAATCTCACAACACATGGTTTTATGATCATTTTTGACTGCACCAAGAATATAGCAATTTTCAAACATTTTTTTAAGCCTGAACATACATTTTACAAAATGCTGTTGATATCATTTCCCCCTTAGTTGCTACTGCACCTGATTGCACTTATAAAAGTGACAAGAACATAACCCTAATAGAACGCAACTCGGAATTAGACTCAAAAAAGTGCGAAAAACCTATTATAAGTCGGAATTAGAGCAATTTTTTGACGATTTTCGAATATAAAATCTTTTTTAAGGCTGATTAGTGGGAATTAGAGTTAAATAAATATTTCGCATTAATTTCGAGTTAATAAGATAGATTCAAAATCTTTTCAAGTCCATATGAGTAATAATTATGTTTCCGCATTTCAATACATAAATGTTTTTATCTTATTATTTTTTTTATTACCAGTAATAAAAAGAATAATAAAAATATTTAAAAAAATATTAGTAAAAATATTCTTAATAATTAACAACAGAGACTCATATATATTATATCATATATATTATATATGAGTCTCTGTTGTTAATTATTAGGAAAATTTTAACCTTATTTTAAAATACTAAAATATTTATATCTTATTCTTTTTTATATATATAATTATTATATATATAAAAAAGAATAAGATAAAAAAATTTTAAATAAGATATAAATATTTTAGTATTTTAAAATAAGGTTAAAATATTCTTAATAATTAACAACAATATATATATATATATATATATATATATATATATAATATATATTTATGTATATATATATATATATATATATATATATATATATATATATAATATATATATATATATATATATATATATATATATATGTATATATATATATATATATATATATATGTATATATATATACATGTATATATTATATATATATATATTATATATATATATATATATATATATATATATATATATATACATATATATATATATATATATATATATATATATATATATATATATATATATATATATATATATATATATATGTATATGTATACATATACATATATGTAAGTGTATATATGTGGATATTAAAGATAATATCTTTGTATCGTCATGTATAATACTGTATGTGCACTACACTAGATACTATATAGTAGAGCTATATAGTATATATACATAGACACTATATACTAGAGCTATATAATATATATTACTGATACCAGGAGTTATTATGTGTGAATCCAAGTTTCAAGTGTTATCACAGTCATAAGGCAAGTAGTAAAAAGTATATTCTGCTGCCTCCTATTTAGCTAATTTCTGGTACTGCAGGTAACAGTAATATATACTATATATATGTAAAGCCCTATGTTTTCAGGTACTTTGTTTTTCTCTCTTTGAAATAAGTAAATAAATATTAAATTGAAACTGTAAATACTTTTAAATGATAGGCAACACATATTTCTTTAAGTACAAAAAATTTAAAAAGTTTAGAAAACTTTATAGTTAAATTGTAAAAATTATATATGTAGAAAGTTTTAACTAATTATTTAACAATTAAAACATGTGTATAGTATATATTTATAGTTATAGCACAAAGTGTACATGGAATGTTTCAAATTAATAATAAATTTGTAGGAGAGTTATGAAGAATTTTGTTTTCCGGATTTTTTTATCAACTTTTACTTATGAGTTTCATTTATTTCATTCATATTGTATTAGTCTAGTTTCACTTAATTTTCCTATATTATTTTAAATCGTTTTTTCAACATAACGCTAAATTATTTATTTGACAGTAAACGATAAATAAAATAGTACATCATTAACAAATGATGAAGATTTGTTTGCAACAAAGTTGAAACACAATATTGTACGTAAAATATAAATAGTTTGCAGTTAATATTTTACCCAGTACCTTATTTTTGTGTAAATTCAGTTTTGTAGTGACTTTTTCTGTTTGAATTGTTATAATTTTCATTTAATTTTTGAAACTTATTTCACAGGTTTTCTAAAAAATTGAAATATGACTGAAAAAGCCTTCGATAGTGATGGAAAACCAATCGTGCCGTCTAGACCACTTGTAAAAAGGATCTTAGCTAACAATCCGAAGAGATTTTGTGGAAAATACATGTTGAAAGAAATGATTGGAGATAATTTTGATTGCGACGCTCATTATGAGCGCAATAAAAAACATGCGTGGGCGGTTGTAAATTCTTCAAATATTATTCCTGTTCCTTCTGAATATAATGGAAAGCCAGAAAATTTACGTAGCAGTGCTGCTACTTTCTACACCACTCCAATTTCGTCTATATGGCAATCAGAGTGTGGCAATTTCATTTTGTTCCCTCCTGATGATGCCTACACTTTTACTACGATTGAAAAGTTTCACACCAAGGACTGGTTTCCGAGGATCAATTTTAAAGAATATTTGTGTTACCCATCGAGTGGCACAAAATTCAACATTCGAAATCGTAAGTATAATTTGAATTCCATAAGATTTTTTTATGTATGAAATGTATTTTTGTTCGAGAGAGTTATACATGGCCCAAAATTAAGATGATTTTGAAACCTGTCAAAAATAAATAATAATTTTGCTCGATTATTATTTCTGCTCGATTATTATTTGATCCCAAGTTTATGTATTCTTCATCTAATGCGTGGAGAGAATAAATATTATCTGCTTCTCCAACCTCTTCTTCTGCTGCAGATGTACTTGGAATCGAAGGACTTTGAGATGTGTTTACCTCCTGCTCAGATACCACCAACTTCCTCTTTTTAGCTGCTGCTGGTAAAGCAAACTTATCAGAAACCGAAAGCTCATTTAACAAGGAAGCTGATCCAGAAGATAAAGATTTTGTATCTTTGTTGCCTGATGATGAAACGACGATAATATAGTAGTGCTCAATGCGACAGGGCCGTCATCATGTTCATATAATCCGTTTATGTAAATTGGATCAACAGCACGACATTTCAACTTATTTCGATTCAATTTGGCAATTTTTTGCATTTTAGCTGCAGATTTCTTGGCATTCCTCACTACAGCAGCTAACTCATCTTCGCGTTTAAGTCTCTGAAGTTGCTGCTTTAAAAGATAATATAACGATTTCAAAACACGAAAGTCTCTATCAAGTATCTTAGCTATCAAGTATTCAAGATTTTCACGACCCAAGGCTTTCACTAAGTCATACTTCCCATCAGGCCTAATATAAGCAAGTTTTTTGTGACCGCCCATTACTTCTAAATATAATTTAACTAAAATAATTTTATTTAACGTTTACCTTTGAATGCACTTATTAAGCATTGTTCGATAGCTAGTTACTAGTTCTTCTCTCATTTTTAAGTGGTTTCTAGACTTTTCTTAAATCGAGCGCTTGCTTAAAGACCTTTTCTCACGACCTTTCATGCTATAAATTTAAGCTAGCAATTTAAGCTCTAAATGTTTAACATAACAGATAAGTATCTTAATGTTTTAAGTAATGGTAATATTATATTATTATGGTAAACTACTTTTTTTGATTTTAACTTATATCTTCAATTCTTATATATAAGTACAAGGTAACACAAAGAGCAGCACTTTGCTCTAGAATTCATATACAATTTTATTGTTTTAAAACTTCGTTTTTTTATATATAGATTTTTATAGATCTTATAATTTTTAAAATATAGATGATTATAATTATATTTATCTCTAGTTATACTTATATCTAAAGTTATCTCTCAATCTATTGTATTTATTAATTCATATTAGGAGATGAATAATTTAGTTAAAGATGCTAAATAGTTAATGAATGAAGGTTTGTAGTTTTCTTGCCTTTGTGTCACTGACAGCGTCATCTTTTTATGTTTGTTTAGCTTTAAAGTTTTTTTATTGAATTCTTAGAGAGTAAGTTATTTTTTTAATTTTGTTACAGAATTGTTATATTTATTTCTCTGTTTTCTTTCGAAATTCGTGTTTAAAATGCATATAAGTTTTTGAAGTTATGCTTTTTTTTTTTATTTTCTTATATTACAGCATTATAATCTTATATTATAAAAAGAATATAATAAAATAATTTTTATTTTATGTATGTAAATATTTTTATATTTGTTAGTTGACAATAATTTAGAAAATAGAGAAGTCCAAAGTAAACTTAAATATATTTTGATTTATTTATGAGTGAATTTGTGTTTTTGTTTTATTTTATTATAAATTGCAGTTTGTATATGTATATACATTTACAAACTGCCATCTATAAATGAACTTAAGTATTTACATTTAGTTTTTATTTCATTTAAACAAGCCATGGGTTGTGATATTTAGCTTTTATTTAGCTTTTGCTTTTTTTGTTGTAAATACTTTATATGGCTTTGTTTAATTTGAGATTTGTTGGTTGTGTTTATTTAGCTTTTCTTGTTAAGGTGCTGATTTGCTGAGAAGAAAGTTACACAAGCGAATTTTAAGTTTGTATATACTTTTGATATTATCTTTATAAATGTTCTGATCTTTAAAATGAGTAAAATCATTTTTGGTAATGTTATCTTGAATTTTATAGTATTATTTTTTTATACTTAAAACTTTTTTCTTTTTTTTTAGACTTTAAAAATTTCTATTTATGATTTATAACATATATTTTTAAAGTTCTGCTTTCACGATATTTGGTTTTAGTTGGCTCACTGTTTAATATAACTTTAATTTAGTAAATTTGAAACTCAATTAAATAATCAATTAAAGCTAGCGAGTAAGTCACTTTAATTCAATAACACCGAGGAATTTATGACTTAAATTTTTTTGCTTGAATAGATTCCAATTATTTTTATATACTATAAACATTGTCAGTTTCTAACTCATTTAGTATATTCAATGACGATCAATTGTGAAGCGACAATAACATTGTGAAACTTTAATAGGCATATGTTTGGTGTGCATCTTAAGATTATGTTGGGGTTTTTAATAAATGTTGAACTTTTTCCACACAAAAATTATAGTAACTGTTATACATTTATTTTAATAAATCAACAGGATGATAAAATTTAATTTGTGTACATAAACTTGGTCAAATTTATCTAAAATAGGTTTTTAATATGTTATATATATGAAATTAGTTATCATAAAGTTCAAAATCAAAACTTTTTGCCTGCAGTGGAAAAGCTAAGAAAAAGGACTTAGCCCGAAGATTTGTTTTATATAAATAAATGCAATAATATAAGGGAGTTAGATGAAAGATTAATAATAAAGAAAAGTTTCATTTGTTGGTTTCGTTTATTCTTTACATTAATATATATAGAAAATATTTTATAGGGCTGTCAACTTTATCGAAAAGGTGATCGTTCAATTTCAGCTTCGATTAATAAAGTTTTTGATAAAGCTATGTCAAAAAGTGTTCAGTCATTGTTTAATAAAGCAGGGAGATATGACAAAAGATTATTTTAAAAACATTGTTGTACAAAGCAAGTAGGTAATTTTTAAATTTTAAATTTTGACATGTTTGTTATTTACATCATATTAGGAGATAAATAATATAGGCAATGTTTAAATGTTGACATGTTTGTTATCTTATTTTATTCAATAATCAAATGATAATTACGTTTTATTTCATTGTTATACAAACTAAACATGTTTATACATCACACTAATTTACCCTTACTATAATTGTGTGCGTATGTAGCATTCTTTGTATGTGCTAATAAAAATGCTAAAAATATTTATATTGGATTTCTTTTTTAGAAACAATACTGTCACATGTAACAAAATTCGATTCGGTGTCAGTTCGTCAATGCGTTGATAGGCGATCAAGAGAGCTCCTTAAAAAATAAAATATTTTATATCGTTTTTGTATACTTTTTTTATTAAAAATGAATATAAAATTATTAAACCTTTAGACAATTATTTCTTTTAAAATCTCTATGCAGATTTAGGCTGCTACACCTAAATTTTTCTATAACCTATCTGCATAAAAAAATTTAAAACGTTTTAAAGCGTTCTTGTGCCCCTTGGGCAGTTACAGCAGACTAATTCCGAGATAAGTGACTGGAAGTAATCCCTATATGGTGACAGCACATTACTTAAAAAAATATTTCTAATTCCTGTATTGATTTGAGTAAATCTTACTTAATATGTAATTTGCTAATTCCTACTTATTTTCCTAAAAATCGGAATTAAGTTTTTTACAAAGTTGGGAATTAGGTTTATTAAAAAATTCGGAATTAGGTTTTTTACAAAATTCGAAGAGTCCAATTCCCAGTTATAAAACTTAAAAGTTTCTAATTGCGAGTTGCGCTCTAATATAGCAATTTTCAAACATTTTTTTAAGCTTGAACATACATTTTACAAAATGCTGTTGATATCATTTCACCCCTAGTTGCTACTGCACCTGATTGCACTTATAAAAGTGACAAGAACATAATTGTTGCAACAAGTACTATTAAAGTCTCTTCCATCACCAATTCAAATTAAGTAGGAAAGTAGGAAGTAGGAAAGTAGGAAGTAGGAAGTAGGAAGTAGGAAGTAGGAAGGCAGATCAATTAGATTTAAAATTAATTTTAGATTTAGTTAGCTTTTCAAATCACCGCATCATTCATCACATCATCACACTCATCACATCATCACCATCAGGTAATCTTAAAAACTGTCTTTTTAAACTAAAACTTAAACTAAAAGTCAACCTCTTCAACTACAAAATCTACAAAAAAAAAGTTCACTCAAAGTTCTAAAGGTGGAATAATTACAAAACTAAAATCACAAAAATGTGAGAACTATTTCAAAAACAAAAATAAACAAATAAAAAAGCAATGTAATTTCAAAGCATTTAAAATTGACATCAAAAAAATCTGTTACTTTCCCAATATGATGGTAACAACAAATTACTACTCCTGTTTTTAAAATTTTAAATATTTAAAATTCTTGAAATGTATTGCAGTAATATTAACATCCATTTTTTTATTACCATGTTAGAATTATCTCACAATTCCATTTAAATGTTTTAAATGTAAGGTCCAATTAAGTATTACATATGCTCAGAGCAAATGTTATACTTGAATGGACCTTACAAAAGAACAAATTTTAATTCAACAAACTTTTAATTCAAATTTTTTTTTCAAAAACATTTTTTAATAGTGAAAACTTTTTAATAATTTTTTATGCCTAATTGATCTAGCTTTTTCATAATGATAGCAACATCCTTTTTGAAATTTTAATTATAAACTTTTCACACCTTCCTCATGATCAAAAAAAAAAAAAGGAAATAGTTTTGCTGAATGTGTTTACAGTAAAATTTCAAAAAAGATTAACTAGGTAAATTAGTTAAAAAAAAAATTAAATAAAAATTGTAAACCTGTATTTACTGCAAAAGGCCACCATCCTTTCATGTGTTTAACTTTAAAAATGGAAACAGTTTTGTCACACTTTGTTGTTTCCAAAGTACATGTTTTTGCTGTCTTAGCACCACGGGGCATGTGGGACAGGTCCAAACATAAGTCCCCTTAAAAGAAAATATTTTATAAATTTTTATAAAATCATTTTACTCAACCATTTTTTATTAAATCATTTATGTTTTCTAACAACAAACATTAAACAAAAATTTAAATACCGATGAAATCATCAGCAGAGAAAGCATCTGCATCCCAAACTTGAAGTGTAAGTCTTGATGGAACCTTTTCTTCAGATTCATCCCAGGAAAAAAAATTTGCCTTTTAAAAAATATTAATTTTAGTCAAAAATTACAGATTTATGTAATTTTTGTTGCAAGAATTTCAGGGTTTCTATATAGGTAATATAGAAACCCTGATATTAAAACTTTCTATAGGTAATTTTAATATCTATAATTTGCGCATCACAAAATATGAAGGTATTTTAATAAAAAAAAAACAATTTATAGATATTAAAATTTTCTATAGGTAATTTTAATATCTATAAATTGCGCATCACAAAATATGAAGGTATTTTAATAAAAAAAAAAACTTGTACAAACCTTTTTTTTTATAACAATTTTTTCTTCAGCCTTTTGATATTGGAAAGGGAAAACAAATCTCCAGTTAAAATTTCCTTCTCCTGTTAGTGAACGATAATGAACATCTGTCTGTTGTTTTTCTTCTTTTAAACCCTCCAGCCAACTTTAATATTAAGATAAAATATATCAAACATTAAATTATTATTAAGCTAAAAAAAATTTTTGGTAAATATTTATAATATAATAAGGGGTAAACAGATTCTATCTGTTGACCAGCCTCGCACCCCTTCCTCATCTATTAGGCTGGCGCAGATGTATTTTTAATACATTGTTTCCAGTTTAGGATGTTGAACGCTGGATCTTCTTGACTCAATGCGTGGGTATTGCTTGTGTCTCTATTTTTATGACTGGGCAACTCATTCTATTATCTCCTAATGAGGGTACAGCTCTAAAACTCAGTTTTATGGTTTTGAGGCCGGCTGGTAGTCAGGTTTCCCGAACTCTGTGGTAGCTCTCAGAGAGGCTGATTCCATCAACAGCCGAAAAATATCAGAGTACTAACAGTGCCATGTTGCGCATGGATGGTGTCCCTGTTTGTACTTTTGGTGTGCAGTGCAGAGGCCACATTTGGAGCCCTTTGTTACGGCTTAGGGTTTATTAATAGTAATGAGGCTATTGCTTAGTTGTTAAATAGTGTACTGAGTACTATCTATACTTGAGTCAAGTTCTTTATAAATTTAAAATGACTAAAGTACCTAAAACTAAAAAACACAAAAAACCATCGTCATCACCAAGTTCTCTAAACCTATCATTTACTAATATTCGTGGTCTTCGAAGTAACTTTTCTTCTGTTGAGTCTTATCTCTTGCAAAGTTCACCAGACCTACTTGCTCTTTGTGAGACCAATTTGAGTTCGGCTGTCCCATCTTGTGATCTTAGTGTTGATGGTTATCTTCCTTTAATTCGTAAAGACTCCAATAATCACATGCTTGGCCTGGGCATCTATATTCGTAAGAACTCACCCATTTGTCGTGAAACTAGATTTGAATCTACAGACTATTCATTTATGTGCTTTCGTTTAGCACAACTTCACTCTATCGCCTTTCTCTTTGTTCTATATTGCTCTCCTTCATCCCAAGATTGCACTATTCTTGATGTTATTTCTGATCAAATTGACCGAGCCCTCTCTCTTTATCCATCGGCCAATATCGTCGTTGTTGGTGACTTTAATGCCCATCACACCGATTGGCTTGGCTCTAGTGTCAGTGACTCTGCTGGCGTTAAGGCCCTCAACTTTTGCCTTTCTCAATCTCTAACTCAAATAGTCAACTTTCCAACTCGTTTTCCAGACAACCCTAATCATTTACCTTCTCTACTCGACTTATGTCTTGTTTTGGATCCTAGTCAGTGCTCAATTTCTCCACATTCACCCTTAGGTACTTCTGATCACGGTTTGATCTCTCTAAAACTATTATCAAATTCTTCTACTTCATCAGAATCCCCCTATCATCGTACCACATACAACTACCTTAAAGCTGACTGGGACTCTTTCCGTGATTTTCTTCGTGATGGCCCTTGGGTAGAAATCTTTCGTCTTCCTGCTGACAAATGTGCTTCTTACATAACTTTGTGGATTGCGCTGGCATGGAATCTTTTATTCCCTCTCGACGATTCCAGGTCAAGCCTCACTCTTCTCCTTGGTTTTCCTCACATTGCGCTGCAGCAATTTCTAATCGAAACCGTTACTTCCATATCTATCAGCAAAACAATTCTCCAGAAAACAGACATCTGTTCACTATCGCCAGAAACCATTGTAAAAAGGTTTTGTCTGACGCCAAAGCTCGCTATTCCCAGGTCATTAAATCTCGTATCTCATCACAAAAATTAGGCTCTCGAGACTTCTGGAGAATCTTTAACAGTATCAATAATAAGGGCAAATCTGTTATTCCTTCTCTCTTGTATGGTTCAGACTTTGTCACCTCACCTAAAGACAAAGCTGAATTGTTTGCTAAGAACTTTTCATCAATATCATCTCTTGATTCCACTAGTTGCGTTTTACCTGACCTAGCCATCAAACAGGTTGATCCCTTGCTTGACATTCACATCACTTCAGCTTCTGTATCTAAAGTAATTTCCTGCTTAGACTCTTCAACAGCTTGTGGCCCTGACAACATTCCTGTTGTAGTCTTGCAGAGGTGTTCTCCGGAGCTTTCATCCAT
>NC_061162.1:6924776-6957276 GCF_022113875.1 Hydra vulgaris
TAAATTCTATAAAATTCTATATATTTATATACGTAAAATTCTATAAAAACTGGTTAAATTAAGATATTGATACATTATTAAATGATTTAATATTATTTGATATGATTGTATTGATCTATAAAATATTACTTCTCTATTGATATATACAAACAAGTATTCCATTTGAATGATGAATATGGTATAAATGATGAACATGGTGTGCATAAAAATTATTATCATTATTTAGATAACTATAATCATTGATTCTAATTATAACAATCAATAGCTAAAACAACACAACATATTTCAGTATATAAATAAATTTCAATAAATTATTATGAATTTATCTACAAACTCTATTTAGATAGATTGTTAAACTCACAATATACGTTATTAAAAAGCGAAATTACCTGCTCAACCCCAGGTTTTTCTGGATTATATAGTGTTCTAGTTTCAACATGCTCAGGTACTAAATGAAATCCTTTTTTCGGTATTCGATGGAAGTTATGAAGAGCTTTGAGTGCACATGGCTCATCTGATGTTTTAAGATTACCTTTAGAAGTAAAACTTGAATTATAAAAAATAAAATGATAAAAGTTTAAAAAACAAAATTTATGTTAAAAGTTTTAAAAAGTTGACTTACCAGCTTCATCCAAGATTGTACTAGATGCTGCAAAAATCATGTTTTCCACTCTGCATTTTCCAGATGCTATATAATGAGGGCCATCAAGCCCTTCATCTTTACACAATCTTGCTAAAATGTGAGTAGGCTTCATTGGGTCTCTCCATTTGTTAAAACCAAATCTATAAATATAATTTATGTTCTTGATTAGTTGTTAAGGCTGTATTCCTGGAATAGTCCCAATGGAAATGGAACTTGTTGGCTCCAATTCCATTGTTCATCATTAAAATTATTTCTAAATTATTAAATTAATGCTTCCAAAACTAATTTACTCAATTACAAAACAAAAGGCCTTAAATTTTTATTTCATCACTATTAGAGATTCAAAAAAGAAATCAAATAATAATAAGCTAAACCATTGCCACTCTTAACATGAAAAAAAATGTAACAGAATCAAACAAAGTCTTCTAGAAAAATAATTAAAATTGAAATTAAGGAAACATTTATTTAGGATTCAAACATTTCAAATTATTCTATAAAGAAGCAGTTACTTATCAATTGGAAAACAATTTAAACAATTGGAAAACAATTTAAACAACACATATAATAAATATATAATAAAACAATAATTTTTTATTTATTGTTTATTGTTGTATATTAAATTATGATCAGTTTCACCAAAGTAACCAATCAAAATGAATTCCTTGGAATCATTATAAAGTTATTTTATTAAAAATAAATTCATGCCAACCATTAGTTCTTTTATGTAAATAAGTTATAAGTTTAGTATCTTAGGTAGAATCAGTTAATTATAAGCTGGTTATCTTTAAATTAAAACAAAATAAAAAACAATACAACATACGTTGAATAAGTAGTTGATAGACCACAAGAAGGTCTATGCTTTGAGAATAGTCGATTTTCAATATCAATTTTTGTTTCTCCAATGAGATCATCAGTTCCAACCATGTCATAATCATAAAGACTAACTGTTAACATATTTTCCATAGGGATGACAGCTTCAATGTCAAACACTCTGTCATTATAAAATTTAACTGTAGAATTTAAATATTATAATATAGTCAATTATCAATTCTGAATGGGCACTATGCGCAAACTCTTTATGGAAATTATGTTTGCATTATAAAAACTATTTAAATAGTTCAAAGTAAAAATGAGAAAAAATTTATCCTTTCTGAAAATGGTATAGGGAAATAAACAAAACATTATTTGGTACCAATGATGCTATACTATAAAGAATTATTTTTTTTATAAAATAAGAAAATATATATTTAATCATATATATTCAAAATATATATTTAATGTTAAATATTAGGTTTCCGCCTCCTTATGAAAAACTTTTTAACAAGTAAGAAGTTATTGGGCTATAAATATATATATATAAATATATATATATATATATATATATATATATATATATATATATATATATATATATATATATATATATATATATATATATATATATATATATATACATAAATAAATAAAAATTACCTTCCAAAAATTGGATTAAGTTGTTTAGAAACATAGTTTTCTCTGTCTTTCACTTTTTGACGACCCAAATTTATTACCACATATGGATCAGACTACAACAAAATTTTTCTTTAAAAATAAATTTATTATAAATATTTATTAATTACAACATTAAATTACAAAATTAAATAAATATTTATTAATTACAACAACATTATGAAAATACAATATTTGTAAAATATATTTAAAAAAGTGTATTATTCACATCTAAGGTAACTAATATGACATAAATGTATGTCTTTTACAATGTGATGTTTATATAAATAAATGCATTAAGCAAAATGCTAAAAAATGTCAAACACAATATGAAAATATGATCTTACATGATCTTGTTTTGAACAAATATTACAAATAAAATAAAATCTTTTTTTAATAATCAAAACTTTATTAAAGAATAATAAAGTTTTAATTATAATAATAAATAAAATAAAAGTTATTATTGATTATACAATTTGCGAATTATACAATCTCCTTGAACAGAATTACTACTGAGGTAATGGAAGAATTTGCAAATGTGATTTCAAAATCAACCCTCAGACAAATATTGAATAACTTTCACTACTTTTTGAAAATAATTCAAATTATTGAATGACAAAATACTGAAAACACCATCTAGAAACAAAGAAATTATGAAACAAAGAAATTATGAAACAAAGAAATTATGAAACAAAGAAATTATGAAACAAAGAAATTATGAAACAAAGAAATTATGAAACAAAGAAATTATGAAACAAAGAAATTATGAAACAAAGAAATTATGAAACAAAGAAATTATGAAACAAAGAAATTATGAAACAAAGAAATTATGAAACAAAGAAATTATGAAACAAAGAAATTATGAAACAAAGAAATTATGAAACAAAGAAATTATGTACTCCTCCGCAAATGTAATCAGAGGAACAATTAATTTTTATTGACCAAGTTGGAATTAATGTTTTATTACAGGTTTTCTGTGGGCATCCTTAAATTGAAGCACTGTTTATAGAAATTATCTCTTCAATTGGTTATCTAAATATTTCAAACACTTTTGTAAGACTATGATGGATATGTTGTGTGAACCACAAGCTGTAGAAGAGTTTAACTAAGAATGTAGCACTTACTTTACTTTAGCATCGGAAGTCAAAGTGATTTGGATGCCTAACAATAGATTAATCTGTTTAACTGAAATGGCAGGAAGAATATGGTTAAACAATAGATTAATCTGTTAAGCTGAAATGACAGGAAGAATAGAACAGAAATGGCAGGAAGAGTGTGGCCATTAGATTCAATTGTCGTATTAAAGGAAAATTTCTTTGCAAATAACTCTGCCTTATTTTGGGGAGAAGTAATAAGATCAGACCCATGAATTATAGATGAAATGTTTGACAATGTTCTATAGATAAGATTAAAGTGATTTGGTTATCAGCATGAAAAGAGGTAGCAGCTTCAGAAGAAGCAACTTCAGAAGAAAATGGTTGAGGTAGAAAGAACACTTGTAGAGAATGCATGAGCAATGGTATGAACAAGCTTTAGTTAAGGAATGAAGATTTGTAATAAAGAAACAGCATAAAAAGGAAAAGGCTAATACTTGATAATGATGATAATGATCATGTTGATCATAATAATGTCTATATATAAATATACATAAATGTATATATGAAACAACATGAATTTCAACAATAAAAAAATTTAGGATTTTTTAATGTTTTTGTAGCCCTGGTCACAAATCCAGCACCAGCTGTTTTTATTAAAACTCGGCCCTCTTTAACTCTGAAACACAAAATTTGACAAGCAAGGCCATTGACAAGAGAAACAAGTTGAGCAAAGTACTACAAAAAGGAGGGGATCAAACTCCCCTCTAACGAAGTGAGGACTCTACTACTATACCATTACAACTAATTGAAAACCTGTTAAAGATATATATTATTTATAAATATAATATTATTACACCACTGTTACATCACTACTACACCACTGTTAGATCACTACTACACCATGAAAACATTCTAAAAAATCAAAGATCTGCCTTTAATCAGTGTCTAGACGAATTCGTTTCAATGCATGCAGCAAAAAACTATAAAAATAAAAAAAAGTTTTTCAAATTAAACATACTTTTCCATTCACATCTGTTGGATGAAGATTTATTCCCTAAAAGTAAGAAAATTTTTTTTTATTTATATCTAGTATAAATATATAAATATTTTTTCATAAAAAAGTTTTGTCTAATTTAAAAGTTTAAAAAAACTAAAACAGTGTAAACATATTTTATAACATACTCTTATTACGTAAACACGAACAAGAACACTAAATGGCTCGTTGCTTGGCAACTTGAAAAAAGATGCAGTTGGACTTTCAATTTCAAGGAAGCGTGGTAATGGATGTTTCCAAACTTTTAATGCACCCTAAAATTTGCGTGAAACAAAATTCTACAAAAATGATAACTATATGTTAAAGTATTTTATTACAAAAATGATATAAAATAAAAAAATAAAATATAAATACAATAATAATAATCAATAATCAATCTTGCAAAATAAATACTATAATAAAACAAAACAAAAAAATAAAATTAAATTAAAAAACAAAAACTGCTTTGACTGATTGTTTGGATGATTAATATAAAATAAAACAAAAAATTATTTTGTGAAATAAAAACCAGCATCGCTACCAAAAACCCCAATAAATTTTTTTTTTTTTTTTATCAAAATTAAATGTATTTTTAATACAAATTTATAAATGTTATCTTATATATTTTGAAATAGTAGATCTATTTACAAAATTAAAAGCCAATTACCAACCTAAATAAAAGAACAACAAAAGTTGTAATAAATGAATTTAGTTGCAAAGATAGACAAAAAAGAACTAAAAACATAAACTCTTAAAAGAAAAAAGTTTTTATAAACATACTTCATAAAACCCTAAAAAAAAAGACAAAAAAGGAATAAAAATAATAACTCTTAAAAGAAATTTGCTCTGTGATATGACTGATACGTCTTCTTGGAGCACCTTAATAACTTAAAAAAAATACAAAAGAAAATTATTATCAGAATATCAACCGAAAGTTTGATGTAGAAAAAAAATACTTGATATGTTATTGTTTTTTTTTTTAGAATTTAACTTTGTTACCATGAACAAATGTTTTACAGAGACTGCTTGTGTTTTACTTTACCAATTTATACAAAAACATGGTAACATTATTTTATTTTAAATAACTATCTGCAGCTTACATAACTATTTAAGGTATAATTACATATTTATGCAAATACATGCAAATAATTTAGGTTATTTGTTATCATGTAATTTTATAAATGTATTTTTTTAAATTATAAATAATTTTTAAAACATTTATTTGAAAAAACAAGACTTGAAAAAAAAAAAAAAAGAAAAAAGAAAACAGAAAAATAAGATTATAAAATAAAATCAAAATAAATTAATAAAAAACATACTTTAAATGTTCCAACTATGCGGTGTTCATCATCGTCTTCTTCTGAGGTCTTTTTACCTCTGTACAAAGGAAATGTGTGTAACCAATCATTAAATGAGTTGAAGTTTGTGTAATTTTCAAGCTCTTGTCTGTATATCTAAAATTTAGTAATTCTGAGTATGAAAAACACATTTATTAAGCTAAAGTAAAGTATTAATATATATAGCTAAAGTAAAATAACAAATAAAACTAAAGCATAGTAGATGTTTGCTTGGCTAAAATGACTTTTACAGTAATATATATATATATATATATATATATATATATATATATATATATATATATATATATATATATATATATACTTTAACAATAAAGCTATTTTCACTAAAATTTTTTTTAACTAAACATCAAATAAACTAAATGCACTCAGCAGGGTATACATATATTGTTCACCTTGCTGAGAGAAAAAAATCAATTTAATAAGGTCAATAAACTTAATGTGAACAAAACCAATTATAAGAGTTATTATAAAAAGTATTCTTGTCAAATTTTTTTAAAACAAAAGCAGGACTTCCTTGTATTTGCTTATTAAAGTTTTATTATTTAAAATTAGTGTTGCAAAAAAACGCGTTTTTTTGCTGTCGCGTTTTTTTCACCCAAAAAAACGTGTTTTTTTTGGTCTTTTTGGCGTTTTTTTGGTTTGGGTGTAGGTTTTTTTGGATTTTTTTAAAACTCTTATGGTATATTTGTTTACTTATTTTGTGTAAACAGAGTGTTTAGCCAAAGTGGTATAAAAATATTTATATTTTTGATTAGGAAAATGGCTAAACAGTTATTTATTTTTTAAAAAAATTTCAAGATTTTTACCTCAAAAAAATTATTCATTTTCCTTATATTAAACATGAAAATGATTACCTTTTTTTATTTTGCAAAGCAGTGTTTCATATAATAAATATATTTCTTTCATATAATAAAAATATTTATTTAGATAATTCGGATTCATTCCATTAAATAATACATTTATTATTATTCAAAAAAAAATTATGGATTAATGAAAAATTTAATGAATATAAGTTGAAGAAGTTAAAGTTGAAATATAATTTTGTAATTTTAAAACCAGTGACAGATCCAGGGGAAATGAGAGGTATGAACCTACCACCCGGCACCAGAATCCATAAATTTATAAAATATCTTTAAATTTTTTTTAGTAGGCAAAAATGTGATACAAAATAAACTAAATTTTTAACAAGCCCTGATTCCCCCTCACACCCACACCAAAAATTCCCAGATCTGACTTATTTTGCGATGCAGTGTTACTTCATTCATATAATAAATTCTTAAAACAGTTCAATATTAAAAAAGATGCAATTCATGGTCTTTACTTATAAAAATTTACTTCTTTGTCTTTACTTATAAGAATTATTATTAAAAATTATTAAAAAAAAAAAAATCGTTATTCTAATTAATGCTGCTTTTTCAAATTTTTTCTTTTTTTTTTGAATAATCGAACAATTGCTAAACTAAGACAATACTAAAAATATGGTAAATGGAAGTATTAAAACAAGTATTTAATAAATATCACCAAAAATAAATTTTAAAACCATTTCAGTGTTTAAAATGCAAAAAGAGTAGTTTTTAAGGCAAAAACGCAAAAAAAACAAAAAAAACAAAAAACGAAGTCCTCTGTTTTTTTGGCCAAAAAAACGTTTTTTTTGGCAAAAAAACAAGAACCAAAAAAACGACTTACATCTCTATTTAAAATGTTCCTACTGCTTGTTAAAGTTTTAGAAAAGGCCATTTTAGTCTTTTTTTAGTCCTTTGGTCTTATCTCCAGTTATTGCTTCCTAAATTTATATTTCATTTATGTGGTGGTAGCATATTACACAATAAAGATCTCTGAAATACTTTGATCAACATTATAATTGTAACTGGTCTTTGTTACCAACATTGTAGTACTAACATTTATCTACATAATAACATATGAAACTTCTGAAACTTAATACTAAACTGGTCTGAAACTTCAAAATATTATAATAGACTTTGAATAACCTCATAACGCTTTAACCTGACTGTTTTTCAGTTTATCTTTATTTTATTCATATTTATTTCTATTGATAGCTTAAACCACTCATGGCACTGAGAGGAGTTATAGATGCAATTAGGCCGCCTCTAGTGACTTCTTTATGACAAGAACTACAATATGACAAGAACCTACAATAATACTAACAAAAAATGGAAATGAAAAAGAACATTCACAGTTTGACTATAGAATAATATACAATAGACATGTAAAAATATAAATTTTAGTTTTTTAATGATAAAATAACTTGATACAGATATCAATTTCTCATATCTCATTTAAGCAATTTTCAATTAAAGGTTTAAACCTTCTAAATTAAAATTAACTTGTCTTTTACTATAAACCATTATTCTAATTATTATAATATTAAGGATCTCCCAAGGCAACATTTTTTGCTTGTAATCTATAAATCTACCTACTGCAAATAAAATATTAATGTCTTTGAAGTAATTCACAAATTGGAAGTTAATTCTAAGGTATGGAGATTTAGAAGAAAATAGGGCCTCCTATAAATAACATTCAGATATTCAATTTTTTTACCTTTGTTTGAATACTTAAATGCAACCTTTATTACTTAAATGCAACCTTGTGTCTATAAAGTCATACTTTTTTCAGAAAATTTTGAAGTTTTAAAAGTCACAGTTCAGAATTTTGGGGTGGTGTGGTAAATTAGGAAGCAAGATGCTACTCTGTCATAATTGTTTTATTCTTTTTATTTCTTAACTCTTAAACGCATAAAAAAAGTATAACAAATTTTAATATATAATTTTTTGTAATATTTTATAATACTTATTAGGATGTATCAAAAAACAACTTTTTTTGAATTTGAAATTGTAATAGAGTGCAAAAGTTGCATAATGCTATAAAAAGTAATTGTGCCAAACTTTTTTTTTTTTTTTTATGTCTTCAGTTCGCGCAAGGGTTTTATTTTCTTTACAAAAACTTGTTTTCTGACCTTTTTTAAAAAATAAAAATAACAAATTCTATGCATATCCTAAAGTTGTAATTGAGTTTAAACATTACACAATGATTATATTAGAAATGATTATAATTTTTAAGAAAATACTTTAATGTCTGACGATGGCACTTGAGAGCTGAGAAAAAACACTGTTTCATGAGTTTCTGGCAAACCAGCTCTGCAGTTCATAATGTACAATTAAAATAGAGTGGAGAATGTTTTTGAAAAATGTTTAAAATTTAGCTGCAATAAAGTTCAAATATTTGATTTATTTGGATCTGTCTCAAACTGTCTTTTTGTGTTGAATAAAGGCATTATTTTTCGCAATGCAAGTCTTGCTCGAATGAAGCCATCTCTACTAACCAAACCGCAAACTTGATCTGAAGCTTTGGTCACAAGTTTGATGCATCTCTCTACTCCTTGAGTATGGCATGCACATCTTGAAAATAGACATTTGTTAACATTTCAATTAAATTTGCCTCTGAAATGTGAGTGGTAATCGCAGGTTCATTTAGTTCACATTTTTTCCAATCAATTAGGTCTATATAGTCTTTTGCTTCAAAATTGATTTCTGGCATAGAAAACTTTCGAACTTTGTTTGTTTTCATCAATCTTGCTTTCATTATTTGTTGTAATGCCAATTTCTTCATATTTGGGCAAGTATCCAATATCATAGCAAGAGACATGTTTTCTGGATGCGCAAGAAAAGCATTCCTTTGTATAACTGGATCAATGATTTTCACTACTGGCATACCTGGATAAATTGAAGGTTAGCCATAAATGTGAAGCACCTTTTGTGCATGAGGAATTTCATCTTATATTGAACCACATTTGGCAGTAAACTTTAATAACGAACTATTTCTCTCAGCTTGTGTAAGGGCTTGCTACATCCAACATAATACCTCAATATTCTGTTTGCAGTGGTCACTTACTTGGCATAGTTAAGTTTTAGGTTACCAGGATATCTGTTAGCAAAAGGGTTTTTTTAATAAACAATAACCTGCAGATGTTGCTTTGCAAATATAAAGTAAGTATTTTTGGTCAGAACTAAGAGATTTTTTGTCTATTTTTGGAAATGTGACACTGGAGAAATGAAGTTGACTATTGGCAAGGTATCACACAATTTAATTTCTCTTCCAATTGGTCCAGCCCATCCATTAGATCCTGATGAAGGTCCATCTAATTTTTGAATTAGATGCCAAAGAGGCAATTTATTAGCATGTATTTGAGAGATAAACTAGTGGACAGGTCTTTTTAGTTCTAATTTGAACAAAGCAATAACACCATTTAAGAAATCCGGTATTGAATACTGTTCTGTCACAACCCATGGCAACTAATTTGGATTTATCAATGTTGTTTTAAGTTAAAAATGTTTTTATATTTGACTTAATGCTTTATACATGTCCTGATGCAGTCTCTACATGCCCTAGATACTTTGACCCTGGTTCTTGTACTAAAACTACATGTTTTTTGTAACTACATGTTTTTCGTATACTTTTCTTCTTGTTTGCATCAATAACTAATGCTGTATCTTTTCTTTATCAAAACTTCTTTTATAAAAACCTTCATTTGAATATTTTCATGGTCTAAATTTTGCATTTTAAGTCTGCTTTTCTTTCATTCTCTTTGAATCTTATTTTTATCAATTTCTTTAGATTGGTCTCCTTTTGAAATTATATTCATGTCTTCCAGCACAGTACATGCTATAAATGCAGCACCTCTTCTTGAAACACCTACTCTATCGCAGGCTTGTGCTAAGGATAATAACAGTGATCTCATTTGTTCAGTTTTACCTTTTTTGTTCCATTTTTGCATGTGGCTTTTAGCTTTGTCTAAATAATCAGCATTTGATTTTGAGTCAGTATTCCAAATCACAGTGTCATCAGAGTCAGAATCATGAGATATATAATAAAAACTTGAATTCTGAATTCTTGATGATATTGCTTTGCTATTGTTTGACCTGTAATAGCACAAGACTGTAATGATGAGTTAGACAATAAGGGGCTATTTACTCTGTTTTTACTTGCTTCTTTTTGCCATAATCTTAAATTAGTTTGCAAATTGAGTCCTTCCATATACATAATCCTTATAAATCTCTGATTGCTGAGAAAATCATGTTTTTTCTCTGGTATCTTCTTTACTTTTTCATAGATGCATTTAGAAAAATCAAGGCTTTTGCACGCTGCAATGTCAAAAAATGTATTTTCTGCCTGCTTTTGAAAAGAAATTACTTTGGACTTTAGTTTGTATGTTTCGCTTTGTTAACGAATTTCATAGTATTTCTATACTTTTGATTGTAATCAAGAAACATTTTTACAATGGATTTATGAGACACTGTAGGCATCAATGCTTTTCCCAACTAATTTTCTATTTTGCGTGCCAAATGTTCAGATATTTCTTTCAAAGAAGGTTGTTTTTCTTGCTCATTATCTGCATCGAAAAAAGATAACTTAGCATGACATGTTTGTATGTTGACAAGGCAAGTAGACTTTTTCCTTGTTGTCACTGCAGCAGAAGACATTTTTGCCATTAAAATTTTCTTTGATTTCAATTTATTTTATTAATAAACAGATGTAAATCAGAACTAATAAATTATAATCTGTGCTTTTTTCTATTTATCTAAATATTTATTAAATAAATGTTTTGATTATAGACATAAGTTGTGGTAAGTAATGCTGATGATGATGGTAATAAATGGCGTAATTAGTGACATTTTAAATACTTTAATGTCATTTAAAAATCACCACTGTAACCATTAGCATAGAATGTTTGGTTTATTATATTTTAATTACTTTTATTCCATTATTGTAACTATGATGACAAGTGAAAACATCAACAACATAATTAAAATTAATTAATTATTTAAAGTTTTAAATAAAAAAAATTTTTCTCGTAAAAACAACTAAAGACATTAAAATATTTTTTTAAAATTGTAACAATTTCTAACTTAGTCATTGTGTAATGTTTAAATTCTATTACAACTCTAGTATATGCATAGAATTTGTAATTTTTATTTTGTAAATAAGGTCAGAAAACATATTTTTATAAGAAAAATAAAATCCTAGCGCGAACTGAAGACATAAAAAAAGTATTTAAAAATTTGGCACAATTACTTTTTATAGCATTATACAACTTTTCTGCTCTATTACAATTTCAAATTCAAAAAAATTATTTTTTTTTCCTAATACTTATAATACTGTAACACCTTTACAAACATAAAAAAAAATATTTAAAAAATAAATTACTACTAATATTTTAAAAAAATAAATTGCTACTAATATTTTGTATATACACTCAATATTCAAGCTTTAATATATGAAAAAAAAAAACAAAAAAAAAACAACAATAAATAAAACAAATTTCAATGCAATGTGTTCTTTTGGTTTTGCTATCTACTGAATGAATGCAAACAATATTTAGCATACTATTACAAGCACCACAGTGATTGGATAGCAACGACTGTCAAGAATGTAATATTGCAGATGATGTTGCAATGTGAAAAAATTTGGGTAAACCGTAATATTACGATCACCACACAAATAAGATTAATTTGTAAATAGATCATTAAAGTTAAGATTTTACCATGCATTGTTATTCTATTCATTGTTTAAAAAAATAAGACCTCCTTTCTCTTTAGATATTTTAAAAATTAAAAACAGCAAGGAACAAAGTTTTTAGCTATTTTTAAGTTTTATTTTACAATTTTTACAAGGTCAAAATATTTATTACAATTATTACAAGGTACAAAGTCATATTCTTATGAATTCTATTACTTTATACTAAATGTCTACTTGCAATCAAACACATTTATATCTTTACCTGTATTTGTAAATATGGCTTACAGCCTTATTTACAACCTCAATTTGATGCATCGGTTAACTGTGTATCATAATTCCAGCAAAAAACTTCAATAGGATAGTTTACAAAGTTCTTTGAGGGTAGCAGATGTAGGAGTGTAGATAACTGAAGACTCAGTTACCCTTATAAAGTCTCAATTCCATGCTATTAAGTCTAATAGCTGTTAACTTTAGGCTTTATTTCTAGTGTTTTATACCTGCTTACTCTGAGTCAAATCTAATCCTTTTTCTGTTACTGATCCTAAGTGCTCCAAAAACTCTTATTCATCTAGTTTTTTTCCTCGAACATCAGTTCTATGGAATTCGCTTTCTTCAACTTGCTTTCCTGAATCATATAATTTGCAACCTTTTAAGTCGTCTGTCAATCATTATCTTGCTCTACAATCTTCATCTTTTCTCTTCCAGTAACTTCCAACACTAATTAGTGGTTGCTTGCAGCCTTGTTGGAAGCAAAGATGTTAAAAAAAAAAAAAAAATTATCTCCAACTTGGGCTATCTCATCTTCTAGTCTTTATATCTTAAGAACACTGATTACAGTTTCATTTCTTTCATCTGTATTTTTGATGCAAAACATGGTTTGTAAAATTGTTTTATAGTGTTTAAAATTGTTTTCAACCCAACATGATACAGTTTCACAATTAATCAAAAAATAAAAATAAGTACTTTGCATCTTTATTCATTAATATAAACTAAAATTCAAACTTTTTCTTGTGTCTTACTATTTGTATTTTCTTAAACAAATACTAGTGTAAAAACAAGTTCATTATTTAAACTAATAATCTTAGTATACTTAAAAATTGAAGAAAACTGAAACTGAAATATATTGTTTGATAGCAACTATCAGTTTTAACTCAACTGTTTTTTATATGGCATGATATAAAGATTCGTTTTGGCGCAAAGTTTAATTTTGCTGTAAGCATATATTCAGCAAGAGTGCTCAATGAATGATATCAGAGCTATATAATTGATTTTTTGACAAGATTAAATAAAAAATAACTGCATAATTTTTACTACTAAAAGTGTCATGCGTTTAGCAACCATCAGGTAAAAAATACATTGTTTTTTTGTTAAAAAATATACTCTTAATAAACATCGTATATATATATATATATATATATATATATATATATATATATATATATATATATATATATATATATATATATATATATATATATATATATTTATATATATATATTTATATATATATATTTATATATATATATATATATATTTATATATATATATATATATATATATTATATATATATATATATATATATATTTTTTGCAATTAATTTGATATATGGTTTTCAAGAAAGGCCAAGAGTTAATCCTATATGGTTTCCACATAGGATTAACTCTTCCAATATATGGTTTCCAAGAAAGGTAAGAGTTGATTCTAGAAGATAAAGGGTAAATGACTCATTGAGTACATTACCGTTCATAAATATAGGAAGATCTAGATTATTATGATAACAATTAGCTGATAAAATTGAGTTTTATCTGATTTAAAGTTCACCAGCCACTTAGAGCCCCATGCTGTAGCAAAAGTAAGATCTTTTTCAAGCTCAAATGCCCTTTCAATCAGAGAGTGTTAGCTTCTTATCAAGACAAGAATAAGTGGTAGGATCATCAGCGAACAATGCCACCTTAGATGTGAGAATTTCTGGAAGATTGTTAAAGTAAATTAAAAAGAGTATAAGGCCAAGGATAAAGCCTTGAGGAACCCCTAAAGTTACAGGGTATAAAGAAAAGTGCTGTCCATTGAGGACAACTTTTAAACGCAAGGATTGATTAATCTTAAAAATGTTACCATACATATCCATAAGGTTTCTTACATAGTAAGAAACCTTATGGAGAAGACCAGCATGCTAAAATTTATCAAAGGCTTTAGAAATATTGAGAGCAATAGCCTTAACCTCTCCACATCTATCGAACACACAATAAAACCTATCAGTTAATACAACAAATCAGCAGGAGAACGAGAAGATTAAAATCCATATGGATGATCAGAATGTAAGTTATTAGATTCAAGATGAGAGATTAAGTGTTTATTAATTAAAGACTCAAACACTTTGCTTATGATAGGAAGAAGACTAATGGGACATTAGTTAGAAAAGTCAGATTGCTCTTCAGAATTTTTGAAAATCGGGATAACAGATGCTGCTTTCCAGCAGGATAGAAGACAAGACTCTGATAAGCACTTGTTAAACAGTTTTGTAAATATAGAAGACAGCTCCAGGGATCACTTTTGCAAGACAATAACAGGTATGTTGTCTGGACCACAAACTGTAGAAAGAGTCTTAACAAGAAATTACTTTGGATACATAAGCTGGAGTGATATGAAAGACTGGCCATGGACTAACCTGTTTTTCAGCAAACAATTCAACCTTGTCTTTAGGTGAGGTGACAAAATCTAAACCAAATCTAAAAGCAAATACTTGAGGGGCGATTTGCCTTAAACTTTAACCAGATCTCTATGAGCTACTTAGATAAGTGCATTTTTAAGCTCAAAGCATTTACCTTAAGGTAAGAGGGGTAAATATATATATATATATATATATATATATATATACATATATATATATATATATATATATATATATATATATATATATATATATATATATATATATATATATATATATATATATATATATATATATATATATATATATATGTATATATATATATATATGTATATTGCAAGATAGTCAAAAATGAATCAAGAAAAGCTAGACAAAATTATGAAAAAAACCTTGTGACATTGGCTAAGAAAAATCCAAAGTTAATTTACAAATATATGAATAGACAACAACAGATCAATAACTCGATAAAAGCTTTACATAATGAAAATGGAATAGTGACAAATGACCCAAATCAGATAGTAAGTTTACGAAATAACAAGTTCCAAGATGTATTGGTCTGTGAAAATGATTTTAATTTGCCAACATTTTCATCTAGAACCATGACCTAGATAAAGCTGTCATCTGGTCCAACAAATGGTTATTAAAACTGAATTTTGAGAAGTGTTTGATAAAATTTTTTTTATTTTTTATCAAACAAAAATTTTAATTTTTGGGTTATTTTTTGCACTTTGGCAAAAAATAATCCAAAAAGAACTTAACTTAATTAAACTTAAATTAATGAAATTATCAATCAACAAGAGTTTATCAACTGAAATATAATTACAGAATAACAAGTTTTTTTGCCTGGGCATTATTTTTTAACAAACAGAGCATCTTTTTACTGGAATTGACTACCTAATGATTTCATTAATGCTATTTCTGTGAATTTTTTTAAAGCTAAATTTGACATGGATTTTAAATAATGTAACAATGTTGAATAATGATATAGCTGTCTAAGTATACTTGGTACACTCACCAAATTATCGGTCACAGCTCAAATATATTACTACTATTACTAATACTAATATGCCATACCATATATATACACATACAAACGAAAGTAAGGTTACGCACACAGTAACTACCTCATAGAGTGAGTGGAAAAGATTATGAAGGCCATTGCTTTTGGTATTTTAGTTAAAAGGGTCTCTGAGAGCAACAAAGTTTCCAGATCAACTATTAGAAATTATCTATGTGGTAAGACCAAAAATATGCAGACACCTTGTTGAACTGCTATTTCTGCCAAGAGCTTTTCATAACTCAAAATTAAGCAACTTCATCACCAGGATGAAGAGCTTTGAGATCAGGCTGCATTTAAACACTTTACCTTTAAAATGGACACAGTCTACCAATGCATGTTGTATATATATACATATATTTATTATATACATACATTTGCAATATTCATATATATATATATATATATATATATATATATATATACATATATATATATATATATATATATACATATATATATATATATGTGTGTGTGTGTGTGTGTGTGTGTGTGTGTGTGTGTGTGTCAAAAAAATATATACATATATCAAAAATATATATATATAAATTTATATATGTGTGTTTGTGTGTATATGTGCAATTCTGGGAGAGTAGCGGTCATAACATTCAACACTTTTTAAGCTATTAAAAATGAACCGAAAATGGAAATGACTTGAAACTTTCCAAAAATGTGAAATATTATCATATTATTTAGTAACTAAAAGTTACAGCATTAAAGTCTTTAACATTTTTCAGATTTTAACTCTAAGTAGGGTGACGGTCATAACGTTTACTTTTTACCACTTCTGAACAAAACAACTTTGTCAGACTTTGTCAAAAAAAAATCATTTGGTGTGTGAATTTAGCACATATTGATATTATTATTTGCTGAATTATTATTTGCTGTTATTTGTGTGTTATTATTTGCTGAGTACATATTGATGTTATTATTTGCTGAGTTTCATAGTTTTTACTCAAAGTTTTACAAGCACTTTAATTTTTTTTGTCATGATAGTCGTAACAAAAAATCCAATGCTTAAATAACAAATAAAACAACGCAATCAATGACGTAAGAAAAAAAGTATAAATGATTATTAACAACCATGTATATTATGTTAAAAAAATGAATTATAACATTATCAAAATTCTCAATTATGGATATATGATACAATTTTCAACGCTACGCAACAGAACTGTAATTATTTTATTACAACCCTAAAACCATGCTATGGTATGATAAAATGATTTTTCTAAATAACTTTTTTGCTTAAAAGTATTTTAAAATAGTTAAAAAAAGAGTTATGGAGTTTAGTATATATCTTTATAATTTTTTGCTTTTTTTATTTTCCTCTTTCTTGCGGAATTGACCATATATAGTAAGAGCTTAAAAATATTATAATAAGTAAATTACCTTTAGACGTGTAATTTTAGGATTAGATTTTTTAGAACGTTTTTCTACTTCCATGTCAAGACCATCACTAAACTTATTTTTATTCTTCTTCCCCACTTCAGGTTTAACTTGTTTTTCTTTGGCCTTCTTATCTTCTTCTTCTCGTTCTGTGTCTTTAATAGTTTCATAATAACGTGACCACCAATCCAAAGAGCTCTCATCGTCTTCATCTTCAATATCTACTTTTTTTATAGGAAGTTCACGTGGCTAAAAGAATTAAAATTATTATATTAAGAAGTGTCATTAAAAATATAATATTAAAATGTAATAGTTACAACTGCATAATCTTTTCAATTATAATTATATTTTTATCAAGTAGACATGTTGTCATCACCAACATTAATTGAACATGGTGTAATTGTCAACTTTAACATAAATTTTAAAATATTTTAAACATCCTATTTTAAGACTTGTATGTGATTTTAAAAATCACAACCACTGTAAAATGACATGATTAAACAGTCAAAATTTTTTTTTATATATTTGGTAGGCGCAACACAAAACAATAGTTCTTTTAGAGCAATGATAGTATTTACGGGAAAGTATAACGGTATAATGGCAGTATTTGCAGAATGGAGAAAGAGAACTAAACTTACAGCTAAGTTATTAGAGTTGGTCCAACTTACAATGTGTTACAATGTTTACAATGTGTTTTTGCATCTTGTCTAAAAGAAAAAGGGCATCATTAGAAGATTAAGCCTATATATGATAACAGTACAACAAGAACAAACAAAAGATTTTTGAGGAAAACAATCAGGATTATAAAAATGGCAAGCCCAATAAAGAAACTCTAAATCTTAGCAAAGGATAAGGTTTGAGTGGACTTTTTATATCGTTTTTATATGATGAAATCATCTTAAAAGCCATAAAGTAATACAGCAGCAAATATGTTGAATTTTTAGATATATGAAAATTAAAATTATTGAAACAACAATATGGAAAATAGATTTTAGTTTAAATTCACCAGCCACCTAAAACACTACAATGAGGGATGAAAAATTATACTAAAGATCAACTGTCTAAAGTGAAAAAATTATGGAAAAAGACCGGAGTACATCATTAAATCACTAGCTAATAGCTTTTTAATAAGATAATCATTAATGTAGATAAGAAACAAAATGTTAACTTGTGGAACCCCATTGAACTCGGTTTTTACCTCTCAGTTATTATTGGTAACAAATCAGCAGTAGAAACAAATAAACCTGTTAATTATGACATAATTAACATAATTATGACATTTCTAAAGATATCTTAATTCACTGTCAATTACAAGTCACTGTTAATTATGACATAACTAACATAATTATGACATTTCTAAAGATATCTTAAGTCACTGAAATACGACTTCTGAGATAAAAACATGAGGATAAAGAGGATAATGAGCATGAGAAAATGTTTTGGTTAAACATTTTATAAGATTTGGAAAATCATAGAATGTTTTTAAATTTTTTTGGGTTTTTTTCTCTGATATTATTATAAATGATCTTTTTTTAAAGAAAGATACAGTATTGCTGACAATGACAAAATATTTGTGACTAAATAGTAGTTCATAGTTGTAAAAAGAAAGTTTATATGATGTTCCGATTATTAGATACTGTATTGCTAAAGAAAAAAATATTGTAGAAAAAGCTAATTTTGCAATAATGCAATTTTACTCGTACGTCAAGTCCAAATCTACCTGTCCAAATTCTGTTCCGCCTCTTGTAAAGTCATTTTTCTTTGTACTGATGATTCTGAAAAATTGACCTTTTTAAATAACTATTTTGCTTCAGTGTTTGTCTCCAACAACAGTATCACACCAGTGTTAAATCTTCCATCTCATGATAATTCTCTGAATATTGTTCTTTTTTCTTATGACTCTTCAAAAACTCCCACCTAAATCATCAAATTCACCTGACGGGTTTCTCGCTATATTGCTGAAATCACTTGCTACTAATATTGCCATCCCACTTTTAATCCTTTTTGAATTATCTATGTTAACCAGTGTAATCCCGAAAATTTGGAAAACCGCTATTGTATACCCAATTTTCAAACAAGGTAACTCTTCCTTACCTTCTAACTACAGGCCTATTTCCATTACTTGTATCATTTGCAAAGTTGTGGAATCTATTATCGACAAAAGCTTAAAAAGTTATATTCTGCTGAATAACTTCATATCAATCCATCAGTTTGGCTTCCTAAAACGCAGATCCACATGTACACAAATGTTAGCTTCTCTAAATGAATGGACCATGGCTGTTAACAAGCACAAGGTAGTTGATATTATCTATAATGATTTTGAAAAGGCTTCCAACTCTGTCTCACATTCCAAATTATTGCACAAATTGAAATCTTACGACATTAAGCATGAACTGCTATACTGGATTACAAACTTTTTAACTGACCGATCTCAATGTGTTTGCATTAGCTACTCAAATTATTCAACTCTTACTCAAATTACGTATCTGTCAAGAGTGGAATACCTCAAGGAACTGTATTGGCTTTATTTTTAATATTTATCAACAATATAATCTCGATTATTAAGGGTGACTGTGGAATTAAGCTGTTTGCGGATGATATCAAATTATACCAAGAGAGAGAGATAAAAGCACAAACATTAATGCAGACCTTGTAAATTCCTGCAGACCTTGTAAATTCCTTAAAAAACTTTTTCAATTGGACAACTAATTGGCAACTAAAAAAAGCGTTCAATAAACCTATTACAATAATACGTTTCTGCGTATGTTTTGGACGTGTTTTTTACATGTTCCCTCGTATTCATTTTTTCCCAACACCGTGATAAATACTGTTAACTGTATTGATGATATTGGTATTACTGTATCATCTGATACAAAATTCTCCAAGCATTGTTCTCATATTGCCAAAAAAACTTACTCTCGCCTTAACCTACTTTTTAAAACTTTTATCAGTAACAATCCTTTTCTCTTAGTAAAAGCCTACAAAGTCTATGTGCGACCTATTTTAGAGTCTTGTACCCCAGTGTAGAGCGTTTATCTTCTAATAGATATTCGTTGTATCAAAAATGTTCAAAGATATTTCAGCAGAATTACCTGTAAAAGATGCCACATTTCTTATTCTGATTACGTATCAAGACTAATTCTTCTGAATCTTGAATCTCTTGAATACTGTAGAGTTAAATTTGATCTTATTATTATATACAAAATTGTAAACAATCACGTTGACCTTTTTCCAATCTCTTTACCTTTTCCAACTCTCACTACAATACTAGATGTCACACTAAAAAACTTTCATCACGCAATATATGTACAAATAATTATCGTAAATTCTTCTTCAGCAAAAGAACTGTAAAATTATGAAATTCCTTATCAGCTCACATTGTTGATTCTCCTTATTTATTAAATTGCAATACTGCATACTGTATTTGTGTTGTAATTATCTCTATAATTGTCTCTTTAATTGTCTATTTTTATATTAGTGGTGTTACGTAAGCATAATCTTGTGTCTCACCTTTTTGTATTTAATTTTAATGCAAATAAACATTATCATTACTATTATTATTATTATTATTATTGCTATTATTATTATTATTATTATTATTATTATTATTATTATTATTATTATTATTATTATTATTATTATTATTATTATTATTATTATTATTATTATTATATATATATATATATATATATATATATATATATATATATATATATATATATATATATATATATATATATATATATATATATATATATATATATATATACATATATATAATATACAATTATATGAAATAGTTTTAAAAATATGTAAATATAATACTGGTACAAATATTAAAGATAATATATGTTTATGTATAATACAACAAAAATAAATATGTATAATATAACAAAAGTAGTATATTATATTAAATTTTTTTTTATCAAAGAAAAACTAATAGGCTTTAATTAATTTTAAAGCCTATTAGTTTTTTAATTTGCCCCCTTCCTAGAACTATGTCTCCTAAGCTAATACAAATTTTTTTTAAAATTTATCATAAATTAGACCAAAATTTATCAACATCAAAGTACCCTTGTTTGTTTTGCTTAACCTCATCTCCTAACTTTCAAAAAGCTGATCATTATTCTTTAGAATCTTTGTGCAGATTATATGACCAATGGACATCTGATGAAAATTAAAAAATGCAAAAATGTTCACAAATGTTGTTCAACCCCCTTTATTAACAGGGACAAAAATAAAAAAATAATAGAGCTTGTTAATATTCCCAGTCTACATATACTTTTAGGTGTTATAGACGAAATTTTAAAAGAAATTGAAAACAATTTGTTTGAAAACAAGGAGTGTGGGTTACAGTTTGTCAAATAATATTTGTCTACAATAAACATCTGAAGAGTATCCTACCAAGAGCAGCATTGTTTAGAAGGCAATGCTTGCAATAAGTTGCTTAAAAACATAGACAGCTTTGAGATGTTTTTTCAGGAGCCCAGTCTTGGAGATCCTTTATCCAAATACATTAAGGTACTTAGAGATTTTAAAAAAGTAGTCCATGGCTGTTTTGGAAAATCATTAAACTCTACTTATGTCAAGATATAGAGTAACTATCTACGAACTATAGAAATCTAGGGGCTACAATTACTTTGAAAGTACGCATAGTTGAGTAACATTTTATGAAATTTGTCGATATGAAAGGTGCAGTCTTCGGTATGATAAATAAATTTTAAGTTTGATAAAATATTAAATTAATATTATTTAAATATAATAAAAGTAATTAAATATTATTTAATAATACAATTAATTATTATTAAATAATAATTAATTGTATTATTGTAATAATGATTAATTATTATTACAATAATACAACAGTTTATGCAAGTTTAATCTTGCATAAACTATAACGATTATTCATTAAATAGAATAAAACTTATTTTGTGCATTTTATATTCTGTACGCTTAGATTACTAGACCGAACAAGCTCTGAAATCCATTCACCAGGATTTCAATCAGTTTAGGTGAATGAGAAAAGTTAGAGAACACAGCCCAAACTATATTGAAGCGCTAAAAAATGCAGTTGTTGCCTACAACTACAAACACTTTTAAAGTAGCTTTCAATTTGCAGGTAGCTTGTAAAAAGTATAATATTAACCTCATGAACAATTGCTTAGCATAATTTTTTAATATATGATATGATTATATATGACATGCAAAATATAAATAATAATTTAACCAAATAGACCAGAAACATTTTTTTTATGGCCATAAAGTAGTTGTAGTTAACCCTATTGGATTCCTAATACCCTACCCCTAGTAAATGGTTCCCTAATAAAAAAATTCAAATTTTTTTTTAGTGTTATATTAACTAGATCAAAATTCATCAACAGATTTTAAATATTATCAAAAACAATATCTAGTTTAAAAGTTACGACCATTCAAAGTTGTTTCAGGGGGTGAATTTGTGGAATTTTGAACTTCTTATGGTCATAAATTTTAAACGAAAAGATATTTTTTGATGAAACTTGAAATCTGTCAATAAATTTTGGTCTAATTTATGATAGAACTTAAAAAAAAACTTTATCAGCTTAGGAGACATAGTTCTAGGAAAGGGGCAATTCGGGTTGGGGACAGGGTTGGGTTAGCTCCAATTACCTCAACTTTTAGCAATTCATCCTCATTTGATACCATTATTAACATACTAAAAATTTAAGTATGACACATAGCTCTTAGTTACCTATCTCGAACAACAAAATTACTTTTTGTTGTTCGAGATAGGTAAATTAGTGTATTTAATTAGTGAAAAATGTTGTTTTTTATATTTTTGAAATAATAGTCTTCTGATAATAAACAAAAAAAAATTTTGAGGATGTGTTGCAAGGTCTCAGAGCATCTTCCTAAGCACCGTGTTGTACTGGTTCTTTACCACCCTTGTAAAGCCACACTTCAGCAGAAAAGCCACATTCATAGCTTGCCGCAGTCAAAGGATTAAAAATAGTAAAAAAACTTTTTTTAATCTATTATTAAAAAAGCATGATGTTTTTAAAAACATGGAAATAAACAAAAAATTAAATACTTAGTGATCATCTTTAGTTTTATATAAATATATATTTATTACGTTATAAATATAAATATATATATTTATTATAGAAACTTGTTTCTGCATTGATTCAATTAACTCCAAAAATAATGTGAAATGGGATTTTTTATCACAAAGTATATTCCAACAATTTTTTTTGTAACAATGTTTAACTCTTTGCTTTTTATTTTGTTTTGACAAAATAAAAAAGTAAAGAGAATTTGACATCTTGAAATTTTAATGACAAGATTTGACATCATGAAATTTAAATATTGCTAGTTGTTTTATGATGAACAAAAAGCTGGCTGATGATTTATTTGACTCACTCATTCTAACTTAACTTCTAAGTTAACAGGTAGTTTATGTAATACACAGAATTGAGAAAGAAAAAATAACTTTAATAATTATTTCAGTTTGATTTTATCTAAGAAAAACCAAAGTTTTTTACTCAAAATTTCACAATTTTTTAAGTAGCTTAATTAAAAAAATATATTGCATTGCAAAAAAAAAAAAAATATTGCATTGCAAAAAAAAAAAAAAAAAAAATTGTTAAAATATAACGTAGAAATTACCTTTTTTATTTTTGGATCTATCAGAGGAATGTCTTCTTTATCTTGTTCTGGTTCTTCTAATGGATCATCATAAAGTTCTACCATTGCTTGTTTTTTTAGTGCAGGAGAATCTGATCTTGAAAAGTCTTCCTCTAAAGAAAATTTTTAAAGAAGAAAAAGAATAAGTTTCAATTTGCAAATTTAAATAACTCATTGTTTAAATTTGCAAGTGATATTTTGTTTAAATTTGCAAGTGATCAATGACTAGACAGCATGATTGGAAATTAAAAAAATGAAAACTGATGCCTAAAACTAAAAACATGGCCAAAACTATCTAACCAATATTTCAATCCTATTAATATTTCTGTAAAAATGGTCCAATTAAAAATCAAATTTGGTCTTCATTAAAAAAAAATTATTAAATCCCTAAACAAGGTTGTTTTTCATGCTTGCCATTTCAAACTCTTAATTTCATTTTTTACATCTATATATCTCTTATTTGTCATTATATGGAATATAATTATCATAATTGAGCTGGTTCTTCTAATGAAGCTCTCTATTTTAGGCAAGGTCCAAATATGCATTGAAAATGTTGTTGGGCCTATTCTAGTTACTAACCTTGAGCTTTTGCTCCATAGACATAAGGTTGCATCTCTTTCACTTTCCTACAAATACTATCATGATCACTGCTCAAGCAGAGGCGATTATACAGAAAGGGGGCAATTTTTAGGTTATAATTATAGTTTTTTTAAAGACCTTTTTTTTTCATTTTTCAGAAAGTAGTTGGTACTTTTAAAGGTCAAAAAACAATTATATATTGAAGTAACTTTTAATTAAATTTAACTAAATAAAAAAATAGTTAATCAGTCTAATTTTAGAGTTCTTTTAATTTGGGAAGTTAAAAAAAAAACTTTAATTTAAAAAAACAATGATTTTTTTACAAAATAATTTTCAAGTTAAAAAATTATTAAAAAATATATATTTTTTAAATATCTAATTTTAATAACCAGAAAGAAACTTAAAAAGAAAATTATTTAAAAAAAACAAATGTCCCTAAATTATATAACATTTAATTTATATTTAATTAGCATTTAAAGAATGACACATGTATCATTACCTAAATATTTGATTTTTCATGAGTTTATGGATACATTCCCATGAGTTTATGGAAATGTATGAGGGTTAAGGCATATCCAAAAATGAATGCCATTTGAAAAAATGTTTTCATTTATGAAAAACCTAATATTTGCATAAAAATTTTAAATAATTTTATTACAATTAATAATAATATATAATTGCATAAAATAGTAATATATAATTATTATTCTTTATTTTTTTTTTATCTTCTGTGTTATACAACAGCAAGTTTACAACTATTTAGCTGACATGGTTTAATCTAAGCTGACTTATGTTAAACTTTTTTTTTTAATAGTCACAGAAAAAATGTTATTTTCATTAATAACTTTTTGACATCACGATTATGAACTAGATCAATATTAAAATTAAAATATGGCGTCAATATGATTAGAACTGAAACAACTTTAAATGATTTTAAATCAAATGAAATATTTTCATATTCAATATTCCTCCATAGACAGTATTTCTATATCTTATATACCATATTAATAACTTAAATATTCTTCTTTAAATTGTTGATGTTGTTTTTTTTTCTCATTTAATTTTTTCATTAAATTTTCTCTTAAAATATTTTCCGAATTTTTGAAATCATTGCAATGAGTGAACGTTATTAACCTGTTTAGCAATTTAAACAAAATTTCTATTGAGTTATCAAGAAAGCGATTTTTATTATAACATTTTATAAAATAGTGGTCTTCTAGCAGGGCTGTAGAGTCAGAGTCGCTAAACAAAATCGCGACTCCGACTCCAATAGTAAAACTTCTTGGTATTGCACATGCATGTATAAAATATTCAATTAACCTAATATTCATATTAAACTTTCAAAGAACTTTTATAAATTTGGCAAAAAAATTTATTTTTAATTATTGTGTAATATTTTTTAAAGAATTCTAAGAATTTTTTTAAAATTTTGCTTTTGAGTCGGAGTTGGAGTTGTACTCTGAAAATTTCAACAATAGAAGAGTCAGAGTACTTTTTTTTACGACTCCACTTTTTTTTACGCCTTATCCAACTCCAACTGATTATATTAAATAATCAGTTTTAGTAAAACTTTGTTGTGAATTTTTGTAAAAAAAGCAATGATTTGATTTAAAAGTGAAACCAGTACTTTTATAAGATAAAGTATTTTTAGTAAGTTTTAAAAAACAAAAGTTAAAACACTGAAAGAAAAACTTTTTAACTGACAAGTCAATAAAAACAGTTGTAAGTCAACTCCATGTGTTAGCCAATTAAATTTACCGACTAACTTTGATTTTTTTATTTTGTGCCCTGGTATTTATTATTAGAAACTCTTTTAAAAAAAGAAGAAAAATGATAAAATTGAAGTTTAGAAAAAAAAACAATATGAAAATAGTTTAGAAGAAAGAAAATATAAAAAGTATGAAAATGAAATTTGAAAAAAAGTTAGTATAAAGAATATAAAATTGAAGTTTAGAAAAAGAAAAAAAAAGTATTAAAATTATATTTAAAAAAAAAATAAGAAATACAAATAAAGTTTAATTAGTGTTTTCCCATGAAAGCTAAATTTAAAAAATTATTTACAAAAAAAAAAGTACATACCAGTTTTTCTGAGCTCAGCAATATACTTGTACTGATCTGGGTCTTGCAAGTATTTATGAAGAGAATTAACAACATGAGTTCCAACTAGTGTAAAGCGACCAAATGTTCTGCAATCTCGAACTCGAATTGTTAATGGTGGACAATAACGTTCATTTTCAGGTAAGTCCTACAAATGTATAACATTTTACAAACTGATCTATTAATTTTTAAATACATTAACATTTTTGGCATTTTAGAGCTCTGTTGCAATCAATCTGTTATTGTCAGTAAACATTTTTATTAGTTTTAACCTAATACTAACCCTATGTTGTATATATGTTTTATTTATCCTTTTATGTTAATATAACACCATATAAAACATTTTATAAAAAATGTAATATATGAGTTCCATTTAACTATTGATCTGATTTATTGACATAACATTTGTCTGTGTTGTTGATATCTATATATGCAATATCTTAGAAAATACTATAACTAACAATAAAATATTTATTTATATAAACTCTAATAGCAGTATTTACCACATCAAAGTAGGCAACAGGATTTGCAAAATTCGGATTTCGTTTTGCATTAACAATAACAGTTGATTGAGCTACATGTCCAGCACAGTCAGCATCAACTTGTGGTCGATCAACTGTGGTCAAGTTGACACGTTTCATTTCTCGAACACCCCAAAATAAAACCTAAAAAAAATATTAAATATCTTCAAAATTCAATTTAAAAACATTTAAATGTAAAGTACAGATAAAAAAAACATTAAATACCTGAAAAAAGATCTAAACATGCATTCATAATAAAGATTTAGGTGAATCAGTAAGAAAAATAGAAAAAAACATTAAATAAAACAAAGATTTTTGTTATTTAATATATATAACTATGATATTTTATAGCGTTTATCAGGAGAATTAATAATCAAACCATATTTAACATGTTACCTCAATTCTATGCTTCTTCATAACCGGTCGAATGCCATCAGGCACTGGCAAAATCTTTCCATCTAATGAGTCGATAGGCTCTACCTCATCAGGTAAAAAGCATTTTCCTTCTTCAACCACCTAAAAATTACACTTTTTTAAACACACAAATATATATATATATTTATATATATATATATATTTTATATATATATATATTTTATATATATATATATATTTTATATATATATATATATATATATATATATATATATATATATATATATATATATATATATATATATATATATATATATATATATATATATATATATATATATATATATATATATATATATATATATATATATAAGATCATAGCTATAGTCCTATTTAAAAAAAAGGGTTTGTTGACTAAAAGAAGCGATCAACCTTCACTCATTTTTTCTTGTAAATTGACAGGTGTTAGTTTTCATTTTTCATAAGAGTTTTAAGAGGCATGTTTATGCTCAGCCATTTCAATAATGATTTTAAGACTAAAACTTGAGATTAATCATCAATTCATAATTGATGTAAATGAGATTAGTAACATATTAATAAAAATAATTACATAACAAAAGCAAAAAGAATAGGTGATAGATTTGTTAAATTAAATTAACAACAAGTTCAAAACAAATATAAAAAGCTTTACCATTTAATTCCAGTTTTTTAACTCATTTTCTTAGGTCTGTATCTTCTACTATGAGAAGTTTACAATTTTATTTTCAAAATCTTTGAAAACAAAATCTTTTATTACGCTCAAGATTTAATCTTTATTTTTTTTTTCAGGATTTTAATGAAAACAAAAACTTTCAATTAAAAAAAAAATCAAATTTTTGTGTTATTGACGTTTTCATACAAAGTTGTAAAATAAATGGTTAAGGATTATCATTTATTCTTTCCAATTTTCCTATACACTTATCTTTCCTATATTTCTTAGTTCATGTACCATATCATACAGAACAGTACCATGTACAATAAAGTATCATATAATAGTCAAGCGATGTATTATATAATTTCATATAATACAAAATCTGAGCAGATTAGAAAGAAACTAAAAGTTGCAATGGAAAATTTTAATAAACTAAAAAACTTTAGTTACAAATAAAATGATAGCAACAGAATCAAAAACTTTAAATCCAAAGATTTTTTTTATTTTAAAAGACAAGCTTTAGTATTAAGCAAATTATTTATAACCTGCAATAATTCAAATGCAGCTAACAGTTCTCCTGCTCTTTCTTCGCCACGCATAATTTCAAACCACTCCAATGCAGGTGGAAACAATGGTTTCTCATACTTCTCATGAGCTAACTTAACCAAAGGGCGTGATAAAGCTCTTCCTATAAACTCTGAATCACCCTAAAAAATCAAAATGCATTTAACAAAAAGAAACTAAGTTCCTAAAAACAATTTCAGGCCTTGTTTTAAAGCGTTACACGTAGAGTGATTTACATACGTCTTAAGCGATTTTACATAAACAATAAGCAATTTTGGTTAAGTAACTTTTTATCATTTTTTAATTTTTAAATTGTTCAGTAAGCGATAAGATAAAAGTAGTAACCAATTTTAAAAAAGTCACATTAACTTTTGATTAACCTTTAAGTAAATTTATTTGTTACAAAAGTTATAATTAATTTGTGAACTCAAATATTGCAACAAGCTAATGCATTTTTTATTTAAAACAAGGACTGCAATTTATGAATGTTAATATCAAATTATACAATTGAAAATTAAAACAAAATTACACAAACCAAAAATACACAAAAATATTGAATATAAATATAAGTTAACATAATTAACTAAAAAAATACTTAACATAACAGTTTTCAAAAAGTGAAATCAATAAACAATTTTAAAAACACTGCACATAAAAAAACAAAACAAAATCATTTTTTTTGATTTTTTTTTTAAAATCAAAGATTACAACTAATTAGTTTTCTTTTTGATAAATTTAAGTTGTCAACAATAAAGGAAAAAAGTTTGATTTTATAACTAACCAACAAATTAGTGTTTTCAAAAAATTTAAACATATTTTTTAAAGAACTTTATAACATATTAAAAAAACTTTTCAGGAATTTTTTTATTTTTATTTTTTAGTGACAACAACTTTTTTTTTCTTAAAAAAAAGAGCAATAAAAATTTGCAAAGAAAAAATTTCAAAAAAATGTGATACAGCTAAAAAGAACTATATTTTAACAGAAGAACTTCAAGTAAAGATTGATTACCTTAAAATAAATATTAAATACAAAATAGATGTTTATTCTAATTGAATTAGAAACTAGAAAAATTCTAAAACAAATTTTGAAGCCAGAGTTATTAAAGTGTCTTTTTTACATCAACTTCTTGCAGTAATAAAGAAGCATTTATTCTCACGAGAGTTGTACTACAAAAAAAAATTAAAGTTTCTTTGTTCTAAAAGCAAAGAAACTGCCTGCAAACTGTATTTTCAGACACTAAATGTTTTTGTTTCTGTTTTAGTATCACTAGCACTGTTAAAAACATTTTTTTTGACATGGCAAAAAATGACAGTAAAACAAGATATTTTGCATGGTCTTTCACTCTTATGTTCCATTTCTAAAGAACTCACTTGATTACAATTGATTGTCTAAATAAGTACTTAGTGGCAATTTCAGTTAGTTTGACTCTTTTCTTATAATTTTGATTCATGAAAAACTAAACTATTATTGTTTTCCACCATTATAAAATACTAAATTGTTTAAAAATCGATTATAACACAGAAATCATTAATATTATAAGATCTCTTACCAAAACAATGCTGTGATCTCAAGTCAGTATCATTTCTTATAATACAACACCAACCACAAAAATGAAAATTTGATTGTTTTTTTAAATAGTATTACTATTTAAAAAAACAATCAAATTTTCATTTTTGTGTTTTCAATGTTTTCAAAGACCGCATTTTTAGATTAAAATATCAATACATGTAAAACAGCATTTATTTTCAGGCAGTTGTATTATGTACATTGTAAATACTGTACATTTCCAAGGACAATGTCCAGCGTCAATCAAAATCTACAATAAGTCTGTGAATTCTAAAAAAAGCTCTTAAAAGATGTTTAAAATGTTTACAATATTCAATAATCCAGTATATAACAACAACATTTATTTTAGAAAATACTTTAGCAGTAGCCAGAGCAGCTTTAAATAACACTTTTCAAAGTATCAGTTAAAATAAAGCAGACCAAAAAAACTAAAGCAGACCAAAAAAAATAAAGCAGACCAAAAAAAATAAAGCAGACCAAAAAAAAAAAAAAAAAAAAAACAAAAAAAAGAATGGAAGTAGAATAATTAAAACTTTTTCATTTTTTTTTTTTTTTTTTGATTTCATCTGAAATTTTAGAAATTCAGGTGGAATCTAAAATGGAAACTAGTCAAATGCTATTTGACCTGTTCATTATTTGGTGAATACAAGAAATAATTTTGCTTGCAAGTAGTGGTTAAAAGCAGGATACTACACCTGCAACCAGTAAAGCTCCACAGTGCAGTTTATAATAGATATGCAATTCTAATTGTGGAGAAAATTGGTTTTTATCTTGGCTCTTGATAAAAGTAATGCCCAATCAATGTTATTTGTGGTTTAACTTAACCACCAAGACATTAAAAGAAGTTTTTATATTTCATATGCTGGTTCTGATTATTATGCAAGACAGATGTCAAAACCCATTTATTATCTAAAAACATTTCTATGTATTTTGGTATTATTTTGGTATTTATCTGTTATTTAATAAAAAAATTTATCTGAAAGTAATAAAAAAAAAAAATTTTATGGTTGAAAAATGGTTGAATATGATTGTTATTGTTACTATAGTTACTTCAATAAAAGTAATCTATATAAAAAAAGCCACACAAAAAATTTAAAGAGATTTAATCATTTACCCCAATATCTTTATCAAAAATTTCAATTACAATAGTTGGTGGATTTGCAGCCAAAGTATCAACATCTCCCCAAATAATTATATCTTTAAAGATAACCATTTGATCCCATGTAGGAGAACGTGTTTCCCAAATGACACGAGTGTCTGCTGCTTGACTTCCAATAATAATACGAGCAAATGCATCTATTATTTTTAATTAAACAATAAAGAAAAAACCAGTAGAATTTTATATAAAAACCAATAAAAATTTTTTAAATATTAATTAAAGAGCTTAACAAGTTATGTTGAAAAAACAAGTAAGAATTTGTACCAGACAAGCCAGATGCGTCACTTCCAATTAAACTTCTTGCTTGATATAAATGCGCTCGTAGAATGAAATTTTTATGTTCTCCATAAATAAGTTGATTTGGAGGTGGTGCAAGGGGTTTGTAGCAAAATTTAGGCTGTAAGTAATAAAATAATGCAAATAATAGTTATAATTATAATATTTATAATATTAATAATGATAATGATAATAATAATAATAGTAAACAAACCGTTACAAAAATGTACAAAAATTACTGTAGAATGACTTCTGACGTTATAAACAAATCTACGTAAAAACAAATCAAAAAACAAAAACAAAGAGCCATTAAAGTTTACTATTCCCCCGTGTCGAATAAAGATAATAAAATTTTTTTTGAATGTTAATAGTGAGATACGATTTTATTTTTTTTATTCAGTAGATTTTTTCCATTGTGTGATAAAATAACATATTTTTCGTAGAGACAAAGGTGGCATATTTTTGTTGCTAGATTATAAGGTTTGCAACATTTGACAATTTTCAATTCTATAATAAGCTTTATGTTTTGGTCTTTTAAGCTCCATATTTCCTTAGATAGTTCTGTATCACTTCTATACTTAACTGATGCAAATGATTTGAGATGTGTCTTGATCTTACAATACGCCATTTAAACTAAAAATATGCCACCTTTGTCTTTACAAAAAATGTTATTTTATCACATAATGGAAAAAACCTACTGAACAAAAAAAATGAAATCGTATCTCAGTGTTGACATT
>NC_061162.1:6967276-7129776 GCF_022113875.1 Hydra vulgaris
ACTGTTATATTCATCAAACAAAGAAAAATCTCTTGTTGAACCATATAAATTCACCCAACATGGGCCAAATGTTGGCATGAAACCTGATATAACAATTTTTAAAATATATAAATTAAAACAATGAGATAAAAAGTGAAAAAATACTTGATATACAAAATTTACCATTAGCTCCATCATTAGATATTTGCGCTAAGTCAATAAAATGTGTACCCACAACTTCATCAGTAACAGAATCACTAACAATTTGAATAATATTTTTAAAAATGGAAAAAAAAAATCAACAAACTAAAAATTTAATGATTTTTAACAACCATTTTTGCTTTGGAATACATTAAAAAAAAATTTACAATATAGTAAAAAATTTACCCATCCTTTAACTGTATCTTTATTCTGCGACATAGAGGTGGAAACTTTATAAAAAACAAATTATTATATTAAAAACATTTTGAATATAATTAAAATAACTAAAAAAATTTAATATTGCAATTACTTTTTCAGGTTTAAATATCAACAAGCTACAATAAAATTTATATTCTGATACCCTTGTATTATACCAAAAAATTTCCTATCAACCAGGTTTTTTTAAACAAATCAATAAATGAGAAATATTTTAGTTCAACCAGTATTAAATTCAACTAGTAAATAAATTTTTTTTAAATATTCAAAAGACAAGGAAATGTCAACCACAAGATGGGTGCTTTTTTTCTTAACACAATTTTGTTAATGAAGAAACAATTCAACAGTTCTCATTTGTCAACCACAAGATGGGTGCTTTTTTTCTTAACACAGTTCAGTTAATGAAGAAACAGTTCAACAGTTCTCATTTGTTTAAAGGTTAATTTAGTTTGGTAATGTATCATAAATAGATTCATGCAAGGGCATTGCTTTTAAATTATGCGAATTTATTTTGAAAAAATATTAATTGCGCTAAGAAACAATTAGTTTAATAGCTTAGTTTTAAAAAACTTTTTTTTGCATGCATTTAGTCTAAACAACAACACACAATTCATAAGACATCATGCAGTATACCTATAACAAACAATGGCTCGTGTACAATGTTGACAATAATCCAAATTTGTCAACTTGTGTTCAGCAATTAAACTTGTACACATCCACTTGATGTCAAAGAAAAAATTAAATTTTATTTACATAAAATAAATTTGTCAATTAAGTAAATTTAATTTTGTAGACTTGAGGTTTCAGCAGGACACATGTCATACAGTCAAAAAACAATGAATATAATGAAAAAAATATTTTCTTATAATAATTGTTATAAATTAAACTTCTTCAACATAATTTGATGTCATTAGATTATTTCCTTTGGGAAAACCTCATGTTACATACCTAAACCAATGAAGCAGAAACAATTGAACATTTAGTGGAAAACATACAACCCAATATTGCTAAAATACAACCTATTTTTTTCAATAAAATACAACCTATTTTATTGAAAAGAGAGTGTGAGAATTAGACCTCCAAAAAATAAAATCTACGCACCAGCCCCTTTATCACATCATAAAAAACATAAAATCTTGATTTAACATTCTTGATTTGGAACTAATATCAAAAATCAAGAAAGGTAATGATGACCAACCAATATAAAAAACTCGATATATGGCAATAATTTCTGGACAAACAATTATAAATAAACTTTGAACCTTTACTTTTATAATATTACTATTTATGTTGTTATAATATAAAATAAAACATGAGAATTTAAAATAGTAATTCAAATATAATTGAAAACCATCAAATCTGACTAAGTTAATATAAAAGTAAACAAAACCATTTCAAAACTCATATCTGGCAAAATCAATATGAAATTTAAAATTATTTTAGAGCAAACAAATATCAAAAATTTTAAATTTACAACTTTTAGATCTCTAGTGATGAATAGTTTCAAATTTTCAAACAAACATGATGAGTATTTTTCTACTTAAACCACTGTTACAAAAAACTATTTTAAAACTGAACAAGCAAGCCAATAAAGTCTAAAGATGCACATTTTCAAAATTTTATACTCACCAGCTCTGAAAATGTGATTTGTTCATTCCACTCTGGCATGTAGGTATGCTTCTTTATAGATGTTTTGGCCTAAATATTTATGTATTTAAATATTTATTTATTACAATAAGTATACTGTTTATCAGGTATATTGTTTCTATTTTGAATATTCTAAATAATTATAATGCTTTTTAAATGTAAGTATAAAATTGTATAACATAGTACAATAAAATGCACATCACTAAAATAATTATAACTTTAACTAATTTTTATATAATACATATTTATTTTTAATACAATATATAAAAACTTTCATTAATTATTTTTTTTCATTGAACAAACTTAAAAATAAAAAACTATTGATTGCTGATATTTAAAAGCAAATAAATTTTTTTTTCTTTTTAATGTCTAAATAAAAATATTTATATATGATTATTTATATATATATATATATATGATTGTTTTTTATTTATTTATATACATATGATTTTTTTTTTTTTTTTTTTTTTTTTGATATTATTTAATATTTGATATTATTTGATGATATGATATAATTCTTTATTTATTTATATATATATATGATTTTATTATAATATATATACATATATATATGTATATATATATATATATATATATATATATATATATATATATATATATATATATATATATATATATATATATATATATATATATATATATTGATATTATTTGATATTTGATATTATTTGATGATATGATATTATTTTTTATTATAATATATATTTATAATTATATTTTATTATAATATATATACATATATACATATATATATATATATATATATATATATATATATATATATATATATATTTATATATATTTACATATATATATATATATATGTATATCAGGCTTGGTCGGGAAGCGGGTGCGATCGCACTCGATAACTGACCACAGAAATAATATTTAGTTGCAAAAAACCGGCCAGATTTTTTAGTCGTTTTGAGAACATTTAAGTTCATGTATGTTTCCTTGTTTGTCCGCAAAATAATAAGTTCATTTTGTCGTAAATTTCAAAATATTTTGTTTTACGGACTTACATGGACACATACATAAACTTGAATGTTCTCAAACATCTAAGTGCGGAAAAATAAAAAAAGAATATTCGCAAACACAAAAAACCCGCCGAATCTACGAATAACTAATTCTATTGGTTCAAAAAATACTAACCAAAATTTCTAGAGTATTCAAAAAAACTATCCGAATGTCCTGAGTATTCTGTTGAAATATTTTAAAAAACAGTGTTATTTGAATTTTGTTTTTGTTGAAATTTCTAGCATAAATTATTTTAAGAGTATACTATCAAACGAACTATTATTTTAATTCTTGGAGCCACATCTGCAAAGCTATAAATGTTTTAAACTAACATTATTTGTTTACAATAATAAATGTTTTAAATTTTTTTTTTTTAACTTGTCAACGCTTTGTAAATATATTTTAGATTTTATTAGTATATTCTTATTTTTTATATATAAGGGATGTATTTTTATGTATGTAATGTATTTGTATCTGTAATTTTATCTATGTGTATTTTATTCAAATGTAATCTTTTAAAGCAATTTGTGTTATTGATTTTGTAAACAAAAATACTTTCAATAATAACTGCATTTTCAATGAAATCATTAATAATTGTCAAAGTTAATACAAATAATTTTAACCACTAATCCATTTTCCTCAGTGTACCCGATAACTGATTCTTTCTCCCAAGAAAGAAAAGTTTTTAAGTTCTTAGAAATCTACTAACTTCAATTATTTTTGCTTCAGCCATTCTTACAAACTCGTTATACTTAAAGTTACTTTTTTCTGTTTTAAGTACTAATTAAAATTATAAAGCCCACTCACTAAACATCATCAGCAGCGGTATTGTGAAGCAGTTCCGCTTCCTCCTCATAAAGTAATTTAACGTTTTTTGTTAATTTCTATCTAGCTAATTGAATTTCTACAGTAACTCAATCATTTAATTATTTCATTTGTTCATCTTATTAAGAAGAATTGTTTCAAATGTGTTAAACTTTTTAAACTACACGAAGCAGTTATTGAAAAAAGTTTTATTTGTAAATAAATCATCTGGTTGAATCTTGTTGGTCTTTTCAGGGCCGGGGGCTGCATTATTTTGGCAGCCTTTTTTATGTGCCACAGCGTAAAAATGACTTGACGTAAAAATGAAAAAAATACTGAATGGTCCTCTTGACTATTTCCCCTAACATTGTGAGTCCCGGGGCTATAGCCCTACCACCCCCACCCCACCTCCTCAATCCAGCACTGGAAATAAGACATAAGTATATAAATAAAAATTATATATACTCTTTGATAAATCGAAGAACATTTGTTTTTTTATAGTTGTTACTTTATATAAAAAAAGTCGCTTTATTTTAAAAAAAAAGTTGTAAAAGAGCGACGTTTCAAAAATAATTGCTCTTCGCGTTTTTTCACGTTAAAAGCTATTTTTCTTTTTTTAACTGTCTCTCGTTGGTCCAGTTAATCTTAATGCGCTTTTTTGCTTGTATTTGAAATGTTCTCAAAACGACTAAATAATCTGGCCGGTTTTTCGCAACTAAATAATATTTCCGTGGTCAATTATCGAGTGCGATAGCACACGCTTTCCGACCAAGTCTGATATATATATGATTATTTTTTATTTATATATGCATTTTTATATATGAATCAAAAAAAAGAATACATAAACTAAAAAAATAATAATATAAACTAAAAAAATAATAATATAAATAATTTTAATCAAACATTAAAAAAAATCAAAATAACTTTTTTTTTAATTCCTAAAATAAAAAATTTCAGTTAGAACCTTTTGAAACAAACATGACAAACTACAAAACTTTGATCTTTTCTAATGTTTTATAATATTAAGCGAACTCTTTTAAATAAAAAAAAAAAACTTTTACCTAATTATCATTTAATAAAAAATTAACTTATTTAATTAAAATATCAAAAAGTATTATACAATAGTGAGTAAATTATAATAAATACCATTCGTGAGCACGTTATTAAAAATTATGCGATAAAAGTATAAATATTTTCATTTTACAAACTTATCTAAAATGATATATAATGCAAGCACTGAGGTCAGTGCGACTTTTGGGTTCTAATATTTTTATACGAACGCAATAGTAAAAATACATAAAACTACATTTTTAATTTAGCAATTTAAATTTTAACTAAAATTATTACAAGAGTTAAACGTAACAGACCTTATGTCCAGCAAATGAAACTTCAATGTATGGATCAGCAAGATCACGAACCTCACCAGTAAAAGCTCGTTTCATATGAGCCATTAACCCAGAGTTCACTAAAAAATATATATAATACATATTTTTTGTATATATGTATAAATTTTTAAACTTCAATATATATATATATATATATATATATATATACATATGTATATATATATATATATATATATATATATATATATATATATATATATATATATATATATATACATATGTATATATATATATATATATATATATATATATATATATATATATATATATATATATATATATATATATATACATATATATATATATATATATATATATATATATATATATATATATATATATATATATATATATATATATATATACACATGTGAAAGAAAGACATATACATGTTTTATATTTATAGTGAATATATTTGTGAACTGTTTTTAATTCGTTTTTGTAATAACAAATTCTCAATAACAAAACTCAATAACAAAAATGTATGTAAACACACTATCTTAATTTAAACAATAAAATTTTACCCATTTTACATTTAAAAAAAACATTTATAATACATGTTCTTAATAACAAATTGTTTTTCTGAGAGCAGATTACCTAGAGCAGAAGGATGTTACCTTGGTTACCTTGTAACATAATAAAGAATTTATTTTCGTGACAATTATAAAAAACTTATACTACTTTTATGGCTTTAAATTACTTTTTAAATTAAAGAAAATGTTAATTAATTATAATTAAATTAATTAAACTTGGTTGTTTACCAAATAATTTCAAGTTTTAAAATTTGGTTGGTAACTAATTAACTTAAAGTAATAAGTAACTTTGTTGTTTTGTTTTTTTTTAATTTTTAAAAAAAAAAACTTATTCTAATGTTTCACTCTATATTACACATGTCAAATATCATACAAAAAAAAAACAACAACAAAAATCTTTATAGTATAAGTATTATAGCAACAAAAACGTTGCTGATTTATGCAAAAAATATTTGTACATTAAATATCTGTTTTTCAATATCTTTATTTAACATTATAATTTAGTATGAAGAACAAAGTTTGAATCTGTACAAGTGTTTTAATATTAACTACAATTTAACAAATTTTATTTATGATTATAAATTTTGCAAAATAATATAAAATTTTTCTCAATACATATATTATGATAGTATTTATATTTCAAATCTTGAATTTCAAGATTTTTTTTTTAAAAAAAACCACATTGCTTAACTACACTACTTCAACTTCCAGTTTCAATATGCAGAATGTTTTAAACCAATACCTAAAACCAATTAAATACCTGACCATTTAGTATATATTAGAGATAACAATTGATATATGTTATTAACATATTATTTTAAAAAAAACTTTTCAAAAAACATTTTATAGAAAAATTACTTTTTGGCAAGCCTTCCGCCTTATAAAGCTTAACAACAATTCTAGCTTTTGGTCGCTCAGCAGGAACACCTTCAGGAAGAAGTAAATTAGATTCAATATCATCTTCATTGTCTTTTACACTTGGAGGTTCTTTAATTGGATCACCTTTCCCAAGTACAGTAATATCTACTTTTAAGTAACCCTAAAAATATTAATAATGGGGAGATAAATGCACTAAAAAATGTATACATGTAAGTATATATACATATATATGTATATATATATATATATATATATATATATATATATATATATATATATATATATATATATATATATATCTATATATATATATATATATATATATATATATATAACAAAATGGAACTCAAAAAAATAATCGTACGCTAACAAAATAGGTCATTATTTTAGCATAAATCAACTGAACAATCAAATTAGTAAAAATGAAATGAGTAATTTATTTTTGTACTAGAAATGAAATAAAAAATAGTGTTTCAGCAAAATGGCGTCAAGAAAATATCATTTGTCTTTTCATCAACAAAGCTTCCTAGTTAATTTGAAAAATCAAGGAAAATCCTAATGTCAGATCCAAAACGAAACAGGAATTTTTATTACCACAGTGTCCTTGATTGTTAAGAAGCATGATCTGATTTGAACCATTTATAGTTTGGCTGGCAGAGGACGAAAATGAAAGACCACTGGTGCAATTGATTGAAATATCATTATTAATGTGAAGAAACATTTGTTTCTGCAGCTAATTAATTAGTTTTAAAAGTTAAAGAAGATCACAACAGTGACTCTTTAAACAATCAGAAACAATAGGATATAGAGGAAGAGTAGTTTGAAAAACTGCAAAACAAAAGAAACGTCAATTGGAATTTGCAAAGAAATAAGAAAAAAATGTCGATACCATAATAAAAAAAAAATTTTTGTCAGATAAATCAAGATATGAACTCGCCTTCATCAGATAGAGTCTAGAAAGTGTGGCGAAAAAAGAAGAAGCTTATAAATTGTGTTTTTTCCTAGGTAGTGTAAAGCATAGAGGAGGAAATGTGATGGTTTGAGGTTGTATAAGTTGGAAATGAGTGGAAAGATTTACATTTATTGATGACAAAATGGATGCTTCAATGTATTGTGAGACTCTCAATACATCGAAGCATTCCCAACTTGCGAGTATCTACTAAATAATTGAAAATGGAAAACAATTTCATAATCCAGCAGGATAACAATCTAAATCTAAAAACATTCTAATACAATCTAAAAAAATCGAAAAACAATCTAAAAACATACCGCGAAGAAAATGAAACTATACTATGATACAAGTAACATCAATATTTTGGAATGGCCATCTTAAAGTCCGGACTTAAATCCTATAGAAAGTTTGTGATATATTTTGGATAGAAAAAAAGGCGTTTAAACATTAAAAAGTAAAGACGATTTAAAAGAAGCTATAATGAGCACATAGTATAATATAACTAGAGAAGAGACTCAAAATTTGGGATTTGTCTAATCAATGTCAAATCATCTAGTTGAGGCTATCAAAGTCAAAGCCCCACCTAAAAGTCACCTATCAAAGCCCCACCTAAAAGTCACCTATCAAAGCCCCACCTAAATTTTCATTATATAGTAATAATAAAAGTAATCTTATATAACAATTTGAAATGAAACAAAATAAAAAAATTTGAAACATAACTTGATGATCCCATGATCATCAAACATTACAAACAATCGTAACAACAACAAAATTATATATCAAAATACAATGTGTTAGCTTAGATGACATTAGCTTAGTTTATGTTAAAGTTGCAGATAATAAACTTTAACTTCAACTATAAGTTGTAGTTTTTTTTTGCTGTTAATTTTGTTAACTTACATAAAATCTGATAACTTGCAATATAATACGTACAATATAGCGGCTAAAGTAATTGTTAAAGACTTAGGTATCAACAACAGAATGGAGTGTCTCGCAATGAATATGGAGTTTAAAGCAATAAAAGAACACAGAGATTATTTTGCCAACAATACTTATTGATACAACAATAAATATTGATTAACTAATCCATCAAAACCATAAATTGGCAAGATTAGTAAAATTTTACTGGAAAACATCAACAAAAAAAAGAGAAATGCCATTCTTGTAAAACACAAACCAATGGCACAATACGAATGACGTGATGAAATGGTTAATAATATAAATTACTCAAGTTTAATCTAAAACTAACAACCAAAACCATACTTTCCAATCATACAAAAGGTGACCATCCATTATACATACCAGGTGACCATTCATTATACATCAACATAAATTCTAACCACCCCCTAGTATTATTAAATCAATACCAATTAAGATATCCAATATTAGCAATATTTCATCCAGCAAGGAAGTGCTGGATGATATCCAACCATATTAGCAATATTTTATCTAGCAAGAAAGTTTTCTCTAGAGCAACATCATTTTATAACAATTCATTAGCACGATATAATGAAAAAAAAATGATATAATGAAAAAAAAGGATATAATGAAAAAAAAAGATATAATGAAAAAAAAGGATATAATGAAAAAAAAGGATATAATGAAAAAAAATATAATGAAAAAATTAATTTCCGAAAAAACCTTGCCTCAACAAAACCAAAATCAAGATCATAAAACTTTATATAGTTTAATCCTCAGTTTAGTTTAACTGATTGATTTAATCCTTAGTTTAGTTTAATTGATTGGTTTAATCCTCAGTTTAGTTTAACTAATTGGTTTAATCCTCAGTTTTCACAAAGTATAAGAACCAACATAACAAAAAATTTTTGCAAAAAATCTAATTGAAAAGCTTTTTCCAAAAAACATAAGTTTCCCAAAATATCTAGTAGGAATAACTCAGTTATAAGTCAGTTATAGCTGTCTTCCAAACATCACCAATATTATTAATTCACACAATAAAAAAATAATATGTATTGCTTCCAATATAACTGTTCCAATGTGCAACTGCCAGCAACCTTCACAATGTACTTTTCAAGGTATGTGTCTTAGTAAAAATACAAATTCCATCTTGCCTTACTTTACAACAACTTCACAACAACTTCACAACAACTTCATAACAACTTAATAACAACTTCACGACAAATTTATAACAACTTCACAACAATTTAACATCTCGACATTCTTTCTCATATTCCTTAATACTTTTTTACAATACTCAATATTTTATTACAAAAGAAATCTTTAAACTTGTACACTTTTATAAAATAAAATTTGCTTTTTAAAATAATGTGAAAAACTAATGATAAGATTTTTACTTTAATACCAGCGCCAGATGCACCCAAAGTTTCTTCAGGATCTGTTAATACAGCCCATTGACGAACAAAGCGGTGGTCTTGTTGTGAATAGACAGTTCCAATATCAAGCTAACAAATGCAAATGACAAAAATAAAAACAATTCATAAACAAAGAATATGATAAATAAAATAAATACTTTTGAAGAATAATATAAATATTTTTTGAAGAACAATATAAACTTTTATTTTTAAACTATAAGTTTTAAATATTTATTTGACTTTAGTCAAGTAAACTATTATAACAGAATTATATAACAATAATAAGAGGAACTTTTACTTTTTTAATGATAGGTATAATAACAATATATTTTACTTTAGTCACCATATTTTAAAAGCAAAATCACTCTATTCTATATGTCATCATTTTACACAATATCAACAAGCATAAATGAATAATGTCATAATAAATAAGGAAGGTATCATAGTGATTTTGAATTTAGGACAGCTTCATAAGTATATTGTTTAACAACAATCTAGATGATTTCATTTTAAATCTCGATGGCATTATTTTATTAAACAACAATCTTTTAAATGTTGATGACATCATTTTGTGCATGATGTGTTATTAAAAGATTGTAAACAACAACAACAACAACAAAAAAAAGAAATAATTTAATCTTAGAGAAATACCTTAAAACTTCCGATAAGCACACCTTGACTGACAAGATTACGACCAGAAAAAACTTGGAAGTTAATTATCTTATCAAATAAGACTTGTGCTGGCATTTTAAAATCAAATACAAAAAATTCATCCCAAAATGGTGTGTTTGTTTGTTCTTTAACAGCTGTGTGTTTCTTTTGATTTCCGATAGTAATGGTACAAACTGGATCAAGTTGCATACCAGAAAGTTGTCGAGCTTCAATAATACGTAACTGAACTTGGTAGTCTATTTCTTTAACTGACTCATATGTCTCCAATCGTACCTTTGGATGTTGATGACTAAAAAAATATTTAAATCAGACTTTTTTAACATTTTAAAAGTATTAAATAAAACTCAATATATGGCATTACTAACAGCATCCCATCCTTTAAACCAAGAGTTGTATTAAGACTAATCATAGACTCCTGCATAGTCATAGGTTCTTTAGATTGAAGCATCTGACCAAATGGACCAACAACAACTCCTAACCCATCCAAAGTCTTTTGTGCAGAAAGATTGGAACTAAATTGACTTTCAGATTTCGATCTGAATAAAAGAAAAAAATCATTGCTTTTTATTGCCTCAAAAAAATATTTTAGAGAGGAGAATATAATGTAAACTATAAATTAATTATAAGCTTTAATTTTTTCAACTGTATTTACCTCACCAAAGCCAAAAGGGCCACTAAAATCAAGGTTATTACTTTTTTTTAATTGTTGTTACCCTCTCTCAGCCCTTTAACTATTAAACATGAGCCTTGATAAAAAAGGCTGCTGCCTAGAAAAAAGTTTGGTACAGTACAGATAGAGATAGATATATGGTGGGATCAAACTTGGGACTTCTTGCTAACAAATCAAGCTACAACACTATCACATATAAATAACAAAAATAAAAATTAAATTTTTTTTTTTATAAAAAACAATAATAACTTAAAATACCTATTCAACTTTTTTTTTTTGTTATTGGTAAGACTAAGTGAAGAATCATTAACAGTTCCATTTTCTTTGAATGTCGGTAAACTTAACTGTGAACCTTTCCTTTTAGAACATATACCTGTATCTATCTCGTCATGGTTATCACTGTATAAACTTTTACTTTGGTAAGAACCAAAAACTGAATCAATGGCACTTCCTATAGGTGGGTTATAAGTGAGCTCTAATGAAATTTGTGCCTAAAAAAAAAGCTATTTTCTTATTTGTAAATAACATTATGAACAAGTAAGAGTAATATTTTGGCTTTTTTCAAGTGACGACAAATAAATTTATTTTTTGTCAAGCTGGGTTTTAAAAGAAGCCAAATTTTGTAAAATACTTATTAAAAACTTTATAAATAATTTAGAAATAATAATTAATTGATATAAGAAATATTATATTAGATTTTACTGCATCAAAACTAAGGATTTTAATTTATTCACTGTAAATATTTTAATTTATTCACTGTAAATATTTAGAAATAATAACCAATATTTAGAAATAATAACCAATTGATATAAGAAATATTATATTAGATTATATTAATAGATCATCCAGGTCATATTTTAAAAATCCGGAAAATCATTAGGGTAAAATATCCCTAAAAAATCCGGAAAATCATTAGGGTAAAATATCCCTAAAAAATCCGGAATACATTTTCCTTTATATTCTTCTTATTTTTGCTTTTAGCTGAGTTGTTTTTAATTTTTTTTTAACTTTACTAGATAGTTGTATAAATAATGAGTGAAAAAGCTTAAAAAACAAATATACTAGAAAAATATATACCTTAACTTGTATGTATGGAAAACATTTTTGATATCTGGAAAAGCTAAAAGTTGAGAAAAATATCCGAAATTGCGGAAATATCCGGAAAAAGATAATCCCTGATTATATTGCAACAAAACTATGTGTTTTTTAGAACTTAAATTTATTCATTGTAAATATTTTTTTGATGTTTTTATAAAATATGATCATTATTTTTAAATTTTTATTTTCATTTTGGTATTATTAGGGACTTCTCTAATGTGTTAGATAAGGATTATATATTATATAATAAAAACATGTTTAATAAAAAAAATCTATACAATAATTTTCATTATTGATTTTAAAATCTTTCATAAATCTATCATAAAAAGTAAAATAACCTTAAGAACAGTATTATTTCCATCCAATAAATTATCAGTTATATCTAAATGTGGTTCATTAATCAGTCGTTGCAATACCATACGAAACACACCAACAACTCTGAAAAGAAAATAAAGTAAATCAAATCAATTCCAATCTAAAAAGGCAAAATTTTTAAAAAACAAATTACTTCAATTTAGTGTTCTATTTTTGTACATAAGTGTATGTACCTTATATTTTTATAAGGTACATACACTTATGTATATAAATATAACACTAAATATATATATGTATATATATATATATATATATATATATATATATATATATTTATATATATATATATCGATTGATGTTAAATTTGTATTACAATAGTAATACAAAACTCTATTTTGGTTAAGAGTGCTCAATAATAAAGAAAGTAAACAACTTTCTAACTAGAGCGATATATATATATATATATATATATATATTTATTTTTATTTACATATAGAAAAAACAACTTTTCATGGGACTAATAGTTTCATGCCTATACGGCAATCATCAGCCATGTACTATGTCAAAAACAAACAAACCGTTAATAAAATTACAAAATACAGTGGAGCGACATCTGACGTCTCTATAGAGACAAAAAAAGAAAACGTCAAAGAAAATCTTATATAAATCAACTAATCGCTAGTATCATAAAACGAAAGAAGGAATTTATTTTTATGCCTACAATTTGAAACCAACTCGTTCCTTTTGTTCAACAGGTTTCCCCCTGTATGCGTTAAAATAAAATACTTTTCATTAAGATAAAGATTGCAAATTTTGGACGAAGGATTATATGTTTGAAACATATAATCCAAATATATATATATATATATATATATATATATACATATATATATATATATATATATATATATATATATATATATATATATATATATATATATATATATATATATATATATATATATATATATATATATATATATATATATATATATATATATATATATATATATATATATATATATATATATATATATATATATATATATATATATATATATATATATATATATATATATATATATATATATATATATATATATATATATATATATATATATATATATATATATATATATATATATATAGTAGTAAAAAATTGAGTTTATTTTTAATTTTAAAACACTGTAATAAATTCATTTTTCCTAAAGACTTATTTTTTTTTTGAAAGACAGGAAAACTCTCAACAAGAAAATCTCTTTACAACTAACATGTCAATAACAAGTTCATATTTAGTTACTTTTATTAATAATTTACTTTTTCTAAAGGAAAACAGAAAACATACCAAAAAAAAAAGATACAAACTTTTTAACTAACTTTTGTTCTACTTTCTTGTCAACCCAACTGCTATTTATAACTATTTTATCAATTTCTATGTTAGTCAGACAATTTCATATAAAAGGTTAGATAAAACTACTTATGATGACCAGTTTAGTCGCATTTAAAGCCTTTTTGAATATTTTGATAAAACCTAAAAGTAAATATACATAGAAATAGGTCAAAAGGCAGAAAGTGAAGCAACAAAGGGCAAATAATAGGTATGAAGAATGGCTCAATGATCAGTATTAGAGAAATAGCAAGAAAATTAAAAATCTCAGAGAACTGTGCCAGATATACTCTAAAGACATTTAAAACAAAAGGTAGCATCCAACATTGGAAAAAAAATTGGTGTCTATGTAGCTGTTAGAAAACCAATGTTGACGACTCACAAAATTTAGGTGTTGTAAGAAAAGAATTGGGTGGTCTTGGAGAGGTGGAAGCAAATAATATTTAGTGATAGTAACTTTGTAATAATAAATAGAAAAAGTAACTTTGAAATGATAAATACAAAAACCAAAGTTTGTTAAAAGATTTAAATCAGAAAAGTAGAGTAATTGTTATAAAACAGCAGTGGGAGTGTATTGGGGCCATTTTAATTTTAACGGAGTAGGGGTGTGCACCATTCATACAGGTCAAATCAATCAACATACATATATAGAGACGCTATGGAATTGCATGGTTTCATCAGTGGAAATGCTGATTCATAGAAATGAATGGTGGCAATTTCAACAAGATTTGCAGTAAAGATACGATTTCTGTATTCATAGCAAATAGTATTGCAAGCATGAATTCAAGAACAGTATCTGTTGTTGATAACGTTGATAACTAAACATGACTTATTTATTAAAAAGAAGTTTAAACATAAAAAAACCATGGCTTTTTTGGTTTAAACTTCTTTTTTTTAAAATAAACTTATGCTTTTTTTTTTTGATTTTTTTTGGAAAAAAAATGATTTTTTTTCGACCCTGGTTGTATTTAATGTGAATGATCAATTTCAAGCCAATAAGCCTATAAACAAAAGTATAACAATCTGAAAATCTTTCCTAAACTTTCCTCTTTAAAGAGCACACATATTTAAATTTTGCTTTATTTGATGATGCTGCAACAACACTTTTAAAAAACTGGGTGAAATTGGTGATTTTCACCTAGGTGCCAATACTTCAAAGGTGTAAAATTTTCATTGAGTACTTATATTTTTTCCCAAGAATATAAAGATATAAATTTATATAAAAATAATATATATTAATCATATAAAAATTGATATGCTTATTTTATGTAAGAATAAGTATATATTAATTTATAATAAAAATTATAATAACTATAAACTTTTTTAAATTTTCTTAATTTTATTTAGTGTACATTAATGTACAATTTAAAAATGCTTTAAGTAGCCAAGATGTGCACTTTTCTGCTAACTAATAATTGACATTGTTTAAAAGTTGTTTTTGACAAGCACTATTTTCACTTACTTCAAATAGGGGTAAAAAAATTGCAAATTTTAGAGCAATTTCACAAACTCTTATTCAGTCTAAAATCTGGTTTGTCAACCCAAATTCCATTTCATATATATATATATAAATCTTTGGCAGTGCATATCTTTGCTACTTTTTTTTTTGCTATGTTTGCTTCACTTTATTGTTATCACCATTATCTTCCTCTTGATTCCATTCTCTACGATTCTCTTAGTCATCCCTCTGTTGTCATATTTGAGGTGGTTTTTCTGCACAAAGTTTGAAAACTCATTGTAAATGTTACCTTTCTTCCTTTGTTGCAAGGTTGGATCTTTTTTCTAAAAATACTATCATGGTCTCTTTTAACAAAAAATCATTCTACTTTGACACAAAGTTGGATCCATTTATTATATCTTATATATTAAGCAGTAGTGGTGTAGTAGTAGAGTGCCTCATAAGCAAGTAGTTCTGAGTTTGATCCCCACTACATCCCTAGTAGTACTATGCTCAACTTATTTTTCCACAAGTGTAGTGACTTTCTCGATCTTTAGGAGGTGAATTAATATTAATAAAAATATCTGTCTCTTCATGCTCTAAAAATTTTATTTATGAATCTATTTTCAATTTAATAATATTTATACTCATTAATATTTTAGCTTTTTGAAAAAGTTTTTAATAATATGTTTTTTTCTTGTGACCATCCAGACAATATTTGCATTGGAATGCCATAATTCTTTGATATAGATTTAGATGGTTCTCCTTTGTTAAGTTTTTTTTAGTATTATGTATTTTTCTCTCGTTTTTTTATTCTACTTTCTTCTTTTTTTTTTTTTTTTTTTTTTTTTTTTTTTTATTTGCATTCACTCCCAACAAGGCTGCAAGCAACCACTATTAAGTTGGGAGTTACTAGGGAAAAAAAAGAACAGAGTTATAAAGCAAGGAAACGGTTGACAGAAGACTTGAAAAGTTGAAGGTTGTATGAGTCAGGAAAACATGAAGATGGGAGAGAGTTCCAAAGGATTGAAGTGCGGGGAAAAAAACTAGATGAATAAAAATTTTTAGAGCATGCAGGGACAGATACAGTAAACGAATGAGACTTAGCTGAATGAAGAGTAAAACGAGAATGAATTTTAGTTGATGGAACTAGAGATGATAACTCCTTTGAGCAGTGACCATGATAGTATCTGTAGAAAAGAGAAAGAGATGCAACTTTATGACAATGGGAAAGAGGTTCAAGCTTAGCAGATAGTCCAGGTCCAACAACATTTACAATGCGTTTTTGGACCTTGTCAAGAAGAGAAAGTGAATCGTTAGAAGAACCAGCCCAAATATGACAACAGTATTCCATACAGGGGCGAATAAGAGATTTGTAGAGGTTGAGAATGGAATCAGAAGTAAGGAAATGGTGAGCACGATAAAGAGAAGCAACCTTAGCAGAAGCTAATTTAGCAATCGATTGTATATATGGTTTCCATGAAAGGTCAGTAGTAAGCAATAATCCAAGAAGACGTAAAGAGGACGACTCAGTAAGAGGATTGCCATTCATTAATATAAGAATGTTGACCATATTACGGTAGTTGTTTGCAGTAAGCAATTGGGTTTTTTTAGAGTTGAAATTCACAAGCCACTGTGAACCCCAATCTATTACTGAAGTGAGATCAGATTCAAGATCAGCTGCTTGTTCTAGGCGATCGAAAAGAGAGGACTTTTTGTCAAGACAGGAGTATAAAGTTGCAAAAAGAGCTACTTTAGATGAAAGGTTGTCAGGAAGATCGTTTATGTAGATAAGAAACAAAACAGGGCCCAGGATGGAACCTTGGGGAACCCCAGAAGTTACTGGAAATAAAGAAGAGTGTTGGCCTTCAAGGATGACTTTAATAAACCGGTCAGAAAGAAATGATTTGATAATCTCAAAAACTTTCCCAGAAACACCATATGAAGCAAGCTTATGGAGAAGACCAGCATGCCAAACTTTGTCGAAAGCTTTAGATATGTCGAGAGCAATAGCCCTAGCCTCACCGCCTCCATCTAATGCACGATAAAATCTTTCAGTTACAGCAGTTAGCAAGTCGGCCGTAGAGCGAGAGGATCGAAAACCATATTGATTGTCTGACAGCAGTTTATTTGACTCAAGATGAGATGTGAGGAATTTGTTGATTAAAGACTCAAAGACCTTGCTAATAACAGAAAGAAGACTGATCGGACGATAATTGGAGGGGTCAGAATTTTCTCCAGAGTTTTTGAATATTGGAACCACAGATGCCATTTTCCAACAAGCAGGAAAACAAGACTCAGTCAAACACTTGTTAAATAGTTTAGAGAGAATTGAAGAAAGTTCTGGAGAACAATTCTGCAAGACTGTGACAGGAATGTTGTCTGGACCACAAGCTGTAGACGAGTTTAATTGAGATATGACTTTAGCAACAGAAGCCGGAGTGATTTGAATGTCTAACAATGGGTCAACCTGTTTGACTGGAATGGAAGGAAGAGAATGTCCATAAGATTCAAGAGTGGAATTAGAAGAAAAGTTCTTTGCAAATAGTTTTGCCTTATCCTTGGGAGAGGTAATAAGATCAGTCCCATGAATGAGAGATGGAATGTTAGATCTACCCTTGTTAATAATGCTATTGAAGATTTTCCAAAAGTCTTTAGAGCCTAACTTCTGCGATAAGATGCGAGATTTAGTGAACTGAGAATAATGGAGTTTAGCATCAGAAAGCACCTTTTTACATCGATTTCTTGCAATAATAAATAGCCGTTTGTTCTCAAGAGAGTTGTTTTAGCAGCCTTTGACATTATTAATAAATAAAATTTAATTAAAAATTAACTGAATCGAAAATATCAGCTAAAATGTTTAGTTTGTTAAATTATATTTGACCCAAAAATATTTAACTTTCAAACATTATAAGTTTTGAAATTTGATTGATGTTTCTGAATTATTAATATAATAGCCATTAACAAAAAGAATTTAATTGAAACATAACCAAATTGAAGATATTGGTGAAAATGTTTAATTATGTTTAATTTTAGTTTTGTTTGACGTTAAATTTATTTTCGAGCATTCAAAGTTCGGAATTTTTATTGACATTTCAGAAGTTTTGTTATTATATCAAAATAGAAGTTGTAGTTAAACAAAATTTTTTGTTGAATGAACCCCAAAAAACAGTATGAGTTAGCTAATGGTCTGACTTAACCAGGGTACGACTAAAGCGGATGATTTTTAAAGTAAGTTGATAGAGAAAGTTTAAGGGGAATTTAAACTTTGTCCAATATTGTTAAAGTTTGACTTATCCAGGGTCCGACTTAACAGGATTCTACAGTAGTAGTTTAGCTGTAGTTGGCAATGCTTTGCAGCTTTGTTGGGAGTAAATTAATTTAAAAAAAAAATTACACAAAGATCTTATAACATTAAGCAGTTTAATAAAATAGGCTATACCTATGTAATATCATACTAAAACATCATAATATTTTGAAGAAATCACAAAAGTTGCTAAAGTACCTCATAATCTGTCACCAATACAACATGCACATAAACAAACTATGATCTCATTTAGAATTGGCAATCGATTTTCATTTGACTTTTTTATTTGATTTCAACTATTTATTGTAATTAAATAGCCTTTATACTTATGTTGAATTAAAAAAGACCTAACCAATGATCTTGATATAACCAAGGAGGTGAAGAGTCTTTACACACGTACAAATATTCTAATTAAATGCTTTCATTTATGCTCTACCAGAGTATAGGTTAAATTGTTTAAATTATATTGCATTTGTTTATATGGTGCTCCTCTGTGGCAAAATTATAATGATAAAACAATGGCACGTCTTCAGTATTACTGCAACAAATGTGCAAAAATGTTTTTTGGCTACAACAAGTATGATAGTATATCTCTCATGTTTTTAGAGCAAAAATTAATATCTTGTTTTACAATTATCTTAAACTACAGACTTTTTGTAATCAGATGGCTTCTACCTTAGTGAAGAATTACATGCATTCACTTGATCAAATTTTAAATTATTACTTTTTTTAAAAAAAGTATTGACCTGGCACTTAAATTGTATATGCCTGTTGTCTGAAATATATTTATAACAATAATAAATAATGATAATATATAAGTATATATATATATATATATATATATATATATATATATATATATATATATATATATATATATATATATATATATATATATATATATATATATATATATATATATATATATATATATATATATATATATATATATATATATATATATATATATATATATATATATACTATCATTATTATATATATATATATATATATATATATATTTATATATATTATCATTATTATATATATATATATATATATATATATATATATATATATATATATATATATATATATATATATATATATATATATATATATATTATCATTATTATATATATATATATATATATATATATATATATATATATATATATATATATATATATATATATATATATATATATATCTTTAAAAGTCATTTCTTGTTATACGATATATATATATATTTAATATGTAAGTTGATTTTAATAAAAAGGCAGCGTATAACTATTTTTAAATATATTTTGATGTAAAAATATTTTTACATCAAAATATATTTAAAAATAGTTATACGCTGCCTTTTTATTAAAATCAACTTACATATTAAATATATATATATATATATATATATATATATATATATATATATATATATATATATATATATATATATATATAAACTTATTTTTTTTTTTTCCTTCTTTATTTCATTATATAAGTTACCTATTACTAAATATTTTGTTGTGGTTAAGCACACTAATTTCAATAAATTCACTTGGTGAGAGAGAACACTCAAGTTGCCAGTCAAATTCCTAAAGATAAAAATTCGATTTTAATTTACTTAACATTAATTATACAATATTATACTAGCATCATCATCAATTGTTGCAAAAATTGATTTGTCTTAAATACTTTTAATATATATTATAACTTTTAGTATTAAATTTAAAAAATTAAAGTTTATATAAAAATTCTTCTTTTTTCCTTTTTTTCTTCTTTAGATTTTTTGATTTTTTTCTAATTCTCTTTGAAAACTTTATTTTAGCACTATACACCACAAATTTTAAATTAAAAGATATATAATAAATTTCTAAAAATTATCAAGAAACAATTAATAAAAATCATGTTTTTAAAATCAGTCAATTATTTTGGCTGCAAAGTTCAAACTTCCATTATTACTAAGCAAAATAAATATATCAAATCCATCTTATTTTTATAGTTAAAATAGAATTTTATTGTTTATAAGTTGAATTAATAGAAGAATATTTAAATTTCCTTCAAGAATAAAAAAAGAATAATTTTAGCATCAAAACTAATTCAAACTATTTTTAAACAATTTTGAATTGTGCTGTAACAATTGTCTAAATATTTTTAGGTTTAAAAAAATGAAAACTTAAACTTTACTTCATCCCAATCAGCATCTGAACAATCTTCGTAAACTTGTGTTTGATATGTTATATCTAAAAAAAAGTTTTTATATAAACACATTCATTACAAAATACATTTATACAAAATACAACACAAATAAATACATTCATTACTGAAAACAAAAATACATAAATACATTCATTACATATACATTACAAAATATAAATACATTCAGTTTTTATATAAATACATTCAATTATACAAATACATTTTATATAAATACAAATGTATATACAAGAATATTCTAAATTTTTTTACTTTCATATGTATGACGAAGAGAATCTTTATATAAAAAAATTACTATAATAGGCAAATGGGAACAAGAAACCCTAAAATCTTAGCACCCACTGCCCCAAACATGAGAGCAACAAGTTGATGAAATATTTTTTCTACTATTTTCAACAAGACTTATATTCATCACGAAATTTTAAATTTTATAGTAAATTATATTATAGTGTTCAAAAATTATGACCATATAAAGTTCAAAACCCCCTTAATTTGAAGGGGTTGCAAACTTTTTATGGTCATAATTTTTGAACACTAAAATATTTTACTATGAAATTTAAAATTTTTCAATGAATATAGGTCTAGTTGGAAATAGTACAAAAAATATTTCATCAACTTGTTGCTGTCACATTTGGGGCAGGAGGGCTAAAATTTTAGGGTTTTTTGTTCCCATTCTCCTATCACAGTAATTTTTTATTAACAATCTTTTTGTCATACATATGATAGTAAAAAAATTTGGAATATTCTTTTTGTTTATAAGTTGGTTATTTCAAACATTTAAAAACCTTCCTACCCCACTGCATATATATATATATATATATATATATATATATATATATATATATATATATATATATATATATATATATATATATATATATATATATATATATATATATATATATATATATATATATATATATATATATATATATATATATATATATATATATATATATATATATATATAGAAAGAGAGAGAGAGAGAGAAAGAGAGAGAGAGAGAGAGAGAGAGAATCTTCATTGTATAATCTATGATCGTTCAAAAATGATGACTTTACAAAGTTTGAACCCCAACAATTTGAAGAGGTTACAAATACAAATTTTATATTGTCATAATTTTTGACTGCAAAATTTAAACTTAAAACTTATCAATAAATATATTTAAATCCCTTTAAATTAATTATTTATACTCCTGATAAAATATATGCAGGAGACTCCTGGTGTCTCCAGCATATATTTTACAGTGTTTTCAATTTTCAATGGAAGTTATAAAAAAAATATTTTTTTATTTCATTTTTTCACAACTCCTTTGAATGTTTTGTAAGCTATTGATGTTATTAATCTAGTTCTTTACTAAAAAGAAATTTTAGTACAGAACTAGATTAATAACATCTAACTACTTTGAGTGAAATTGCACTACACTAAAAAACTTGTTTTATATTCATTATTATCCAAATTTAATTTCTTTTAAATTAGAAACAGTGTTTAAAATATTTTCAGAACATGCTGTTTTTGAAAAACTATATTTACCATCTGGCTATTTTTGTATAATCTGGGAATCATAACAAGAAGAAAATACTGACAACATTTAACTCAGTTTTGATGTCATCAAGGAATTTAACTTAGAAGATAAAGCTTTAAAACAAACTAGAAATAATAAAAAACTAGAAATGGTAAAAAAATATATACAAAATCTTTTATTTAAAAACTTATTAGTATTTATTCAAAAAATAAAAGTTTTTTATACTTAATTTCTTTTTTAACTTTATTCTTATGTTTAAAATAAATTTTCTTAGATTCTTATTTTTTTCTTAGTTATACAATTTTTATAACTTGTGGAAACTTTTAACAAAAATTGTTGTAACTTTCAATAAAAGTTAACTTAGTAACAGAAACAATTAGGAGCTTGACAAAATTTTCAACTTTTAATATCAATGCAATGAAGTACAAATTATAAGTGAGTATAACTTTTATTTAGTTATACGTTGATTTTTGGAACTAATTTTTATTTTACATAATATACCCATTGCGCATTTAAAAAGAAATATTTTATAATCCGGCAATTTAATTCTTGGAAATGAGTAAAAGTTGCGTTAAACACTCTTGTTAAACACAACTTTTATACCGTTATTTACTTTAATACCGTTATACCGTTTTAGACGGTTACAAAGGTCGAAAAAGAGCTTAGTTTTACCATATTTATATATATACTATATACTTCGCTATCAAGTTACTAATTACAAAAGCAGTATTAAAAAATTAAAAAAAAAAAAAAAAATTGCAAAAGCCGTATTGTTAATCAGGAAATATTTTAGACTTGTTGGTTTTTTACCGCTATTTCAATTTCACCAAGTTAGAATTAGGGGTGGTAGATTAATCAGTATTTCAAATTTATCGTTTAGCAAATAATTTTCGAAAAATTAATCGATTAATTTCAAATAATCTTAAAAAATAAATTCTTACAGTTTAAGGTGGTTTACCAGGAAATAAAGTTTATATTTTTCAAATTTTTCAAATTTTCAGTTTAGATTGTTTTAAGATAATTAATTATCCCTGAATTCATTTCTGAAATCCGTTTTTTAGAAAATAAACACAAAAGGTTTATTTTAAGATTTAAACGAGGTGGTTAAAATAATTTTCCATAGCAACGGCCCCCATCATCACACTTTTCTTTCTTGTTTTCGACTAATTTTTGTATACTTGGCATACTTTTCAAAAAATTGAATTTTAGTATTTGGATTTTAGAAATTAGAGTGAATTCAGACATTGAGTTTTATGTTATTAATTTTAATCCATTTATGAATGATGAAGTATAAATAAGCATTTATAGACTGTTTTTCAATATTAACTAGTGAAATTAAAAAAAAAAAAAGTTAGAGACATGAATGATAATTTAAATGTTAATTATTTACCATAAACCGTTTAAACTATTTTCAAAAAAGATATTTGAAAAACTAGCATATATGTTGGACATCGACATCAATATATTGATGTCGATGTAAATGCCATTTTGATTCAACCCTCAAATTCTATAAAGTGCATACAAACAAAGAAGTTTTATTTTTTATTCAAAATATGAAAAAAAAAAAATTCCGAAAATGGTCCAGAATATTGATATTGATTAGAACTTGTCTTGAGATTGTTCGAAGCGACAAAGTTTTTCTGGTAGGATGTTTATGAAAAACTTCATAAAAGTAAGTTTAAAATGCTACTGGCGATAAGCCACGATTCAGACTTAAGGTTGGTTTCCATATAGTCGCGATAACTGTCGCGCAACAACTTTTGCAATATTTGTCGCACGACCCAGCTGTTTCCATTAATTTTAGAAGCGTTTTTAAATTTTTGTTAAAACAACAAAAATAAAACAGTGGCTATGCTCCACATGACCTAATTGGGGAAAGGCCCAGCAATTATAGGGGTCTTTTTTGAAATTTATAAGGGCTTATTTCAAAAATCAAAGAGCTTTTTCTTTAAGTAACACATAGTAAAAGATTATTTTCAAAAATTTTCAGCCCTAATGACATGTTTTGGGAAGAGCATCTGATTCACTAGCCACAACACTGGTTGTAAATTCTATATTTTTTTAATACGCTCATGCCTTAATAAAATATTATGAACCTGTAACTGAATTTATGAAACATACGTTCTTAAATAAATTTTTTTTTTTAAATTATCAAACTAAAAATATTTTTGTAAAATAAAAAATATTTCTCATAATTACTTTTATTAGTTTATGCCTATGTAAAAAGTACATAAAAAAATGTTACAAATACTGATTATGTAATAAAGATTGACATTATTTTATTTTTATAAATATTGTTCTATTATTTTATTTGTAGGATTGTAGTTTTTACAAAATATTATTTTAAAGTAACAAGTTAAAAATGTCTACTGCATAAAACTTAGATTCAACTTATTATTGTAAAGAAACAAGAATCACAACATTTTTTTTTAGCAAAAAAATAAGATTTTTTTTCTTCAGCTTTAATTCTTTCGGACAACATTTCTCTTAACTTTAACTAACTTGATTTGTATTTCAATTTAGTAATAGCTAAAATAATATTATATATATATATATATATATATATATATATATATATATATATATATATATATATATATATATATATATATATATATATATATATATATATATATATATATATATATATATAATAAGAATAAAGAAAAAAAGAAAACAAATTTTGGATACACTCATTATTTAGAAATCATTGGGAAAAAGGAGCATTTAACACACTAATTCCTGAGTTACGCCTTCATGACAGAATTTTTTTATAGATTTTACAGAATGTCTCCTGAAAGGTATGAACACTTGCTGTCAATGGTTGCACCTAGCATAACAAAAAATCTTGTCGAAGCCGTCAAACTATATCACCTTCAGAATGATTGATTGTGATCCTGATATATTTGGCTACTGGGTATTCACAACAAATACAATCTTTTTATTTTAGACTGGACAGAACAACAGTATGCAACATAATCAATAAAACAACAAAGGCTATTTGGGATGTTTTGCAACCAAGTTATTTAAAGGCACCAGAAAGTTCAGATGAGTGGGAAAAAATAACAAATAAATTTGAAAATAAGTGGAATTTTCCAAATTGCAATAGTTGGCAAACATGTATGCATTAAAGCTTCTGTTTCAAGTGGATCTGCTTACTACAACTACAAAAACTATCATAGTATGGTTTTACAAGCCATATGTGATGCAAAATACTGCTTTACTTTGATAGATATAGGTAGCTATGGTAGAGATAATGATGCATCTATATTTAATGAAAGTAAAATGGGTAAAGCTTTTAAATATAATTTGTTCAAACTTCCCAAGAACCGACAGCTATCAAATGGCACACAAGTACCACCAGTGCTAGTTGGTGATAATATTTTTGCGATAAAACCTTGGTTAATGGAACCTTTTTCTGGTAAAAATTTAACAATCAAAGAACGTAATTATTTTTTAAAAATAATTCCAGAGCAGCTAAATATTGCTGAATGTTTATTCTAGCAACTGCTTGAGTTTTAGGAGGTAATCTCTTTATTGTTGCACAAATAGATTTACAAAAATATGTAATGTCATCATTTTCTTCAAGTAACTAACTCCTAATGTTGCATTAATATTGTTCATAGTAGTGAGTATTGCATCTTCTAGTTTTTTATCAGATCTTTATAAATTCTTTTTTCTTATATTCATAGGAGATGTTATTTCATTTAAAGATTTTTGTTGATTACTAGATGTACTTGGCCTACATGTATTAGACAAAGTTAACAGACTTGTATTGTCATTCAAAGTTTCTTTTTCTAATTCTTCCTTATTACTTAATTCTTCATCATAATTCATATTTTCATCACTTATACATGACAAAGGTAATTCTTCAACATTTTTTATTATATCTCTGTTATTGTTGTTTTGTATCTCTATTGCTGTTTTATCTCCAAGTTTCGTCGTCGTTATATCTCTATGATCAATATACACATTTAACCATTGCAAAAAATCGTACTCTTTGCTGATATTGGTTCGTCCTGACCTGAAGGCGTACTTTCTTTTTTTCTCGAAAAGCGACCATAAGCCGACCTAATATTTTTGTATTTCGATTCACACTCTTGGTCAGTTAAACCAAACAAAACTCTTATTGCTGCCCAAACATTTTTTTAAATAACGTTGTTCTTAAATTCTGTATCGAATTTGTCATATAGTACATGATATTTCTTTACTTCCTGCATGAAAACTCTCTTTACTAAAATCTTTCCTGGTTATTTTCCCTTTTATTTTGATGTGAATTTTTTTTATATTTCGTTTTCTAATATTCAACCAATCGCATTGTACGGTCGTGCGACAATTGTCGTAGAGATTATCTATGCGACACCTATGGCACGACTATAAAACAGTCTTGCAAGACAAAACTTGTCGCACGACTTATGTTTCCATATGATCGCGCGACTGTCTTGCGACAGTCGCACGACCATTTTAGATATGGAAAGTTATACGCAAGCGCAGTAAAGTTTGCATATTTTAAGAGTTTTAAAAATGGCTACGATAACGAGTATAAAAAAAATTCTCATTGACAACGAGCTACTTTTCTAATTTTTAGCTATTAAATAAGCATTTAGCCGTTTATTAAGAGGAAATTATAATAAAAGTAACTTCTAGTACACGATAAAATGTTTCAAATTAAATATAAAACCTCCTAAAATGAATAAAATGTAATTACAGCAATAGCTACTTTAGTGTTTTTTGTTTATTGTTTTCAAGTCGTTTTTAAAACAATTTTGAGCGTAGAAATTTTTAAATTTTAACTTTTTCAGATAGATGAACTGTTGATCTTTCTTAGAATGTTTACTGATATTAGTATTCAATTTTTTTTTCAAGATTAAAAGATATTTTTTTAACATTAACTTTTTGTAAGCTGTTGCTAGGCTACTCTATAGTCACAATACATAATTATATTGATGTGAGTTATATATATATATATATATATATATATATATATATATATATATATATATATATATATATATATATATATATATATATATATATATATATATATATATATATATATCAGTGCCGTGCCAGACAGTTGGTAGGCCCCCCACAAAAAAAAAAAAATTTGGGGCCCTTGTAACACGTCAAGCCCGTCCCCCAAAAAAAGTAAGAAGAAAAAAAAAAATTGGAATTAAATAATAATTTGATGTTTTGTAATTTAACTAAACGCTGTGTCTAGCGCAACGGTACTGTTGCTTTAATTTTTGTGCCTAAAGTCACTAATAGTCATTGTGACTATTAATGAACCAATCGGAATTCAGCAAGTAGTGAAATCTGATTGTTTCTTTTTATAGGTTGCAAATATATACTTGTATACTGATATAGGGGTAAACACAATTTAGTGTACACATGTCTACTGACTATCTAGAAATTGGCGAAGTGGAGTGTGTATACATCGACTGACTATCTAAGGATTGGTGTAGTGGAACGTAAATACATAGACGGAGGGTTTTGGCCTGGGCAGGAAATCTTTTGAATAAAAGATTGCTTTTTAAATTAAAAATCGGCAGCTGTATCTTTGCGCTGCGTAGACTAATTAAGTAATACAAAGCATCTTTTTCATAAGATTTAACTTAAACTAAGCTAAACAAAAACAAAACTTTCTAAACGAAAGTTTTACTAAAATAAAACGTCCACTAACTCAGCAATACAATCAATGGCGGATCCAGGTCACTGATTGGTCCTATTGGAGGATTTTAATTTTCAAAAAGGGCCCCTTCAAATTCCTAGGCCCCCCCCCAACCGGGGGTTTGGGGGGCTTTTGGCACGGCACTGTATATATATATATATATTATATATATATATATATATATATATATATATATATATATATATATATATATATATATATATATATATATATATATATATATATATATATATATATATATATATATATATATGTATAAATATATATATATATATATATATATATATATATATATTATATATATATATATATATATATATATATATATATATATATGTATCTCTCTAATTCGAACAAAAATGAGGAAAACAATTTCAAATCAAGATAAGACTATTCGAAATAAAAAAGTGAAAATTATTAAATTGTATTGCTCAGATTTTTAGAAAAAGAGTTTTCAAAATGTAAACAAATCACGCTTTTAACAGTCAGATAAATGTAGCAGAGAATCACAGTTTTTCATATACTAAAACATCTTTATATTGTTTTTATCATTTTTGAATCAACAATTCAATTATCTTTATTATTATTTCATTCTATCAAAAATATGCAAATAATAACTACTAAGTAAAACTTTAAAAATGTTGTTGCTACTCAGAAAATGTTTTGTATCTAAAGGCCGTCACCATCTTTAAAATTATAATATTTGAATTTGACACTGCGCTTGCGTATAATAACTTTCCACATCTAAACGACCGTGAAGCTATGCTTTGCAATAAGCATTTATGTTTATACCCTGCAAGTTTTTGTTTACGATCATTTTTTTTTAGTGTGATTAATATTTTTAAAGGCAATTTAGTAGTAATAATTCTACAGGCAACAGAAAGAAAAATTAAAAATTATGCATTACTAAGAAAAAGTTTTGTTTTAAATAACATTTTTTTTTAGCTTCAATATGAGAAACATTTTTCAATTCAGTTCAATATGAAAATTCAAAAATATTTTTTAATCTAAAATTACTTTTAGTAAAATTACGATTGATTCCTTTTTAATTATTATTTTATTGGGTAATTTAAGAGGGATATCATTGGCTCAACTAGATTAGCATCTGCTAAGGTTGCATCTCATTATCGTACTTGACACTTTCTTACTCCGAATTCTGTTCTTTTTCTTTATAAATCTCAAATCCGTCCTTGTATGGCATACTGTTGCCATATCTGGGGCAGATCTTCTAATGATACCCTTTTTCTTTTAGACAAGGAGACAAAAACACATTGTAAACATAGTTGGACCTGCTCTTGCAGCCAACCTCCAACCATTATCACATTGTCGTAATGTTACTTCTCTTTCTATTTTCTAAAAATACTATAATGGACACTGCTCTAAAGAGCTAGCGTCTCTTGTGGCATCTACAAAAATTCATTTTACGTGTTACTCTTCAATTAATTAAGTCTCATCCTTTTACTGTGACTGTTCCTATGTGCTCCAAAAATTCTTATTTGTCTAGTTTTTTTTCTCAAACATCAGTTTTTGAAATTTGTTTCCTTCATTTTGTTTTCCTGATTCACATAACTTGCAATCTTTTAACTCGTCTGTCAATCGTTATCTTGTTCTACAATCTTTATCTTTTCTTTTCCAGTAAATTCCAACTCTAATAGTGGTTGCTTGCAGCCTTGTTGAAAGCAAAGATGTTTAAAAAAAAAAATTTATTAAATATGATAAACTTGGTTTTCTCTATCAATGAAAGTTTGTTACTTTTAAACCTTATTTCATTTAATTATTAGTTAAACATACATAAAAAAAAACGTTTATCTTTGAAAATAAAATAGATTAAAGTCATCTGCAAATAAGATAGTATTTAGTATTTTTAATGTTAAATATAAGTCATTAATGAAAAACAAAATCCTGAAGAAATAGTCATAAAATTGAACCTTGAGGTACACCACAAATCTAAATTGGTTCCTCTTAGTCAAGTGTTATACAAACTATAATAGTTTTGGCTTTATACAAATGTTCTTGTTTTTTAAAAGTATTTCATGGTTTGCTAGGTCAAAAACCTTAGTTAAATCAACAAAAATCCCTACGATTTAACAATCACTATTGAATACATTTTATATTTTGCCTTTTCTATTAATGTCTGTTTTTTATATAAAGATAATGTTAGACTTTTTCCACATTTTTGAAAAGATATTGTTATTAAACTGGAATTGTATATTTGAGTGATTACTTGATTTGAAAATATATTATTGTCTTGAAATATCATCTTGAGTTTCATACATAGCGTTCTCATATTACATTTTTACAATGTAATGATTTATTTTTTTATATTTTGATATGTTTATTTTAACTTTGTTTAATAAGTTAAAACTTTGTTTTAGTAGTTCATGTAAAAAATTTCCGTTTACAAAGTTTTTTTAAACTATTCAAATTAAACTTTTTTTTTTTTAATTTAAGTTTTTAAATGAGAGGGTTCCTTTTTAAATAAGAGAGTCTCTTCTAATCTATGTTAACGAACTTTTAGAAAAGCCTTAAATTTAATGGTGATATTTATGCCATTTTTTTTGTCTAGTAATAGTATCATGACACTTATTCACAACATAAACAGGTAATTAAAGTTTCAAAATGGTTTAGTTTATAATTAGTTAAACAATTTAATGTGTTTAATGATAAAAATTTCACAATTTAAAATTATCTCAAAACTTTGTACATCAAAGTTTTAAAAATTCTGGAATAAATACAAAGCGAAACGTTTTATAAATAGACATCCACCAATTCAATTTTATTACTCACTTATTCATTGCAATATAAACTATGCAAATGTTTCATGACAATTTCATTGACTACAGAAATTGTCAATAATAACGGCCAAGTTTCACTAATAATTATGTATATTTAGGTTCAAATAAATGATAGCTTCACTAATAATTATAAAATAATTAAATACTTATAATAATGTTTAAAACAGTTCTTTTTGAACAAAATATATATTTTTTTTCATGAAGATCTATTCCAAATTAGAACTATTATTAGAAAAAGTTTGAAAAAATATCTTTAAAACACGTATGAGTAAACTTTTCTTGCCCCAGAAACTAAAAATAAGTCGAACCATTTTAATAGACGAGATTTTTGAAAAATTACGGTATTTATAAACAAGTATAAATGAATGAACAAGTTAAATAATTTGATATTTAAAGTAATTAAGTACATATTATTTGATTATGAATATATCGTAGTGATATTTTCTACTTATAAGTAACTTAATCAGTTTCTTTTTACTCTATTAAACATACTTAAAGTCTTTAGCAATATTTAATAGTTTAATTCCTTTATTGAATATACTTTAATTTCTACTTTATAAGCTAATAGTTTTCCCTTTAAAGAATTTTTTTTAAAAAATATTTCGCTCTAACAATGTTTCCGTTTACAAAGTTTTTATTTATACAATAAAATCCTTTCATTCTTCCTTTATATTCAACTAATAAAGAACTAAAAAACTAACTTGTCAATCAGACAAATCTGAAATATTACTTACCCCTAAATGTAATTCTAGCAATTCGGTCATATCTCCCTCTAAGATGAGTTGCACTTTTAATCAAAACTGACAAAGACATTTTAGGTTAAAAGTTTAGAAAAACGTTTACAACACAAGATAATTTAACTTTCACAACTTTTTTTAACCATAACAGAAGATACCATGTTTTAAGCATAAACTTAACTAAGTAGCAGAAGAATCAAATTAAAAATATATGCCTATAAATTTTACTCATAATATAAATCCGATATTTTTTTTTTCAAGACTTCCAAGTATTTCAACATTTCACCTGTTTGCCACTATTTTTTTGCTATTCGCGCACAGCAGATGGTTTATTTTTCCTTTCCGATTTTACTACTTTATAAAAACTGTTTACAAGATCTTTTAAAAGAACACGACAAAACTCGAATGGTAACACAAAGAGAGTTTCTTGTTTAAAACAAAAACACAACATAACTTAACAAGCTGATTACGAAAGAAGTATTCCTTTACATATAATTACAGTGCCAGATCTAAGAGAGCTTGATAAAGGCGTGGCACACTTTAAAATATTAATACTACCCAATATTTTGTTTTTGTTGAATGATAAGTAAAATAAATAAAAATCCATAAGGAAAAAGGATGAATAATACACACACAGATATATATATATATATATATATATATATATATATATATATATATATATATATATATATATATATATATATATATAAATATAAAAACAAAATTAGCAAGAAATGGTTTTTGTATGTATGACTGGTAATTGTCATACATACAAAAAACATTTCTTGCTAATTTAAAAATTAATAAAAAGGATGGCATGACTATTATTGCACACTTTTTTTTGTTAAACGTTAAAGTAAAATTATATTTGGCAAAATAATAAAATACGAAAGAATCGTAAAATGAAAACTGATGCAAACAGTGAAAATATTTATATCGATATATCGATCGAAAATCCTCTTTATATCGATATTAATTAGTAAGACAACACACGTGTTTAAATCAACATAAATAAAAAGAAAAACGTAAAATCAACATAAATAAAAAGAAAAACGTAAAATCAACATAAATAATTAAACGCAAACTTAAGTTGTTTTCAATTTAAATCATTTAAACACGCGTTAAAAAGAACAAACTCTAATTTTAAATTTACAGTCATTTATTCATAACATGTTTAGCGAAAATTATCTTTTAAGTTTATTCTAGTAGCTTTTATCTATGGCACATTTACAAGTAAAAACTTCATGGAGCTTGATTTTCAATGATTGTTTAGCTATTTTATTTCAACTCATGTTAATGAGAGCAGGTTAGTCACGGGAAAATACGCGGTGCTTAAGTTTCTCACATAGGGTAGTTAAACATGACATCTTGGCGGGCTAATTCTAGCAACATAGGATCGTCGAAAAATTTATCGATGCTAACATCTTCACTTAGACCCTGTAAAAAAAAAAAAAAGAATGAAAAATAACATACTATTGCGTAATATATACAGCTTTATAATTAAGCATAATGCACAAAGTAATTTATTTATTTAGTACACACAATGAAACAATTCAGAAAACTATACATTTGGAGCTTCATGTAAACTTGTCATTTTTGTTTTTCGTGTAAATTTTAAACAGATCATAACTTTAAATCAAAAATAATTTTTTTTTACCAGAAAATAATTATTTTATTTTTTTACCAGAAAAAAATATCATTAACACACTGAAAATATTAGATCAAAATAACGTTGATTAACAAAAACCATCATTATATGACACGATACATCATTTGATCACCAAAGATATTTTAAATACAAAAACTTTTATGTAAGAAAAAAAAATTCATGACAATCTTCACCGTGGTTTTTGAAATAAATTTTATGTGCGAGATGAGCTTAATATATATTTGCTTATAAATTTAACAATCAAAACAAAATGTGACATAAAAAAAAAAAGGTTTTTGGTGTAAAATTAGTTTTTAAAACTGAAACCGAGACTACTGGGTATTTATAAATAAAACATGCGAGAATACAGTAAAAAAAAAAGTTTAAAATAATATTATCCTATCAGATTTAAATTTGTTTTAAATATTTCCTTCAAGACATCGGCTACATATTTTGCATATTACATTGTTACAAGTAGCAGGAACTAATAAAAAATTTAATAAAAAATTTAAAGTGTTTTAAAACTCTGCAAAGTAACTTTTACCTTTCTTCTTCTAGTTTTAATCATAAATTCTCTTGCTAAATGTGTTGCTGGTTGAGATTCTAAAGGTCTAATTACGATGGTTTTATCTAATGGATCTCCAGGAACTATCTAAAAGAAAAAAGAAAAAAAAAGGTAAAAAAGCAATAAACTTTTTAATAAAAATTTCAGTTACAAAACAATTTGGTTACTTAAAAAAATATTTAAACATATTAGTTCATTAATAACAACTAATAATACCTGCCAATGATGAAATACAGACAAACAAAACGCTTGCCCTTGGGTATGAGTTCGTAAATCAGTCTCAAAACCAAAAGAGTCTATTGCAGGAATAAACGCTTTAATAACGTATAAAGGTGAACCAGGAATTGGAGCATCTTGAGTAACATGACCTCTAAAATATAAAATGTAATTACTTTATTATTTATGTAAATTTCTTCAACAAATTTAAAAAGATTTTTTTATTAAAAAGTGATATTTCATAAAAGATTATAATAAATTACCAATATATATTTATATTTTTTCAATAAAATTTTGATTAATTTGAAATTTTTATACTTTAAATAAGTAATCTAGAAAAGTAGAATGATTAATTCTGTGGCCGTTGATCAACTTATGCTAAGTGTAATATTGATCATTTTGAGATAAGTATGCAATTTTGTTATATTTCGTTAGATCTTTCATTTGGTCAAACTATGATTGCTGTAGTTTTAAAAAAATAATTTATTTTTTATTATTACCCGATTTATAGCAACAAATCAAATTTTCAAACTCCTCTCCTGCTAAATGTCATATTTTCACTTATCTTAAATTGACCAATGGCCACAGAATTGTATTACCATTATTTTGAATTTTTTTATCATTTATCTCCCGACTAATCAATTAAACGCTCATAATTTTAGACACAGCTAAAACTTAAAAATTCTATTTAGAAACAAAGTTCACAATTATATATAACATTTTATAAATTGTTTCTGTAATTCCAGCACTTAATTAAATACTCACATTGAATTACAATAAATATTAAAAAAATTACAAAGACCCCTTATTTACATAACTCACATTGAATCCACTTAACTAACAAGTAAATTAATATAAACTATTATTGAATGTGTCATCACAGGTGTTTTTTCTTAATATTTTTTTGGTTGCTTTTACTTTCATCAAAATACAGAACATTATAAAAAAAAAGTACCTAAAAACTTTTATTGGTATGGTAATTTTGTAAAAAGGTTATTTTTCCTTCTTAATTGTGTAGACATTTTTTTTTACAACTTTTAAAACTTACAATTTAGTCTTAGGTAAATATTGTACCAAATTCTTTTACAATTAGCTGTTAATCAAAATTTATTTGTTGTATCAGATCAGAAACGTTTTGTTCAATTGTCAGCATAAAATTAGTAGCATAATTTGATCTAAAAAAAATGACCATTACAGTGTTTTTTCTTTCACAGATCATCTACTGTATTTTATTTTTGAATTAAAATTTATTCTACTGTATTTCTACGTTTTTTATTTTTGAATTTTAGGTATGACGAAAGTTTTGCCGCATCGAAGTGCTATTGTAAATTTGAGCCGATCAGGAATGAAAGCAATTGCAATCGCAACAAGGCTCAAGTGCTCAATCAAATTGGTCTACAAAGTTCTGGCGCAATGGAGAAAGACGGGTGACGTACAGGAGAAGAAAAAATAAGGCCACCCAAGAACTGTGAATACTCGGAAGGCTTGAGGAAAAATCAAGAAGCGCATCACCAGAAATGACGGCGTGAGCCTTAATAAGATGGCAAAAAGTTTCGGAATGGCTTGATCGACTCTTCAAGCGATTGTACACAATGATCTTGTACTCAAAAGCTATCGACTTTTGAACGGACAACAGCTAACAGATCAAGTGAAACAAAAACGCCTTGAAAAGTGCCAGGAATTGAAGAAGTTTTTTCGAGTGCGCTGTTTTGAGGATGTCTTATGGCTGGACAAAAAAGTTTTCACCATTGAAGTTGCCGAGAACTCTCAAAATCACCGACAACTCTTGCCACCAGGTCTAAAAAACAGCTGCAGAAGAAAAGTTGCAATAAAGACGCTGTTTCCAAAAAGTTTAATGGTGTGGGGTGGAGTCTTTGCAAATGGCACAATGGAGCTGATTTTTATCGACAAAAGCATTAAGATTAACGCCAAAACTTACCAAGATGAGATTATCAAGAAAGTTGTCATTCCATGGAAGCAAAAAAACCCAGGAATGATCTTCTAACAAGACTGGGCGCCTGCACACGGAGCCAAAAGCACGCTAGCTTTCTTGGACATGAAGAAAATCAAGGATTACCTCAGGAAAGATTTGTGGCCTCCAAATAGCCCCGATCTATCACCACTCGATTTTTCCGTTTGGGGCGTTTTAGATAAACATTTGTCTCGCCAGAAAATCAAAAATTTGCAAGATCTTCGTCGAGAATTGTTAAAGGCCTAGGCTAATTTGGATCTGGCCTACTTGCGGCGCACAATCAGGAGTCGGTCAAGAAGCGAATTCAAGCCTGTATCGACGCAGATGGCCGATACTTCGAAAATATGTTATAAAAGTTATTTGTTACAGTTCATTTGTTCATTTAATAAACATTTTTCTATATATCAATTGTTACAAAACTCTGGTATGACTGCCTTAGTATTATACGTACTTATCGGCCACCCTCTACAGTTATTAAAACACTTAAATTTTATTAATATCAGTACTAGAGAGAAAATCACTCTGAAAATATGTTAAGTAGAGAGCAAGATATATTAAAAGTATTGAAGAAACAAAAATGTTTGGGTTCTATTTTAATTTTACTATTGCTTATATTGCTTATTTATAATTCCTGTTTTCAGCAGAATATTTTTAAGTGAAACCTGAAAGAAATGGTACTTTTGTGTGCGATTTGCTAAATAAATCAACACTTTTTCCAATTTATTTATAGCCTATTTGTAATTTTGCTTAAGAACAAAATGGTTGTCTAGTTAGTATTTTTCAACAAATAGTTCATAACTTTCAACTTGATTAAAGTTATTTTTCAATTCTGATTTAAAAAGTCTTAATTAATTTCATCATCATGTATTTCTTTTCTACACTTTTTCTTTTTTATATATAAAGATCCATCACAATGAATAACATAATTGATTCATTTCAATCATTGAGCTTGACTTTCAAGTCCGAATTTACACTAAGCACCATTAGTTGTCTTTTCAAGCAAACTTTTTTTTGATTCAGAAGAGCTGTATGAAAAAAACTTGCAAGAGCCGTAAATATTTGGCAAGGGCCGAAGCTAGGGCCTCGGTCACTTCCTAACCTCTGTTACACCTCAGATACACTAAGTATTACAGGGTTATGCAAAATTATAAAGTGCTTTATGCAAAATTATAAATTGTTTTATGTAAAATTATAAAGTGCTTTATGCAAAATTATAAAGTGCTTTATGCAAAATTATAAATTGCTTTATGCAAAATTATAAATTGCTTTATGCAAAATTATAAAGTGCTTTATGCAAAATTTCGAATCCTTTAATAAATCCATTTAAAGCATAAAAAAGTTCGAATATATGATTTATTTATATATAAGCTCATGTCATTTAACATTTAGACTTCTAAAAAATTATATTAATTTAAGCAACTACTTTATTCAAAAATCATGTTTTGTTTAGCTTTTTCCAACCATAGTTCCATTGATCTCCAAAATCCACTTAATTCTTCATTAATTTCACGCATTCGATTAAAAATTATTTCCAATGCATCTCTAATATTAATTTCATTATTTAAAGTTTTTATTCCGCAATATCTTGCCTTTATCATGCTAAAAAATTCCTCAATGGAATTTAATTGAGGAGACCATGCCGGTAAATATTCTCTATTTATTCTTAATTCATTTAAAACTTCTATAATACTTCTTGATCTGTGAAATGGAAAATTATTCATTATCAGTATATGGTCTGGGTTTTGTCGGAAATAATTACACAGGTTATTTCATATAAATCTTTCAAAGCTTTCAGCATTATAAGCTCCAGTTCTTAATTAATAAGCAACCACAACAGAAATATTTATTGCACACACCAAACTTCGATTTGTATTTCTGTTTCCGGAAACGATGAAATATGCCTTTTCATTTTTTTGGGAATACCCATATTGTCTTCTCAAATGCTGATTAAATCCTGATTCGTCTAAAAAGACCAATTTATCACTAGAAATACGCGAGATACGGCGGGCCTATATGGCCCTTTTTTCAATATTTACTGGGGAATTTCGTTCTTTGAAAGCCTTTTTCGCGTTATATTTATTTTCCGCAATTTCCTTGATACTGTTGATTTAGATATTACCATACCGGTTGCTGCATTAACTTTATTTACCATTTCATTTTGTGTTAGTTCATTATTTATTGCTATCGTATTAAATAAAGTATTTTCGATTTCACTGAACAACAAATCTTTGTTTTTGATTGTTTGCTTGTGGCGTTCTCCCTTAGTAGCAAATTTGATGCCTTTTTGATGATTTCTTATGCAGTTTCTTACAGCACTTTGGCTAATGTTTAAAGTTTCGGCAATGTATTTGGTTGAATGATTATTTATCGAATTAGACATTTATTTAAAAAACTTGCATTAATTAGATAAAAACGTTACTGATTTGGTTTATGTTTTTCAGCCAGTTAGTCATTTAATTTTTAATTACAATTTAATATTGTATTTTAATTCTTATGTATTCTTAGATGATTCTGAAAATGACCTGTACTATTATAATGGCATTTATTTATTGTTAAATAAAGCACTTTATAATTTTGCATAAAGCAATTTATAATTTTGCATAAAGCACTTTATAATTTTGCATAAAGCACTTTATAATTTTGCATAACCCTGTAATATAAGTGTTCATAAATTTGTATTAATACATATTATTACACACACAAATGTGCATGCTCACACACAGAGAGTAGAATACCACACTTCTCATTTCCTGTTTCAACTGGTTACTATAAAATAATTATTCACTAACCTCCTTCTTGCAAGAACAGTGTATATTGAAGAAACACAATCTGCAGGAGCTTGCACTTCAACAAACATATATGGCTCCATTAAACGAGGAATAGCCTTAAACATAAAAAAAAAAAAATTGTTACAACTTTGTCTTATAACTTTTTATAACTTTTGACACACAAGTAATTTGACACACTACTAATTATCACTTACAAGCAAAAAGGCAGAGTATGCAACTCTTCTGGAAGTTGGAATAATTTGACCGCCAGATCTTTGAATAACATCGCTTCCAATAACAGCATCAAGAATCTTAAATTTCACATTACGAATTGCTAAACATGTAAAATATGAACTCTTAAATTTAAGTTTTACTGTTGCTATTGTAACAACTCAAATATATTGCAATGCCATTAATTTATTATTACAGAATTTATTCTTACAACATCAGTTCATTATTACCAGAAATCAACATTTACCAGAAATCTTGAGTATTTTGTAGAGAGTTATAAAATAAAAACTTGATAAAGAAAAAAAATCTTTTAAAGAGCTTTATAGAGTATGATTCACTGAAATCTTTGTGTTGATTCCATCACAATAAATACGTTAGAAGAAAAGAAAGACTAATTTATATAAAAAAAACTTTTTATTGTTACATAGCAGAGTGTAAAATAAGAAATCGAAGGCAAGCGGTCAATTTGACCGGCTAACATGGTATTGGTGCTCAATTGTTTTTTTTTTTGACAATCAAAATTTTAATTTTTTTCTTTGTTTAAATTTTTATCTAAGTAATAGTTCTTCATAATTAAAACTAAACAAAAAATATGAGTTCTTTAATTTAGAAAGCTAAAAAATTAACGAACTTGTATTCTTTTTGAAAAAATAAATTTTAAATTAAATTTATTTATTTTCTAAGTTTAAACTCGTAAATAACTTTTGTTCAAATTACCTGCTAATATTTGTTCAAAATTTCCTTCATGCACTGATTTTTACTCAATTAAAAAAAGAAATTTGATAATAATAAAAAACAAATTTTATAAAACAAAAATTTAAACTGAATACTTATTACTAAAAGAAATTGTTTTATGAATGCTATTGAAAAATGAAAGTGTTGTCTGTCTCTTTTTATTTGCCTTCATAAAGACAGGTTGATGTTTAATATTTTTATTACAGTTCAATAATAGAAATGAAAAAAAAATTATTAATTGCGCAATTGATAATTTAAAATTTATTTAAAAATAATTCATTCACTGCAATGCTTCTCATCAGCGGCAAAAAGCTAAAAAAATATATAGATTGAATGAAGAAGAAAAAAAAATGTACAGTTGGTAGAGAAAATCTTCTTAGTTACATACAAAAAATTTTAATAATAATTTTATATTTCTGATTTTAATGAGCAGAGATAAAATATTTTTTTTATCTCTGCTCATTTGAAAAACTGTAAAAAATTAGTTATTAATAACTTTATTAACACTAGTGCGCAAATCTTTTACTAACTTCATACTTAATACAAAAAAGATAATTGTTTTATGAAACACTGCTACAAAAATTACTAATGTTACAAAAATGAGATTTTACTAAACATACATATTTTGAAAAATCTTGTTATAGAAAATTTTAAATTGACCTATAATTCATGCATTCATTTTACACAACTTTGTTTTATTGCAGCAAAAACTTACGAGAAAATAAATAAAAAGATTTAAAGATAAAAAAAATAATAATAATAAAAAAATAAAAGATTTAAAAAAAAAAAAAAAAAAAAAAAAAAAAGTGACTGAGTACATTTAAAAGTAAAAATGTTCTCAGTTAAATACAGCAATTATTATATAGATAATTAATTAATATTATTATTAAAACTTTTATACTATTATAAAGATAATAATATATTAAATATTTTTATTAAAACAATAATAAAATAAAAACTTCAATCATTCATGAAAAAGAAGTTTTTAACCACCAGTAAAATGAAAGCAATTTGAATAAGTGAGGCAAAAAAAAAAAAAAAAAAAAAAAAAGAAAGGGTTATTATTATTAGGGTTACATAAATTCATCATTGATGCAAATAGAAGTAGCATGTTGTAAACAATAAAACTATTTTAATCGCTTATTTAAAATTTAAATGATTTTATGAAATTTTTGTATATGTATTTTTCAAATTACATCATGATTATTTGTAAAACTTGTTTATCAAAACTCTGATTTTTCAACCGGTCAAACATTACAAGCAAAAATTTATTTTAAAAGGTCAAAATAACAATTTTAGTCACATTTTTAGTTTTGACCAGTTGTAATTTTTCAAACTGTTCTATACTACATAGTATTATAAATGCTACATACATGATAAGATATAGTTGTATGAACTTAGTTTAGAAATGAAAGTTTATACACAATAAGGAAGAAATACAACTAAAAATGCAAATGTATATTAAACATTACAAATAAGTTTTCTCAAAGTTAACTTACGTTCATCACATAAAGGTCCTTCTCTTGTACCCCACTGAAACCCCTGAACTATGAAATCTTTGCAAGAGTTTAAAGAGAGTTTATCAACCTAAAAATAATATTAACTTAAAATATAAGCTTTTGATTTAAAATTCTTATTATTCATATTTATTTAAAACTAAACTTTAAACATAACATATTTTAAACAGGCTTGGTCGGGAAGCGGGAGCGATTGGTCTCGATTGCTGACGTAAATAATATTTAGTTGCGAAAAGCTGGCCAGATTTTTTAGTCGTTTTGAGAACATTTTAAAAAGCAAAAAAAAAGCGCAAATGATTAATTGGACCGAAGAGAGACAATTACAAAAAAAAAAAAAAAAAAAAAAAATTTAAACACAAAAAAACTTGAAGCTAAATAAATTATGTTTAGAACAAACATTTTTGAAACATAGCTCTTTTATGATTTTTTTATAAAATTAAGCGATGTTTTTATATAAAGTAAAATCTTACGATTGTTTTGAAAGGAAACAAATATTCTTTATTTAACAAAGTTTGCAAGTTTTAGTTTTATTTAAGCTAAATTATTTTATAAATAAAAAAGTTAATTTTTTTAATACCTATTTTATGTTTTGCGTAGTTTGAAAAGTTTCACATATTTGAAGCAATTCTTCTTAGTAAGATAAACAAATGAAATGATTAAATCACTGAATTACTATAGAAATTAAATTAACAAGATAGAAATCAACTAAAAAGGTTAAAAATACTTTATAACGAGGAAGCGAAACTGCTTCACAATATCGCTAATGATGTTCAGTGAGTGGGCTTTTTAATTTTAATTAGTATTTAAAAAAAGTATAACAAGTTTTAAGAATGGCATTTTAAGCGAAAATAATTAGAGTTAGTAAACCAACATCTAGAAACTTTTCTTTATATCTAATTATTTGCTATATATATTTGTGTTCTGTCGTGACCTCAGGCGCGGTGCTTGTTCATCCGTGAGATGCTAAAACGGTGACACAATTATTTAGATCTATTTTAGAACCTGCTTTAAAAAATAATGAAAACTTAGAAAAGGCTGTAATTACTGGTGTTCAGTATATTCTAAAAAGTGGAATTTTATTCCCTTAGGGTGGAATGCAAGAAGCGAACTTGAGTCAAGTTTGACTTGAACTTTACATTATAACCAATAGCGACAGAGTATGGGTTTTCCCCTCAAAAAATAATCTGCAGCTATTGGTTACAAAATAAAGTTCTTGACTTAAGTTTGCTTTGAACTTGACTTAAGTTTGCTTCTTGCATTCCACCCTTAGTGTTCCCGAATATTCTTTTTATTCTTTCGCACCAAGATGTTTTGAGAACATTTAAGTTTTTATGTTTCCATGTATGTCCGTAAAACAAAAAATTTTTGTTTCGTACACAAACTTAAATATTCTCAAAACGACTTAAAAACCTAGCCAGTATTTTGCAACTAAATTTAATTCTGTGGTCAGTATTCGAGAGCGATCACTCCCGCTTCTCGACCAAGCCTGTTTAAAGATAAATTACTCACCATGTATTAATTTAACTTGTGTATAATAATAATAATAACAATAATAATAACAATAATAATAATAATAAAATTAAAGAATAAAAAATAAAATTAAAGAAAACTACAAAACTAATTAAACAATTGATGTCAACAGATGTTGTTGTTTTCTTAAGAAATAGAAATCAATAATGTATACACTATTTATAAAATTTAAACATTCTTTTACAAGGTTTTTTTACAAATTACTATTACTATTCAAATATATTTCTATTTATTAGTGTTAAATAATATATTAAACTAATTAATATTACTATTAAAAAGTTTTTTTTATCTTTTACAAATTTTAAACTTAGTGTTTATTTTACAACAACAAAAATTTTACCAATAAATTCAGAAAAATATGGTAAAAGAAAAAATATAATTTAAATTTCTTTGCATATTAAAAAAAATCCTCATTAAACTATACTGATGATCTATGCTATATACATACTTCACTTGGAAGAGTATCATCAACCAGAATATTAGGGCCAAATGAGTCAGGTCCAAAAGCCCATATTGACCGTGCTGCCAACAAATCCCAATCATATTTTGTTTGAAAAAACTCGCCAAGACGTTTTCTAAATAAATTCATTTTGAAATATTAATAAATAAAAAATATTAATTAAAATAATTTACCTGAATAAAAGTTAAAAAAGTTTTATAACAGAAAATTTAAAAAATTTTATTTAAAAAATCAATTATTTACTTATCCCATGATATTTGTACTTTTCCAGATTCAATATCTTCTGCCAATCCTTTTTCTAGAGGCTCAGCTATCATAGTAAGCTTGTTTCTGAAAGAAAAAATGTTTTCTTGAAAAAGTAAATGTATTGGGTTGGTTACAAAGTAATAATCATTAAAAAAAAATGAGGTTTCTGGAAGCTTTATGGAGTTTCCATGGTTTAAGTATATGTGGGGTGTGAATCGGTCTATCAAGTCAATAATAATTTCTTGACTGCAACTCTTACATATGAAAAAAATGATGATGTATCCTTTTTTCTCGAATAGCAAAGCATTGTTTTCAATACTTTTATAAAAGCAAATTAAGAGTCAGATTTGGCAGACCAATGAAATTGAAATTCAAATGCTTGGAGTCAGATTTATAGGGTTTAAAGCAGAAAGTGTTTTATAATGACTACAAGCTGATCAACAAGCAAATTTTAAATGTTTTCATGCTACTACAGAATACTTGCACAAAATGAGAAATAAATCCAAGCTTGATGTTTGATTACTACACAAACTAAACAGTCAACTAGGTCAACGAGTGGTATTTGCATCTATATATTTAACTGGTATGTTATCAACAAAGTTAATAATAGAGTTAATGTTGAAGCTTTGCATTTAACAAATGAACAATACATAATAGAAAATCACAAACTTCAGATTTTAAATCAATAAACAAAAGCTTTTTAAAAAATTTATAAAAAATAGAGTTTCATATCTCTTTTTTTTTTAACAACCAAAATTGTTGTTTCTGAATGCATAACTTACTATTGCTGTATCCTTGACAGCCATAACAAGATTATTATAATTCATAATAATAGTCTTACAAAATTGTTCTCCAGAATTCTCTTCAAATCTCTTCAAATTATTTAATAAGTGCTTGCTAAATCTTGTTTTCCTATCTGCTGGAAAATGATATCTGTGGTTTGAATTTAAAAAAACTCTGGAAAACACTCTGACCTCTCTAGCAATTGCTTGATCAGTTTTCTTGTTATTAGCAAAGCTAAGATCTCATCTTGAGTTTAATAACTTATTCTTAAACAACTTTAATAACTTTTAAAAAACTTCTTTCCCATCTTTCTTTCCCATCTTCATGTTTTCCAGACTCGTGTAACCTACACCTTTTCAATTCTTCTGTCAAAAATATTCTTTGTTCACTAGTAACTTCAAAACTTATAGTAGTTGCTTGCAAACTTGTTGGGAGTGAGTTAGTTAAAGACATTTTTTTTTTTAATTTTATAAAATTTATACTCATGCTTTATTATATATAACTTCAGATGTAATAAATTTTAATGTATTAAAATTTATTACATACAAATTCATAACTATAATTATACGAAACTTGTAAATTTAGCCTTGATATAAAACATTATTTCTTTACTTAATGAAGTTTGTTAATAATAATTCTAATTTTTTTAAATTTTGGCAGAGAGCTTATAAAATGTTTAGTTTTTGGCAATGTTGCATATATTATCCATAACATGTCACATTGTTGCCGTACACTTTTAATGTGTACAGCAACAACTTTGTAAAATGAAAAAGAACAATTACGACTATTTCAAATATTGTGATTTATTGACCTATTGTGTTTCATTTTGCTTGATTGATTGTAATGTGATTTTGTTAGCCAGCAACAATAGAATAGTTGTTCAATGCAAATAAGTAGATGCAACAGCGAAATAGCTAGTCAATGCAATAAGTACATTTATTTAATGTTTTGTACTGCATTCTCCTTTTTTGGCCTACAGACTATTCTGGAGAGTCTACCTGAAGTTAAATTTATAGTTATGAAGCTGATTAGAAATAAATAGATAAACATAAATCTGGTTTCAGCTATTTACCACCATTAAGGTAAAATAGCTCTGACTCAAGAACTAAAAAAAAGCCTAAAAAACTATCAATATTAATTTCAAATTTTAAGGCTAAGGATTACCAACCCTAATTCCCAGGGTTGTATATATATATATACAACCCTGAGAATAAGAGTTAGGTTGACATTCCGCATTGCCGACCTAACAGCTAACCTGAATATGTTTGAGATCGTCAAAAATTGCCTACCTGGTTTCTATATTTTATGGTAAGACCATTATTTTAAATAATTTTTACCGACCTCTTAAAGATTGAGTTTGGCAAATTATTACCGACCTTATTTTTCCTAATTCTGAGGATATATATATATATATATATATATATATATATATATATATATATATATATATATATATATATATATATATATATATATATATATATATATATATATATATATATGTTTATATCCTCTATTAGTGTTTTTCTTCTATTAGTGTTGATAACAAACTCATTGTAATCAAAGTAGAAACAATTTTTCACCAAGGACACATTTTTCAATTTCTTATAGTAGAGAATTTTAATACAGGAATAGTAGACTGAATTTACAAAAACCTGAAAAAGATTTTGTTAATCCAGATGATTTTGGATGCAAAACTTGCAGCTTACGCGAATTCTTAAGATTTCGCACTATAGGTCTGACTCAAAACATTGTTAAAAGAGGCTGATCATTCGATTTGACATTTTTTTTGATTAATCTTAGGAAGATGCCTGCAAGAACTTTTAAGGGCTGATTTGATCATTGGCACTTGTTACAAATAATTGCTGCATGGTTGAAAGTTTTATGAATTGAGAGCATAAATTATCAGCATATTTAATGACATGCACTTTTGAAGATGCTTAAATGTAATGTCAAAATATAAAAAATATAAAAACAAAATTTTTATACTTTTTATATTTTGAATCAAAAATGGATCTTGATGTACAAATTACTTTGCTTTATGTGTACATCAAGATTCCATAATTATGTGTTTTTAATTTTTTATAGTCTGACTTAATATTACTAACATTAATGGCAATATATATATAAAAAGATTAATACATTTCACTTGTATATTACTGCATAGACCAAATAATACAACTCACTTGCATATTTAATTTTTTTTTAATTTTAACAAGTTTAAATTAATATGAGTTAACAATATTTAGGAAAATAACTTACTTTTTGTTGGGTGATTCAGCAAAACATTTTAGAGATGAAGTTTCAACAACAGTTTCGCAAAAGGTCACGACTGGGTCTGCAACTTTTATTTCTGTAAAAGTTTTTACAAATTGTTTTAGAAATAAATTTGTACAAACAATTGCATTTCAATTTTTAAATATTGTGACTAATGTAAATAATGCAACAATATTGATTTTATAAAATTAGAACCAAATTTAAATGCCTTTTGATAAACACAACAAGGTTTTTCTTTAAAAACATAGAATTTTTTTTTGTTAAAAACTTAAACATCAGTATTAAAAGATAAGGAGATGTTGCATTTAGTAACAATATAGTATATTTGATGCAAATAACTTAAATGTTCATTACCTATTTCAGAATACATCTTTCGTAGATCATGCAAAACACAATCAAGATACAATTCACCTGTGCCCAACAAAATATGTTCACCAGAATCCTCTACTTTGGTTGTTACAAGAGGATAACTTTTATTTACTTTTCTTAGACCGTCCAACATTTTAGGGAGCTCTGAAGGATTAACAGGTTCAACAGCAATTTTAATAACAGAGTTTGTGTTGAACTTTAGCGGGCGAAAAATATACACCTAAAAATATGACTCTTGTAGCAAAGTCAAGTTAAATTTAAAACTTGTAAAACAAAATTAAAATCTAAACTAGTTACCTCTTCAACACCATTAACCTGAGTGATTGTTGAAGTTTTTACTATTGGTTCATCTACACCTTCTATCAAAACCCAGTTGCCAGCAGGAACTCGACTCACTTCAACTTTGTATCTGGCTTCACTAATCCAAAGACGCCCTACTACACTAATACGCGAGTCCTCCTCATCTTCTAAAGTGTACCCTTCGCCAAGAACTCGAACATTTTGCCCGGCATGAAGGGTTCCACTAAAAATTCTACCAAATGCATAAAACTGTGTTCCATCTTCAGAAGGAAACAGCTTTGTAGTATGAATCATTAGAGGACCCTCTGAATCGCAGTCTATCATACTTTCAGCAATCTCTGAATCAAAAGGTCCAGTATATAAGTACTTTATCTAAAAAATACAAAAAACTAAAAATTGTAATTTGTAGACCTCTGGAAAACATTTAAATAAATATTTTGACCTTACTGTAATTTATTTTTTGACATTACAGCAATTTATTTTTGATTTTTATGCAATTTATTGGTAGCATTTTAAATAGCCGCTAATAAGGTATTATTACTTCAATATTTTTATTTAATACATAAGTAAATAAATAATCTAGTTTTTTCCAACTGTTTATTTGGAAGTAACATCAGGATTTATTACCAGGAGATGTTTTCTGGCCATTTTAATGATATAGAAAATGTTGCAGATGAAATAAATCTACTTTAATAACTCTTCGATAATTTTGTCTATCTATAACTATAAAATGGCAGCTTTGTTGTTCAATTTCGTTGAAATGATTATCTTATTTATCAATAAAAATTTGTTATTTTTTTTATTCAAGTAAAAAAATTTTAAATAACTTTCTCTTCTTATTATTACCTTCAGTAAACAATATTTCTTAACAAATTCGGTAACTCCTACAAATTGTATTCAATTTCTGCAATAATATTCTACACAAATAATAATATAGCATTTATTTTAGGATTTTAATAATATAGCATTCATCAGATTTACACAACTTGCATATAAAGATGTATACTTGCATACAATATACACATACAAAACATAATATACACATACATAACATACAATCATGTCTTTTTAAAATCTGTGAAGACGGCCTCAATTTCAAATTTTCTTTAAATCATTACAATAGAAGCCTATCTTGTTGACTAACTCAACAGCCTCAACTATCCATTTGATACTATTTATTGGGACTTTGCCTAGGCTTTCAATACAGTACCTAATTGCTGACTGATTAAAAAATTAAAAAGGTACGGTATCACTGGTAGCTGCTAGGGCTTTTATTTTGAACATGTTTAAGTTCTAACTTTCAAACTTTTATTATTTTTTAAGTGGTTCAAGTTCAAACTTTTTCTCTCTAAAAGTTCGAACATGTATATATATATATATCAAAACTAGGTTCTTTTTTATCATTTTTTAACATTTAAACCTTCTATTTAAAAAATCTTCTTTAAACATTGACTTTTTTAAACAGTTTTTGTTGCTTTTAATTTTTGTTGTGCAATACTTTTTTTCACAAGCAACACTTTTAAAGTTTAAGCCACAAAGGAGTACATAACAAATGATTTAGTTACAAAATTTTAAATACGTTACTTTTAAGTTTTAAAATTAAAATAGTGACATACATTACATATTTTTAATTGTTAAAGAAATTCCATGGTGATACACATAAAATAGATCATTAAAACTTCTGAATTAAAAAAAAAAAAGGACGAGTTAATATAGTGTTAACGAGCTAATAAAAGTTTTAGTTGTACAAAATAAAAAATATTGATAAGTTTTAAGATGTTAGCACAACTAGATGATCTGAGGCATGGAACTATTTGGAATTTTCCAAAGAAATACAGAGTTTAAAGTATAAACTCTTTAAAATTATTCAAAAAACACCTGCTTCAACAACATTCTGAAATTGTGATTGAATGTAAGTCAACTTGTAGATATTTGAATATCGAATAATTGAAAAAAGAAACATTCATTTAATTCATGTCATGAAGTTCTTGTTAAATTCAAATGTAATAATTAAAGATAAATAATCTTGTGCTAATCTCATTCGACTCATTATTTCAGCCATCTGAGGATAGCTCTGATAATGACAAGGAAGTAAATACTGATAGTATAACTGATAACATAAAAAGTACTAAAAATGAATTGAATTTAGCTCATTAACTCAAACTTTTTATTAAACAATCAGACACTGAAATGAAACTTGACCATCAACAAACCTTGTTCAAAAGGAAATGGCTGTTTTTGAAGCTAGCAAACTACAAATATGTCGATATACTTTTCAAAGCTCTTCGAACTTTTTTCTGTAATAGTTTGAACATGTTCAGGTTCGAACTTTTAAAAAAAGTTTTAATTGGAAGCCATAGTAACTGCTAATTGGTTTGAAGCTATTCTTAAAGATAGAAGATAACAAGTCATACAAGATAAAAAAGTAATCGAGTGGAGAGAGAATGCAAGTGGTTTTAAATAGAGCTTCATAAGGATAGGTAATAGAGGCTATTTTATTTGTAAATTTTATTCTTACCCTAAGCACAAACTTTTATTCTACAAAATTGCACCTATCTAAATTATATAATTTGTATAGTATAGAGCAGAATAATATAGTCTAATAGTATATTGCATGTATAGCCATAGCAGAAACATTGGATATTTTCAAAACTTGAACTGTAGGATTATCGAAGCTTAACAAGAGTTAAAAATGATGTCTCAGTAAGTTCTATCCTACTCGCTTTTTCTTAAAAAATCAGTCACTACTACTACTATATTGTGTGTGTGTCTATATATATATATATATATATATATATATTATATATATATATATATATATATATATATATAGCAACAATATTTGCTTTTCCTTTCTCATTTAACACTCTTCAACGTGGAATTGTAATAACTAAATAACAAATATTAAATAAAAATACACAAAACTTTCATATTGAACAAACAAATCAAAATCTTAATCAAACTTTAATCAACACTTCAATTCAAAAATCAAGTGTTCAAAACAAACTAATGGAGCTATGAAATTTTGTCTTTATATATACGAATTTTGAAAAAATTTAAAAAAATTTAGATTTAATTGTTTTAGAAACACATAAAATTGTCATAAACGTATTTATTTGCAATAGGTCAAACAAAGATAACTTTTGTGGTTAATGTTATAAATACATTCCACATAAAATCTGCAATAACTACATGGAACTATGTAAAGTTTGCTGAGAGTGTGTCTGAAACATTTACATTCTCTACTCAATTTGTTTCTAATCCTCAGTTTCTCTACATTCAACCTTAGGCTTCTTGGTTATCTCGGTTTTATCTCTCTAAAACTATTATCTCATTCTTCATTATTAGAATCTCCCTATCACCATACCTTTTACAACTACCTTAAAGCTGACTGGGACTCTTTCTGTGACTTTCTTTGTGATGGCCCTTAAAATCTTTCATATTCTTGCAGACAAATGTGCTTCTTAAGTAACTTCTTGGATTCAGGCTGGCATGGAATCTTTTATTCCCACTTGACAATTTAAAGTCGTCTGTTTACTAAACAGACGTCTGTTTACTATTGTTAAAAACCATTGTAAAATGGTTATGTTCAAGCCCGATATTCTCAGGTCACAAAATCTTGTATTTCATTTAAAAAATTAGGCTCCAGAGAATTCTGGAAAATTATTAACAGTGTCTATAATAAAGGCAAACCTATTATTCCACCTCTCTGGCACGGTTCAGATTTTGTTACCTCGCCTAAAGACAAAGCTGAATTGTTTGCTAAAAACTTTTCATTAATCTTGTCTCTTGATTCTACTAATCACATTACACCTGATGTAGTCGAGAAACAGGTTGATCTATTACTTGACATTTGTGTCACTCCAGCTTCTGCATCTAAAGTGATTTCCTGCTTAGATTCTTCTATGTCTTGTGTTCATATAATTCATATAATTTGCAATCTTTAAAGTCGTCTGTTAATTGTTTTATAAACTTATCTTACTTTATAAACTTCATCTTTTCTCTTCCTTTATAAACTTCATCTTTTCTCTTCCACTTATCTTACTTTATAAACTTCATCCTTCTCTTCCATTTCCAACTCTAATAATGGTTGCTTGTAGTCTTATTGGAAGTGAAGATGTTGAAAAAAACAAAAACAAAGACCTTGTGAGTCTATATTTTTTCAGCAACGATAATTATAACCAAACTAAAGAAAAAATATTGATTGCACTTGAAAAGTTAGCCAAAAAAACCCAGGTAAAAGGTTTGAAGGTAAAGGATTAATGGGTAAAAGTGCAAGCATCAACTAAGATGACTTTGTAAAAAAGAGATAATAATATGTATTTGAAGTGCTTGGAATAAATTAGACATTTGTAAAGGAACATTGCTTAGACATATGGAGTATAGTAACCGAATACCAGCTAGCACATAAAATCATTAATCCTACGAAAGTTGTGAATGACACAGCCAAAGGAGGGGTGAAACTTTTTTCACACAAAATTCTTGTAAAAGATTGCAATAAAACTCAATTGCAATCTTAAAAACTGTGGAAGAACATCAACGCCAAAATTATAGTTATGCAAAAGATCCTCAACTGTAAATGCATTAATGAAAACAAGGGAAAATCAACAAGTGAAAACAAAAGACCAATCTGAATAACATTGATTAAAATTGTATATATAACACTAAATTTGAATAAAATAATAAAACTTTAATTAAAAAAAACTAAAATTCATTTTTATTTTCTTTGACCTTTAAATCTGATAATATCATATTCATTGAGCAAAGCCTAAATACAAAAATATCTTGATAAAATTTTGAATAACTTGTTTTTTAGTTAAAAGGAAAGGAACAAAGGGTTGAGACTCCGATATCAAGCACTTTGGTTTTTTTTGTAACACAAACACATTACATAAATGCATACATACATATATACATACGTGATCACATACACCCATACATACATATATACATACATACATAAACATACAAACATACATACATTAGGGTGGTCCATAAAACAACTTTTTTGAGAAAAACCTGCTGACACCCCCTAAATGTGTTTTATCTAATGCAAAAACACTAGGTTTAAAATTTTTTTGAACAAAAATTATTTTTAGGGGTAGCTCAAGGCCCTCAAAAATTTGACGGGTCCCTAATATTTTGAAAAAAAAACTTTTTCTAAAGTATGTCAACCTGGTACTCAAAATAAGCAAAATTATATAAAAAATTTAAAAATGATAATAATTTTTTATAAAAATAATTTTTTTAGGTATAAATGCATAAAAACTATTGTTTTTAAGCTGAAAATAAAAAAAGTCAATATTTTCAGGTTTTTTGAGAATAATTTTTTTTAGGCATGTTTTTTATGTAAAATGATTATTATTTTTGAAGTTTTTATACAATATCGCTTCTTTTGAGTACCAGGTTGACATACTTTAGAAAAAGTTTTTTTTTCAAAATATTAGGGACCCGTCAAATTTTTGAGGGCCTTGAGCTACCCCTAAAAATAATTTTTGTTCAAAAAAATTTTAAACCTAGTGTTTTTGCATTAGATAAAACACATTTAGGGGGTGTCAGCAGGTTTTTCTCAAAAAAGTTGTTTTATGGACCACCCTAACATACATCTCAACAATAGAATGCTTATTGATAAATTATCCTCATAACATAAAACAAAAATACTTAATTAAAACAATGTTATTTGCTAATTAATTGTTTATTTAATACTGTTTATCCAAACATGCATTCTCTATAAATACAATACTTAAAAAAATAACAAGATAACTATTTGAATTAAATGTTTAGAACTATATATTTTAAATTGTAACTCAGTATACAAAACATATTAACATGGTAAGTAAATGAAAATTTTTTTTAGTTATTGTTTTAACTGAATTTAATTAATGCCTTTATTTGTTCTGTACAAAAAAGATAAATTGGAATATGTTATTCTTGTGATTTGTTTTAAATTACACTTGTGATACAACTTGAATTATTTACATTAATTTAACAATAAATTTATTAAATCAACTATCTAAACTATAAAAATTTTTATAAAATTTTGTATTATAGTGTAGCCTAATGCCACCATTACTTTTTAAATTTAACCATATCGTTACATCTCTTTTAACTTCTTAATATGTTAAAAATAATTCATATCAGGTATAAATAAAGTTAATTAGGTAAAGAAAATAAAAAATTTAACTAACTTTTTTATAAAAATGCTTACCTTATTAAAAGCAGATACAAGAGGTGAAGGTATGTGTTTAACGCACATGTCAACAAATCCTAAACAGTTTTTCTTAAATTAATATAACCAATTTTCATTATTAATTCATTATAAATTATTTTGAGTTATAAATTAGACATACATGCATTTTAGTTAAAAAAAATGCTAACCTGTAAACTCTCCAAAAAACTTTTTACAAACTAATCGTAAAAGAGGATGAATGTTCATGTTTAACTCTGACTTCGTTAGATAAATCCCTAAAAATTATTTCAATTAAAATTATAATATAATTATAATATAATAAAGATTTTTAACTATAAACTATGTAAATAAGTCATAAAATAAACAATATTTCAAACATTACCAAATTTGTCAAGACTATAGCCTACCTAATTCGTCAAGAACTTGTGGCAAAGTTGAATCAACATCCCCAACAACTTGAGCAAAAAGCTTGTACATTGGTTCTAATATAAATTCCACAAATGATCGCGGGGCAGTTGTTAAAGGTGCCTTTTTTGTAAACTTTCTTGTTTTTTCATTGAAGTAAACATCACCCCAAAGCCGCTTTGCAAACTCAATATAGTTTACACCGCCACCTTGAAATTTAAAAATAAAAAAATACAGCAAACTAATATTATTTAAACTTTGTACAGAAAATATATACAACAAACTTATATATATATATATATATATATATATATATATATATATATATATATATATATATATATATATATATATATATATATATATATATGTAATGTACACTGTAATGTACAATGTACAATGTACACTGTCCAGCAAAAGTTTCTAGTCAATTAAAGTTTTAATAGTTTTTTTACCTACAATAATTGATATTAAATTTAAAAATTCTTTACAAGTCATAAAATAGTTTGATCCAGATGTGCTAGTGTGTTAAATAAACTTTTAATAATTGATACTAAATTTTAAACTTTTTATAAGCCATAAAATAATTCAATTAAGGTGAGCTAATGTGTTTTTAAAATTGAAATGCAAAACCTATGTCTTCTTCGTTTTCTTATTATAAACATGCTTGAACATAATAGTTAAAATTTTGTAAATAAAATTCAACTACTCTTTTGTCATCAAAGCATAATTTTGTTGCAGTTAATATAATATATTGGATTAATAAATTAATTTAGTATATATTTTATACAGCTGAATTAAATTTGATATTATTTTTTAATTTCCAGTTTATAAAAGTGCATTTTGATTATTTTTAAACTAAAATTTTACAAAATAATATAAAATATCAAAGAAATGTAATTTATCAGTTGAAACACATTCTTCAATTGTTACTCTGACAAATGATGGTCATTCTACAAGACATATTCAAAAATTGTCGAAAATACTGCAATCAACAATGAGTAATACTATTTGTCGATTTAAAATTACTGGTACCAATAAAGAAAGGAAAAGAACTGGACATCCCTGCAAAATATCAAAGGCTGGAGACAAATTTATACTCTCATGTAAACAAAATACACAATTAATTAGCCCAAGAAACAACCTCTAACTTCAATGCTGCTCATAATAAAACTTCAGAAAGAGCTGTGAGACAGCGCTTGAAAACTGTTAACCTAAATGGTAGAGTAGCTGTTTAAAAACCTCTTCCAAAAGCAATAAATTGGAAAAATAGGTTTCAATGGGCTGTAGCACATTCAAACTGGGCAAAATAGATTGGTGAAATGTATTGCAGACGAACGAATTCTAATTCCTTGTTTTTGGAACAAAGCGATGGATCTATGTGCAACAAACAGCTACTGAAAACTTTTATCCACAGTGTCAAACTGTCAAACATAATGGAAATTCAGTATTGGTGTGGGGCTGTTTTACTTTTAATCAGGTTGATAATCTTGTGAAAATAAATGGAATTCGCAATAAGAACGGAGGAATTATGACATGGCCTAACGAAGATCTCAACCAAATGGAGTTACTATGGGAACGACTGGATCGTGAGGTAAGAAAAGAGTGTCCAACTTCAAAAACTCATTTGAGGTCAATTTTGCAACAAGTTTGGAATAATATTTCTATAATTTATTTGGATAATTTAATCAAATGTATGGTAAAATTTGTTTTGGCAGTAAGGAAAGCAAAAGGTGGATTTTGCGATGAAAAAAAAAACAACTTTTGTTTGTGTTATATTGCATAAACTTATTTATTTTAATCACAGGTTTAAAGACATTGAGTAATTTGTAATTATTTGTAATGATATTTGGTTAAATGTAATTAGTTAATTTGTTTTTTTAAATATATATATTTTTACAAATAACAAAGTGATTGAAAACTCTTGTCCTTCAATATATGTAATGTATGTAATGTATGTAATGTATGTATGTATGTATGCATGTATGTATGTATGTATGTATGTATGTATGTATGTATGTATGTATGTATGTATGTATGTATGTATGTATGTATGTATGAATGTATGTATGTATGAATGAATGTATGTATGTATGTTTGTATGTATGTATTTGCAATAAACTTTTCAAATTAACTTAATTATTAATTTTCTATTATACATATTTTAATTATTATATTACTTATTAATTTTAAATTGTTTGTATTATACATTTAATGTAAACATATTATAAATATGTATACATATTTATTAAAGAAAAAACTTGTTGTATATAATAGTACCGATAAATATGTAAAGAGTTATTAAGATTAATAATGGTAATAAGATTTGAAAAAATTTAATTTCTCATTTTTTCCTATTAACAAATATGAAATTGTAGATGCAATCAAAAACTAAAAAAAAAAACAAAAAACAGGTGTGGTTATTCAGATATTCCAATGAAAATTATTAAAAAATCATATGATCCAATCACTGATCCATTAATGATTATATTCAAGTCTGGAATTAGGCAGTAATCCAAATAAATTGAAAATGGGTAGTATTATGCCACTTTATAAACAAAAAGATGAAATTCACGATATCAATAGTTATTGAAGTATTACTATAGTTTTTCAACTAACAAAAGTGTTTGAACGAATAAAAGAGTAAAAGGGTAACTGCATACTTTGAACAAAATAATTTATTTAATGATGACCAGCACGATTTCAGATGCAAAAATTCATGTGAAACTGCGTTACATATTCTTATCTCTAAAGTAAAGCTAAGAAACTCTAAAAAACTTTTTACATTATTTATCAATTTTATAAATAAAAAAATATTGAAAGCTTATTTTATTGAGAGCAAATTTTTTTTTATCAAGAGTTACTTTTTTGAAGAGAAACTAATAAGTTTGAATTTCTAAAATAATTAACAATTTTATAATATGAAAACAAATATTTACAAGAATAACTAATAAATGGCAAAAACGTTACCAAAAGTATCACAGTATAATTTTGAAAAAGATGCAAGTGTAAAACAAAAACGGTAATGAGCACTTGCAAAGCAGACATTTCCAAGCAGTGGTGACATAATGATATCATCTTCTCCTTCAGTATACACACTAAAAAAAAAAAAAAAAAAATTCTTTTGTCAGTAATATAGATATAAAATAAGATAATGTAAGAGTAATAAATATATAAAATAAGATAATGTAAGATCATTTGTTCTTTAAAAAGAACTCTGGGGTTAAAAGATGAGAGAAGGTTATAACCACAGGTTATAAAAGCATTTAAATTGTGCTTATAATTAGCTTTTTTGACTTTTGTATTGTTTACAATTGGTGTTTTGAATTCTTTAAAAAATAAAATTTTCTAAATGTTTAATCTACAGGCTATATCTTCATTTATATCAATTAAAATCTACGTTACAAGTAATATAAATGAAGATCTGAATAAGTTTTCAATATCAGAAATAAGAAGACATTCAAAAAAGAAATAAAAATTTAAAAATAAAAGATATTAAAAAAAAAAAATTAAAAATAGATGAAAGAGTTTGAATAAAGTAAATGATTATTTTAAACATAAACATTTCCAATCCTTTACGCAAAATATTTCAAAATTTGAGATGACAATAATGCAGAAAAGTTGGCAATTAGTTTAGATTCCTCTAAAATAATTCTTAATTATAATTAAGCTGGGACTTATCAATGTTACTGTCATGGTTGTCCAGTGGTACAGGATGACTCATTTTCTCAATGGGCAACTGATATTTAAAAAAAATGCATGTCAGTAGCCCGCCAGGACAACCAGACAGTTTTTTACCTACAAAAGAAAGTTTAAGATAGTTACAGTAAAAAGAAAGATTCATATTTAAAAGAAATATTTAAAAAGCATTTAAAGTAGTATATACTAAATCATGTTCTTATCTCTTCTTATCACATCCTACCTGATATACCTGATAAATCATGTTCTTATCTCTTGATTCCTCATATCACATCCTACCTGATATAGCCAACAAAAAGCTGATCCATTGCTTGATATTCGTATCACTTCAGCTTCTGTATCTAAAGCGATTTCCTGCTTAGACTCTAATACAGCTTGTAGTCCAGATAACATACCTGCTATAGTCTTGCAGAAGTGTTCTCTAGAGCTATTGTCTATACTTTCAAAACTATTTAACAAGTGCTTATAGCGATCCCCAAATGCCAGGACAAGTTGTGTTCATATCACAGATAAACATTAGAAAATAAGTTATCTGGTTTCAATAATAAATGTTTTTGCTCACCGCAGAATTTTTTAAACTCAGTTTAGAATTATCCAATCAGATTGGGTTTTCCCCTTCATATTTAGTCTGATGTGGTTATAAAAAATGTTTGCTGTTTTTGTTTTTTGTTCAATGTATCGTTAAGTGTTTGAGTTAAATTAACTAGCATAATAAAAATAATAATTAAGCGAAGCAAACTTTTAAATACACTAAATACACAAATACATGAATATTTTTCTTATAAAATAAGTAACTAATTTTTTTAATATTCAACACTAAATACAATATAATCCAACATGGTTAAATTTTGAAAAATTTAAAATCTTTGTTTTTTTAATAAATTGAAGAAACCGTTTTAAAAATGATCTGATATATATTTTCAACTTATGTTTATAATAATATTTCTAATTCAAGAAACTGTTTTTAAAATGATATAATATATATTTTCAGAAATATATAAAATTGATATTAAAAACTTGAATCTTATATTTTTGTTTAACCGCCAATGGGGAAACTTCTTCAATTTAAACTTGATTTAAGTTTTTTGAAAGAAACTTTTTTTATTGACGTCTAATATAAGCTCATTGATCAGACCTGATTTAAAAAATAAAAATAGTCAAAGAGCTGGAACTTGCCTTCACGAGAAATAAAACGGTATTGAAAATTAATTGTTTTGTTAATATCTAATTCAATAACTTGTTTTGGAAAGTTAAAATAACTTATTTTTTAACGTTTATCTATGATAAGAACACTTCTTGTCTCAACACTTGGGGACCCCTTTATCAAAGTCTTGTTTTCAACCTGACTCGTCTAGCTACCCCCCAATTAGACTTCTTCCTTTCATAAACAAGGTTTTTAAGACTTTAATTAACAAACACTTAATTATTTATCTAAAATCTAATAACTTACTTTCTGATCATCAATATAGATTTCAATTTTCTCATTCGACTGCTGATTTGTTAACTGTAATAACTAACAGGTTTTATTATGTGATAGGTGTGGAGAGGCTAAGGCTATTGCTCTTGATATTTCTGAAGGGTTTGATAAAGTTTGGCATGCTGGTCTTCTCCATGCTCAATGCTTTTCAATGCTTTCTTCTTACGGTGTATCAGGTAAGATCTTTAAGATTATTGAATCCTTCCTTACAAAAGGTAGCATAAAAATTGTCCTTGATGGACAGCATTCTTCTTCATTTCCTGTGACTTCAAGGGTTCCTTAAAATTTTAACCTTAGCCCTAAACTCTTTTTAACTTACATTTACGATCTTCCAGAAATTCTCACTTAGGTGGCATTGTTCGCTAATGATACTACAATTTAATCTTGTCTTGATGAGAAACCAACACTCTCTGATTGATTGAAGGGGGCATTTGAGCTTGAAAAGGATCTCACTTCTGCTACAACATGGGGCTCTCAGTGGTTACTGAACTTTAACTCAGATAAAACAAATTTGTTTTTTAGCTAATTGTTATTGCAACAATCTAGATCTTCTTATATTTGTGGTCAGTAATGCAATTGATGAGTCATCTACCCTTTGTCTTCTAGGACTAACTCTTACTTCCAATCTTTTTTGAAAACAATATATCAAATCCATTGCAAAATTAGCAACTGCTAAAGTTATATCTCTTTATTGTGCTAGTCACTTTCTTAATCAGAAATCTATTCTTTATCTCTATAATCGATCCTTGTATGAAATACTGTTGTCCTATTTGAAGTGGATCTTCGAAAGATGGCCTTTCTCTTTCTCAACCTTCAACCACTGTCACATTGTCATAATTTTGCTGCTCTTTTTTTTTTCTTAATGTTGCCTCTCCTTTCTCTATAAATACTAAATGGGCGCTGCTCTAAAGAGCTAGCATTTTTTGTCACATCTACTAAAATTAATTTTTCTGTTACTCGTCATTCAATTAAGACTTATACATTTACTGTGGCTGTTCCTAAGTTCCAAAACTTCTTATTTATGTAGTTTTTTTCCTTGAACATAAGTGCTTATACTTCAGTACATACATCAACTATTTTATAACCTGTTTCTGCAAAGTAGTGTCACTATATAGACTAAGGGTTTGGGCTAGGGCAGCAATCTTTTCTTTCAATATTCTTTGCTTTTATAATGAAATATATAAACATAATTTTATAATGAAATATAACAAATAATAGATAGCTTTCTCTGAATTAAATATTCAGTTTAAATTGTTTTATTATTTTTTTGTGCTAAAAAAAAAAACAGAAAATTTTGAAGAAAATTTTATTTTTCAATTTGTTTTTTATTTTTCAGTAAAAAAAACCTGAAACCTTTCTCAAAACAAATATAAAAAAAATTTAAAATTTGAAAATAACCAACTTACTAAAGCAAATTACTATGACAAAAAATATAGAAACTGAATAAAGGAAATTATGACCCACAGCAGAAAAATATAAAAATGTTTATTAAAAATATTTACCTTAAGAGTGAGTTTACTTCATCGATTATATGCTTTAATTTATAATATGCATCGGTAGGGGGCAACTTGAGTTCAAGTATAAGCCTGTCAATCTATTATTTAATAAAATATTTAATTAAAAAAAATAAAATAATCTTAAGTCCTATAAAATACATGTTGAAAAATAAAAAAACACCTAGGTATAATATTTTAAATTATTCCTAATTTTTAAAAACAAAAATGATTTTACCTTGTTTATACAAATGGTGATTGCTAATTTTTCTTGAACTGCATGCTTAAGAAGCCGCTCTACATTCATCATTACCTAAGAATAATGTTGAGCTTGAAAATATTTGGTTTCTAAGTAAATTTTAGAAAAAAAAAATAAAAAAAAAAAAAAACAAAATAAAAAATGGCAATAAAATTATTACACCATCAGCAGCGTCAATAAAAACAACAACACCATCTGATATCCTTAATGCAGCAGTAACCTCATCAGAAAAATTAACATGACCTTGAAATAAATAAAAATTTTAAGCTATAATCATACTCATACTTTCGTGTAAAAATAATTATAAGATGTTAAATAATAAAATAATAATACAATAATAAACTAAGTATATTTATATAATATATACTTTGTATGTATTTACCCTTTGTTTTTTTAAAGTCTATAGTTCCACAATTTATATACTTTATATATTTAATCTTTACACATATATATATATATATATATCAGGGCGCGAAAAATCGACGAACGTGCGAATGTCTGCACAAAAAAAGACAGAAAAATGAACGTCACGTTCCTTTACTTTTCCTAACGCAAACGTTGGCGTTCGCCTAAATTTCTTCAAAATGAACGCGTTACTATAGCATTTTTTATTTATTATAAAAAACACAAAAAACAATTAATTACGAAAATTTTTGACCCATTTTCAAAGACTTTAAAAGAAACCACACTAAAGCTACTTTCTTCAATGGAACGAAGAAAGTAATCAGTTTGAGCATGGTTTTTGCATGCGTTTAAAAAAGCACTCAAAATTTTATTTAAAAGGACTCCATTTGCAATTACGTTAAAAAAAATCATGCTTAAACAACGATTGCTTTTTTTAATAGCATGTTTTTTCTTTTTTTTCTTATTTTCTTTAAAGTGAAGTAATGTTAGTTAGCATTTTAAAACTTATAAAAGTTTTAAAAATAATGTTCAAGTTTTGCTAAAAAATACATAATCTAATAGAATATATAAAGTTATTATGTTTTTTAAAATTTTAATTTTTTTTTTGTGTGTTTAACAACACCAATAATATGATATTTTTATTAACTTATTATTAAATACTTAATATACTATTATTTTAAATAAAGATATTGAATTTATGTTTTGGAACACCGTAAATGGATTGCCGCCAAGCAATAAAAAACACGGGCAACAACTAAGCTGGATTCATATTGACAAATCAAATGAGTGTTTCTCTTGCTGGGTTTGCCAAAAGTATCCAAATATTAGCAATGTTGATAAAATGGGGGTTTAATGAAATAAAAAGTGTTTGCAACTTTTATGAGAACAATATTATGATAAGCAGAGAAACTTCTTATTTATGTGTATTGCAGTGGCCTTTATTCAGGGAGAAAGTCTCTAAACTAAAGATAAATTCACTTTTAAGCATTTATAAAGATATCTTGCTGGAAAATGAACCTGAATTGGCAAGTATAAATGTCTTGTTAGAGATTATGCTAACTTTCAGCGCTTCAACGGCAAGTTGCAAACGCAGTTTTTCTTGTATGAACTTACAAAAAAAATTTTTGCAAACTTCATTAAATGACGATACCTTAGAAGATATTATGCGTATAATACACAGTTAATTGAAGACTTTTTGCCTTAAAAACATGTCAAAAATTGGATTGACGCAGCGGTTGGTATTAGACATTTGGAAGGCCATAAATTAAAAAGTTCTAGCGATTTTTAAATCCATTTATATAAATATAAAAATTAATATATATTTATAAATGAGACGTCATTTTTTGATTTATTTCTTTAGTTCCTTTTATTTTAATTTCTTTAAGTTTATACGTATATTTTATGAGTAAATAAATTTAACAAACTAAATTAAAAAAAAACTTTTGCATCGTTGAATAACAGTATACAATCATTGCATATTAAAAATCAATAATTTGCGCGCACTTTGCAAATAAATGAAAAATTGTTTTGAAAATACAACAATTGATTAAATTTAATAACTATCTTTCATATATCCAAAAGCTTATTAACTAGAATAAAAATTTATTTGAATATAAAACTTATATTCTTAAACACTATTTGACAAATATCACTTAAATTAGAAGTTCGTCAATAATTTAAGATACAAACGTCAACATCCGTGAAAAAAAAAAACAATTTGTTGCGCCCTGTATATATATATATATATATATATATATATATATATATATATATATATATATATATATATATATATATATATATATATATAGAGAGAGAGAGAGAGAGAGAGAGAGATAAAGATTGCATCTCGAAATTTGAGAATTCACGAATTCAGTTTCATAATATAGTTTCGAATTCCAAAAATTATTCCAGGGAATCCAGAAATTAAAATTAATTTTTTCGTGCTTTCTCCAACTTTTAAATTGTGTTTTTGTTTCTGTACATATAAATATTCTACATTCTAATTCTATAAGAAGAAATAAAGAAAACAATTGTAAATTACAGTTATCCTGCATAATAAAAATAGACTTAGAGAAAACATTCCTAAATTGCAATTAACGGTTTCATGTCTTCATTTCATATCCACATGTAACAATTTGTTGAGATTTGCTTATTGCGTTATTGTGCTATTATGTTATTGCAGTTAATGGTTTTATGTCTTCATTTCATATCTACATGTAATAATTTTTATATTTGGTATAACCTCGTGTTCGTGTCTTATTTTACGATTTTTAACAGTGTTGAATTTACAATTTTCAACAGTTTTAAATAGGTAAGCAAATAATATCAGGAATAATAGCAGTTTTAATTTAACAACATTATTTGATAACTATTTTATTTTAATGTTGTTTTGTTAACAAGTTAACAGTACATTCTAAAGTGTTGTCAACAGTACATTCTAAAATGTCTTCAAAGGAAAGTTATTCGGAATACACAAAGCAATGTAAAAATCAAAATTCTGTTTTGATTTATTTTTTAAGAGGATCAAAAAACAGCAAAATATGTAATATATGTTATGAAATAGTAAAAACCACTGGTTTAAGGACAGCACCGCAGAACACGCATTTAAGAACAATGCACAATATTAATGTATTAAAACAGGATGTCGTGCAAGATGAAGGTCCAGAAAGCAGCGCATCAAAAATAATAACTACAAACTATTTATTCAACAAAAAAGATGAATCACAGGGCTCAAATTAAGTGATCGCGAATTGCGATATCTGGAAATGCTTCCGGTCTTTAAAATTTTAGCTTTTTAAAAACCGGAAAACTGTTTTGATTATTATACTCAATAGATATTATTTAATAAAAAATATTTACGCCGATTATGATATAAAATCTTAATGTAAAACCATATTATCACTATTACTTTTATTATTATTAAAGATTAAAATTTAAACTTTAATATTTTAATTTATTTTATAAAACATCAGATAAAACTAGAAAAATAAAGCACGATAAAGTACGATATAAATATTAAAAAAGCGCTAATCACAACAATCTTATAGATTTTAACAGAGATCGAATATTTTAAATAAAAGAAATTGTTATATAAAATACTTTTATATCTTATATAAATCTCATTCAATAATTTTTTTTATAAATTTAACGCTTGTAACACTTTAGCTGATACGAATATAAAATTAAAAGACGGAAGAGAAAAAACTAATTTAAACTTTTTAATAGTCACTTTAAAACAAAACAAAAAAGAAACTCTAATAACATATTTAAAAAAAATATACTTTATAATTTTTTTTCTTATTAAATAATTAAATTCTAATTTAAAACATTTAAATTTTTTAATAATTCCATAAACTTTACCCCTAAATAAAAATCTATTTAATGTTTTATATAATGAGCAAGTAGCTTTAGCATACTTTTTAATTGGTTGTTTTTTTATACAAAGTTTTATACAATGCGCAAATAGCTTAATCATAGTTTTTTTTTGGTTGAACTTTAAATTACCGCGAAAGTTTTTCGGACCTTTAGTAATAATAATTTTTGTCTTGCTTTTTTTTATTTACAACCATTTTTTTATTTGCTTGCTTTTTTTTATTTACAACCACTTTTTTTTATTTACAACCATTTAAATTAGATATTATTAATTATTGTTAAAAAAACAATAACTAATAATATGTAAATTTTGACTGTTATTATTTTTGCAGTAGTAAATTTATTGTTTTTCTTTTTCATTAATTTTTGCAATATGATAAACTGACCGTTTCATTAAAACAGTGTTTACGGTTTTTAAAAAAACTAAAAATTTAATGACCACAGATATTTCTGGATATTGCAATTCACGATCACTTAATTCGAGCCATGAATCACTTTCTGCAATTGTATCACTAATATGTGCCTTAGATAATATGCCATTCAAAGTTTTTTGTAAGTCTATCAATTTGAGAAACTTATTTTTGGCTAGAGGCGCTCAAGATTATGTATTACCAAAATCACCTAACTCAAATAGCAAAATGGTTTTAGAATATGCACAAAAAATGCGAGCTAAAATGATGCAGGATTTTATAAATTTAAAAAAAGATGAAACAAGATTTTGATTAACTCTAGATAGATAAACATCTGCAAGAAACCGATGTTATTTAAATGTGAATGTCCATGGCAAGAAGCAGTTTCAGAACTTAGGTTTAGTACCTGTTAAAGGACATTTCCCTGCAGAGAAATACATTAGGGCTCTGAAAACTAAATCGTAAGATAACAATCTAAATATCGATAAAGATATTATGTCTATAACAACTAATGGGGCAGCTGCGATGCAAAAAATTGGACGTCTTTTACTAAGTAATCAGCAGTTGTGCTTCGCACATGCGATACATTTAGTGGTAATTGATGTTCTGTATAATAATATGAATACAACTGAATTGGTGGCTCACACATATACAGAAAATGTTAGTGTAGAAGATCAAGTGACTTATCGGATAAATAATTTGATAATCAGACGATACATTGAAGATGAAAATGTTGGCTTGATTGAACAAACTTATAATGAAGCTGAGCTTGTTGAGACTTTAAGAGTTAGGATTTTGTTATCTCATCAAAAAGGTTCATTCGATTGTAAAGAAATTTGGTTTTTCGAGAACATCAAATGATATTCTTCAAGTATACGTGAAACAAGAATTTGGAAAACAATTGAAAGTTATTATGGATACTAGAACTAGATGGAATTGCTTAGTCGAAATGCTTGAAAAGTTTAACAAGCAAAAAACTGTCAGTATTACTAAAAAATTGTCGCATAACAAATAGTTAGTATTACTAACGAGTTGTCAAAATATGTAGACTAAATAGTATATAACATTTTATCACAGTATGTAGTTACTTCTGCAAAATAATATTATAGACAAATTAGTTGATAAGAGTTTAACAGAGTATGCTGTTATAACTGCAAATGGAAGTAGTTATAAATGCAAATGGAAGTAGTTATAAATGCAAATGGAAGTAGTTATAAATGCAAATGGAAGTTATAATACTTTTTATTAAACTATAGTTAAATAAAACTATAAAACTATAGCTCTATGTTTTTTGTTTGTTTAAAAACTATAACAAAAAGTAGTTTAACCTAAAATTTATAGATCAATTTTTTTTTGTTAAAATTTGTGAAAAGATTTTTTAAAATTTGTGATGAATATACACTATATTCTTTTAATTTTTTGTATTTCCTTTTAAGTTATAGTATAAATTATACTATAATTTATACTATATTTCATAGGAACATATACACTATAAGGACATATACAATTATATAAACTATGTTTATCATATAAACTATCACTTATTTATTACAAATTTTAAAATTTTTTTTTACAAATTAAAAAAAATTAAATCAATATATGAGAAAGTTATATTTTAAAGTTACGCCAAAGTTAAGATAGCTCCTACCTAACCTAACTTTTCTTGCTTAAATCTAGCTGAGTATTTTCTTAAGATGTTTTGTGAATACCATAATTTAAGAATCAAACTTACAAAATAAATATCGCAAGTTTTATGCTTAGCAACTGCCCAAGTTTTGTGAATACGAAAGTTATTAAGTTTAGAACTTATGACAAACTTATGCCAAATTTACGCTTACGAAAGTTTTGTGAATCCACACCCTTGTTTCTATGTTTTATGGTAAGACCCTTGTATCAAATTTTTTTTGCTGATCTCTAAAAGATTGAGGTCAACAAATTATTGCCAACCTAATTTTTCCTAATTCAGAGGGTTGCATATATATATATATATATATATATATATATATATATATATATATATATATATATATAATATATATATATATATATATATATATATATATATAATGTATAGCATAATTATCTGTAGGTGTTGACTGTATTATTATGGTGTTCTTAAAAACATTAGCTGAAAATTTATTTTTTATATTCCACAAAATGTTTTTGAATATTTTCTAGCTTTGCTTCTTAAGTATCTATGTTTCTGTCGAAAAGTAAATGTTGTTTTCAGACAACAAAAAAAAAAAAAAAAATTCTACAATAAATACTATCAGGATTTCTGTAATGACAATTCCCAAAATGACAGTGAATGTAAAACAATTTATATGTAATAAAAAATGCAAACCTTTTTTGTTTTATAAAAACTATTTAAATTTACATATATTTTTTAAAAAACAATTTAAAAATGTTACTGCACAAGCCTATAAAACAAAGCTTTTATTTTTTGTTTAAAATATTTTTTATGAAATTAAATGAACATTTGAATAGGGTAAATTAACATTTAAAACATTAACATAATTCAAAATTCATAAAAATATTTTTTCAGAAGCTAACTCTAACCTAACAAAAGTATTTTTTATGTTAAGAAAGTTGACAAATCAAAATAACTTTTTTTTAAATCACCAACAGTATACTTACCAGGAGTGTCAAATATATTTAGGAGAAATGATTTTCCTTTAGAATCAGGTAAAACTAAAGTTACAGGAGTACTTTTAATACTAACGCCTCGTTCTCTTTCTGTAAAGAGTGTGTCAGTATAATTCATATCTGCACCACCATCATTCACTTTTTTGTTTAATTCAGGATGAGTTTGTTCAAACAAGGCATCAACAAAATTACTCTTTCCTGAATGCAAGTTTCCGATCAAAGCAACATTTCGTATTAGATCTGAATTATCCATTTGATCTGCCAAAAATTCCATGTCATATGTTGTTGCAGGAAGTTCTTGTTCAACTAATGCAAACTTCCTTCTTGAGGCAGGTTTGATTATTGGTTCTAAAAACAAACAAAAAGTATTGGAGTAAAAAATTGATTTTAGCATCGCGGATATTGAAAATATTTCGAGATGTTTATTTACTAATAACAGTAATTGGCCAATTTAACAATTTAATTTAATTACCGATAAGACTAGGAATATACTAGTATTATTATCAGTAGTAATAACAGAGTCATTTAATAAACTATTATTAAACTCTAATAACCATTCAAATAAGTTCAAAAGTTCTAAAACAATTTTAAAATATGGAATGGGTAAAGTGCAGAAATAGGTTTATGCACTTCAGTACAGACAATATGAAAATAGTAAAATAATTAAAAATAAAGAAAAAACAATTTAAAAAAATGTTAAGTTATTATTTATAAATTTATAAAACAAAATTAATATTTTAATGTATACCCTTTGTTCTTATCTTAAACCAGTAAAATTAAAAAAATATATAAATAACTTCTTTGATCTTTGACTTTGATCTTAATTGATGAAAAATATGAACTTAAATCAAACAAAAATCTATGGAACAATAAAGCAATGAAACTAGGAAAAAAGCTAAGGAACTATTATTTTTTGTCCATTTTTGTTTTTTTTAACTGAATTTTTCTAATTATCTTTTAATTTCAAAGGGTTAAGAAAATACAAACAAGAAAAGAAAAACTTTTAAAAAGAACAAAACAAATCTTTTGCTTGTTTTTGATATAATAAGAGGTAAGCATTCACTGATTTGAATTTAAATAATGAAAATAAATTGTTTCTTAAGTTTAAACTAAAAAAAATAATGTTTTAAAAATGAATTTTAATAATTATTTATTACATACAATATGAAAATAGTAAAATAATTAAAAATAAAGAAAAAACAAACAAAAAAAAGGAATGAAAAAAAAAAAAAAAGGAATGAGACTTTGATCTTTATTGATCAACAATATGAACTTTAATCAAACAAAAATCTATGGAACTATAAAGCAATGAAACTAGAAAAAAGCTATGGAACTATCTAGCCTACCTGTTAGAAGTTGCTCATCTTCTTCTTGAACAATGGTCTAAATAAAAAAAACATGGAAATTGTTTATTTTATGTCTCTCTATATATATAAATAAATAAATATATATCTGAGTTCGATTCCCACCACATCCCTTGTAGTACCACGCTTAACTTGTTTCTCTGCGTTTGTTTTTTGGAGTTGTAGAGTTGAGAGAGAGTTGTAACCACAAGTAGCCTCCTCATCTGTAGTGGCTTTCTCCGTCTTGGGGAGGTAAATTACCAAAAAAAATATATGCCATTTTTTTAAAAGAAGGTATATTAAGTTAAATTTTATTTAAATATAAGCAATATCTATTTTACTTTAGTAAATTATCTTTCTTACTCATGGGAAAAAAGCTTTCAATGCTAAACAGTTATTTTACTAAAACTTTTAAAGAATGAACTGTTATCATGTTATCAATTTAAATATTTTTAAAATTGAGAACTAATAAATTTTGAATTGCTGTTATGACCCGTGCTGATTTGTTTAGAGTATAACAGTTTTAAACAATAAGGGTTTCCCCTTTTCAACACAAATCCTAAATGAATGACACCTGCTGGTTTGAAGAAGATTTATTGAGAATAAAAGACATTCCAGGTTTGTAAGAAAAATGTGTTCTATATCTAGATGTAGAACATATTTTTTCTACAAACCTGTGATGTCTTATATTCACATTCATCAATAATCGACTTGTGTTAGCCTTGTCACTAATAAAACCACAACTCATCCCCTAACAACATCATGTAAAAATATTATGTAGTCTCTATAGATTGTTTCTGAATAGGGATAAACGTTCCTTATATATATATCAACTCTAACTTTTTGATTAGTTAAATTAATTTGGGATTAGTTTGTTTTAAGTGATGTTTTTTTTAAAGAGAATTTTGAAAAATATAATTGATTATAAAATGGCTTATTGATGTCAAAGCTTCAATTGTATCATGTATTTAACATTCTATAGAGAAAGATTAGATTTGCCACTTATTCAACCCCCATCAATTATTATATTTATAATATTATCTTTCAAATATAATAATAATAACTCTATATAAAAAAAGAATTATTTATGAAACTGTTTAAAAAAATATTTTTTAAACATATTATAAAATACTTTCAATTTTTAATTTCAAGTTTTAGTTAATATCTATTTTACACATGCAGTTTCAACATAATAATTTTAAAAAATTAAATTTTTACCATAAAACTTAAAAACAAAAGCTTTTAAAAGGCAATAAAAACTTTTAAAAATTAGCTGAAAAAATAAAAAGTTGATTTTATCATTCCTACATGATTGTTTTAAAAAAACAAAAAACAAGCTTTTACATGCTTTACATACACATATAAACAATCGCATGATTCACGTGTTGAGTGCAAACCCTTATATACATACATATATTCAAAATTAGTTCAAAAATAATGGTGGTTCAAAAAACAAAATTCTTAAAAAATGTCTGCAGCTCTTACTTTAATGTTTTCTATATAATAAATTTAAAATGATTTAAAAGTTTTTGAATAAAAAATATTTTTGCTTCAAGAATGTTGAACATTAAATGGGTCCAAAAGATCTGATAGCTTTGTGGATATTTCTTTGTGGACTGTGGATATTCATTAGAAAATGATTCTCAAAATAGAAACCTATCTCTAAAAAACAGTTTTCCTTTTGCATTATTTTGGGTCAAAAAACTTTTTTTATGTGTGTTTTCTTTTGGCATTATTATGGTTTATTGGTGTTTTTCTGCTTCTGGTTTAAGCAATTTTTTAGTTTTTTTTTTCACATAAATTTTAGAATAGTTTTTTTTTTTTATTCTAGTATATTTTCAGTTATATGATCATTAAAAGCACAAAGTATAAAAACCAATTAAACTTTTATTTTTAATAAAAAACTAAAATTAGCTATAAGTTAGTTATAAATCTAGATATACTGTATGAGAATGTTTATTTGTCATATACTTCCTACTACTGTGTTACACTCATTATATATAGAAACTAAACTTTATATATATATATATATATATATATATATATATATATATATATATATATATATATATATATATATATATATATATATATATATATATATATATATACAGTATCGGGCAAAACAAGTGCAACCAAATAATGCTAATTTAGTTTCTTTATATAAAAGTGCTGCATTTTTTCAATTTAGAGAAATAGCTATGCAACTGTTTAGAGACAACGTTCTTCAAGTTTTATTCATCACAAAGCTCATTGTTTGTACACAAAAATTAAAAAATTAATCAAAAGTATTAAAAAAAGTTGATTTCCTTCAGGACAAAACAACTGCAACTCGACAGAATGTTGACCAAGCTGTATTTCGCTATCAATATTTCGTGGCGAATCCTTTGTTGTCGATCACAGCCTTGCATCTTCGAGGCATAGATTTGATCAGGTAATCAATGAAACTTTGTAAAATTGCTGCCCAGGCCTTTTAGATTTGTTGAAACAGTTGATCCTTATTACCTGAACACCTTCACGATTAATTCTGCGGTTGACGATCTTCCACAGGTTCTTGATAGGGTTGAGATCCGGAGATTGAGGCAGCCAATCCATCACCAATAGGTGGTTGTCTTGAAACCACTGCTTGACTACTTTTGCAGTGTGCTTTGGATTGTTGTCTTGCTGAAAAACCCATTTTATTGGCATATTTCATTCAGCATGAAGTAACATAACATCTTTCAGGATATTTTTATACATGAAAATGGTCCATTTTTTCACGCGATATTTATCACAAATACTTTTTTGTGACATTCCACTAACATAATCGCCAATAATTTTCTTTCTTAGTTCCAATCCAAGACTGTCGGGAGCCATTTTTGCACTTGAAGTCATAAAAATAATAAAAATAAATAATCACGCTTCTCAAGGCTTAACGTGTTACGTTTACCTTGTAATGATACAATAATGCTCTGTGAAACACAACGTCTTGGTTGGATGTGGACTGAATTGATGTAATGAAACACTTGTTGTATTTCACTTCTTGTATTGATATTCTTCGATAAAACACTTTGATATAATTCACTTCAATAAACTGTCTTGATAATACTGACTGATTGACTTCCATATACTAACTGAATTACATGTTGGTTTACATGTCTGTTATATAGTAAAATGAACTTGTATGAAACTGTTCTGGAAGATTATAGATGCTTCTTTTCGATGCTTCTGGATGCTTCTGAATGTTTCTGGATACTTCTGGATGCTTCCAGATGCTTCTTCTGAAAACTTCTGGAAGCTTCTGCATGCTTCTGGAAACTTCTGGATACTTCCTTTAATTATTAATAAACTTCTGTGACGTTGACACGGACCAGACTTAAGAAAATGAAACAAACCAAAAAAGTTGCACTTGTTTTGTCCACTGCAAATTCTGCCTGCGTGCTGTCACCTGTCAGCTGATTGCTTATGTCATGGCACGCTATGACTCAAGACTCCTGAACTGTTTGCTGTGGTAGCATAGTTTGTTTTGTTTTCAAGAAATGTAAAATTAGGAACACTTTTAAGCATTGTTCGATGTTGGTTGCAAATGTTTTGTCCAATACTGTATATATATTTGTCATGTTGTACTTTCTAGCTACTGTGTAACACTCATTATATACAGGAACAATTCTTGTCCTATAAGAAAATTATTTTATCTTGATAATGTAAATGAAGACCACACAGGTAAAACTACAGATGTCCAATTTTTGAAAATTTCAAGTTTTATATATTTTTATGATATTTTAGTACTAAGCTATTTAAAAAATCATAACAAAAAAACTATTTTAAGGTTCTATGGCCATTTAAAAAAAAGGACAAATTTAAAACAACCACTGTTGTCCGCGTAAAAAACAGTTGTCCAAGTTATTTATAACTAAACCAAAGATAATAAAAGCGTAAGTCACATGACTAACTTTACGGATGAAAAAAACAACAGTAAGTTCAAAAAAAAACATTCAAAAAAAAAAAAAAAAAAAAATGCCTAAACATTTGAAACCAATATGTATAGTATTCCAGGCAATACCTGTTTTATTTTTTTAACACTAATTTACTTTTAATACAAAAATTATATTTTTATTGCTATGATGAAACTGTTAGAAACAGATGGTCTGATGTTGTATGTTCTATGCAGCATGATTTTAAATTATCAATTGTCTTAAGTGTAAAGGATATCAAATTGATTTGCAATTTCTGTGCTAGGCAAAATACAAAATAAAAAGTTTTTATTATCTAGTTTATAAAACTGAAAAACTTGACAGCATTACTATTTCATTACCAATAGGCATTACACCTCTAAAAAATGCGACAGAAACATTGTCCATTGCAAATCAAAAGATTATTGCAGAAACACTAGACGATCTCACAAAAAACCATAACAATTCAATATTTTATATAAACAAGATACAAAGAAAATGATACAAGAAAAAATTTAAAATTTGCAGAGTTATCAAGTCAAACTTCTTGGTTGTTCATTTCTTCAGGGTTACTACTATTAAAACTAAGGCTAAAACTAAGGATTTTAAGGAGATTTAAGGAGATATTTTCCTAATATTTAAGGAGATTTGGTTGCGAACAACATTTTTTGGAGTTAGGATAATTAAGGAGAAAACAATTACATTAAAAACATTATCTTATTTTTTTCAATAAATTTTAAATATAAACAGAGAAATTATTATTACTTAAATATATATATATATATATATATATATATATATATATATATATATATATATATATATATATATATATATATATATATATATATATATATATATATATATATATATATATATATTAATATATATAATAACAAAAATAGGTTTGAAAACTATCAAAAATTTATATATTAGCTTCTTTATTAACAAGTATAATCCATTCACTTTAAAAATTTTTTCTAGATGAATAAAAAAAAAATTAGGAGAAATTAAGGAAAGCAGTCAAATTTTAACTTTTTAAAAGGTTATTTAAAGACATTTAAGGAGGTTTTTATTTTTAAGGATATTTAAGGTTTTTAAGGAGGTGTGGGAACCCTGTTTGTTCAATTAGGACATGTTCACTTAGAGAAATTGAAATATTAAAGGTTATGAAATATTAAAAATTAAAGTTTAATTATATGGAAAAATGGAAATATTTAATTTTATGTGTGTTACATCCCATATGTTAAGATCAATGATCAAATTGCCCGATAAACTGTTGCCATTTTTGGTTAAAAATTTAAAAACTTACTAAAGCTAAACATTTTCTGAATGGGCAAAATAAGACATTATTGATCTTATTTGATCTTTTTTTATAAATTTATTTCATTTTTCTTTGAAATTAAAAACAAAACAATTTTATTGATGTTGTGTTTAAAATTGGTTTTCTGTGGTAAATAGATGAGGTTGGGGAAGAGATAAGGTTGCAATGCTATTTTGTATAATGTTAAAAAAAATTTCATATAATATTTTGTTTGAATTTTTTTTATTAAAAGAGAGAGAGAGAGGGGGGAGTATATATTATCCCATCACACACTTAGTACATTATAGTTGTATATTACAATGTGTTACAACCTTTAAAAAAAACAAGTGCTCTAAAAGGTTACAAGTTGATGAGTTTACAGCGAAAAAACCACAGATGTCCAAAATAAGTGCCTTGTTTTCAAGAGAACATTGTGAATAAATAATACTTGTATTTAGCACAAAAACTGCATTTTTATATTGTACTAGACTAAAATGTCAGGAAAATATACTTTTAATTAAATAAATTATTAATAAACAGATATCTAATGTCACTAAACACTAAATTTCATTTTTTTTTAAATGAGAAAAATGTGACATCTGTGGTTTTACCAGTGTGGTCTACAAATAGATTAGTATATATAATCATGCCAATTTAATATAAGACTTAAAAGAAATAAGAAATAATCTATCAAGATTATTTATTTCTTTGAGCATTTGTTTATTGTGTGGTAATTTAAAATTATTTGTTTATTGTGTGGTAATTTAAAATTTAAAAACTTTGACTTACTATTATTTACTGAGTTATTTACCGCCTTCATCTGATGATTCGTAAATTATTCATAATTTCTTTTTTTATCTGGATTTCTTTAACATCTACACATTTTCATACAGTACCATATCAGGACAATCGATCACTTATCAGGACAGGAAATTTTTTAACATGGTTTGTTGTTCAAGGTCAATTTTTAAACAATGTTATAGCAAAAGGAAAATTTTACTTTTTCCATTTTCCATTATGTTTTAAGGTTTAAATAAATGGACTACTAAGGTTTATTTCTGTCTTCTGTATGGAGAGCTTAATCATAATATGTAAAAATTATGAAAAGCAGAGATGGTGTACAACAGGTTATTAATTGAAATATAAAGAACTGACCTAATAACTAATTATAAAACTGGTAATAAACAAATAGTGAGCAAAAAAAAAAAAAAAAAATTTTAACACTAAAAAAAGCTTGCTAAACAGAGTACAAATTCGAAAATAAAAATATTTGTATATAGTTTTTCTCAAAAGACACCTGGTTAATGCTATGTAATGTTTTCACTTTCGGATTAAACAAAAAAAAAGTTTAGTAATAAAGTTAGTAAGGTTTAGAAAAATAATTTTTTCAAAATAAAAATAATCAATCAAGCTTGCACCTAAAATTTTTATTTACATTTGTGAAAAGTTCACTACAAACAAATAATACAAATAATTTAGCAGAGAAACTCAAACTATATATCAAAAATACTTAGGCACCAAACTTTGTGATAAGTATAGGGATGGGAGATCTTAGATAGTTGCACTTTTTTAGAGATACAGATGGATTATACTAAGTATATCTTTTTCTTACATCTTTAGAATATTTTTGATGACAATGCTCACTATAAACTAAAGGAATGCCCTCTTTGACCTAAGTTTGTTAAGGGCAAGATGCAATATCAACTCATGTGTAATAATTAAAAAAAATTGCACAGTAGTAAACACAACATAAATAAATAATAACTCAACTAAAGATCTTCTAACTTTTCAAATTAAACAAGGAATAATTAAAAAATTTGTTAAAGTTTTGAGTCCAATGTGAAGGAGACTTTTCAATATTTTAAAGTTTGAAACAGATGCAAAGGAATTAATATGTGAGTGAACAAATGATTGATACCATTAGAAGAATGGGCTGCAGAGTGTTACATAAGAGGCATCTCCTGTATTTAAATATTGACTTTTCCTCCCAAACCGGGTACACGAGGTGACAAAAAATGGAGAAAGTAACAAACACAGGGAAACACATATTAAATCAAGGTCAATTTATATATTACAGGAGATTTTTGTTAGTTTTTATATTGGAAAACTGATTGCAGCTATAAATGAAAATCCAAAGCCTTGAGGCATTTTTAGTTCCTTAGTTCTCAGTAAAAACTGTTAAATGCTTAGATTACATCATTCCTGTAATTTATGCATTCTTGGGTTTTTAATGTGCATGCTACATCAGACTGATGATTCAACAGAACTCAAATATATTATTCATTTTTTTTAAAATGTACAACTTTTTTCTCTGACATGATAGGAATGTTTCAATTTCTGTTTAAATATCAGCAGGTCAGAATTAATAAAGAAAACATAATTTCATCTCAGAAGGTTTACTAGGCATCCTCACAAACTTTTGTACTGAAAGAAAAAAGCCTAGCATACAATAATTTCCATAAATGTAACTTGACTTAGCTAGGATATCTATATTGTTGCTAGGATATTGTTAAAAGATAAACTGTAGTATTAAAATAATTTCAAGTACTGAGTTGTGACTTAATATAAAAATAATATAAAAATTACAATAAATAGTAAACAAAATTTCTGTCTATTATTTTCATAACAATAAAATTGGAGATCTCCAATTAACTCTCAATTAATTCTAACCTATATAAATATTTGGTAAGCAAAAAATGGTATACATTAGTAATGTTAACAAAGAATAAATAAAGTTTGAAACGGAATCACGCACATAACAGAAACATTCAAATTTTTTTTATTAAATAAACTTCAATTCCTTAGAAAATATGTGTCAGCGGTATATATTTTAAAAAAAAACAATATTTTAAACATTAGTAAAGATTTCCAGAAAGTTACAGGGTAGCAATATGTATCATAGAGTCACAGCAATCGCTCAAATGAATTTACACATTACACACAGAAGTCACGCAGGGAAGTTGCGAATTTATCAATTTCATGCAGATATTTTTTAGAAAATAAATTGCTTATGAGTATTTTAAGTGAAATATTATACTTTTTTAACTCATATTTAAGTCCCAGCTTTTAATTGCTAAAACAAAAACAAAAACAAAAAATCACACACAGAAATGGAAATGCCTATATATAACAATAAAATTTTGTTTGAATTGAGACAATTAACTATATTTTGCGTGATTCAAATTTTATAACTGTGAATAACTGACTTTTATATCAACCACATTAATGAATTATTTTTTTATTATGATTGTAAACAATTTATAGATATATATGAGATGAAAAAAAATGAGAAAACAAGCTTTTTATCTAATTTTTATAGGCATAACACTTTAGGCATTTAATTTTAGCCTTTTGTGTTTGAGCAATATATTATGGGCCTTATACTGTTAAATTGCCCAATAACACTTAAGAAACACTCATTTTAAAAGACTATATTAAAGAGAGTCTTCTCAAAGCACCACCTACCCATAATTTACAAGCAGGTTTATGTTTTAAAATTATGAAACCTCAAGTATATTTTATTTTTTCCAAACTTACTATTAATTACTAATTAAATTTTGTAAATGTTTTATTTTCAAAGAGTTTTGCATGTCCATTTTCGAAAAAAGCATTTAACTTTTGTTTTAAAGACAGGCAATGTAAATAATAGTTTGACAAAAACTAGAAACAGAATCCATTTATTATTTTTTCAACTTAAAATGCAAAAACTTTGATGCAAATTTTGATACAAAAACTTTGTTTAACACTTTATTTCACTACAGCCAAAAAAAGACTACTCATTTATTTTCGTTCTTTCAATCGTTTCTCAACTCTTAAATTCAGAAACAAAAGCCACAAAAACAAAGGAATAAAGCCACTGAATAGAGAAACAAGTTAACAATCACAACGTCAAGCAAGGGCGACTGAAAGTAAAAGAAAGTCATATTCAAGGTTTATTTTTAAACCATTCCATATGATTGCTAGCATGTCTGAAACTTTTTTGATTCAGATCCATGTCTTAACTATTCATGTTAAATGTCTTAACCATGTTTTTATCATATAAAGATAAATATTTTTACCACTTCTTTTGAATACCAAAACGTTTAAGGGAAAATGAACTTTTAAACTAAAGATTTTACTACAAAAAATGTTAAATTTAAATTAACTTATTACCATTATTTTTTTTAAATATAATTGATATGAACTTGTGAAAATTAAGCAACTCCATAAAAAAATGTCGATAAAAAACTTAACAAACTTATAGTAAATATAACAATTTCATACTAAATCATATTTATGATACCTCTACATCAGGCCCATAAACTTCTACAGCAGAGGGATAATACTTTTTGTCCTAAAATAAAACTAAACGATAAAAATATTTTGCTAATTATAATAAATATGTGTTTTGTAAGTCTATGATAATCTTTGATAGGATAAGAAGATTTATAAATTTTTTAAAGTTATCTTTGTTCTTTTTTAATAATATTTTTATTATATTAATATAACAAAGTTTAATTTTGTAAACTTATACAATCTGAATTATTCTTGTCTAAAAAAATTGTAAAACATAAAAGAAAACCTAACAAATATTTTTCTTTAAACAATAAGTACTTAACTATCTAATTGAAAAAAAGGCAAATTGTTTTGGCATTAAAAAATGTTTTTTTATTTATGCTAGTTTATTTATTGGCAGAAAATTTATAATATCAAAAATAGTATGTAAATTGAGAAAGTTACTATAAAAAAAGTAAACACTATATTAAGGAACCTTAAATATATGAGATACCTATAATATAACAGTCAAAATTTAGTGTTTAACAATAAACACTATATACCTAATGTAATATTACCTCGTGCAAAACAACTGCATGTGAAACTTCAACAGTATCATTGTCTTTTTCAGTAGTTTCTTCATCTTCCTGCAAATATTATTATAAATCATTTAAAATACAATTGCTAATATAATTTTGTCATACTTTTGTAACTTAGAATTTCAAATATTTGTATCTGCTCATCTAATATCAGCAAAACTAAATCAACTTGTCTGTTTAATAAAAATATATATAAAGTTTTACAAATACTTGCATCTTCACGATCATCATCATCATTTTCTTGATCTGATGACTCATCACTATCATCATCACTTGGAAGCTCCGGACCAATATAATTACCAAACTCATCATATAAATCAGTGTCCATTTTGTGTATTAATGATCACTATAGGTGAAAATTAAACAATTAGTGAAATTTTTGCATTAGCTAACAAACAAAACAACAGCTAAAAGCAATAACAAAAGATAATTATGTATAAATCTCTTTCTAACATAGATATTGTTTGCACATTATACATAAATACAGTAATCATGTAATCAAACAATGTAATGTAATCACATAAATACAGTACATCCTGTATTTATGCACACATATATCTTTTTATTAAATTTCAGTTAGATAAGAGTAGAAAGTAATGGGATAATTTATACACAGATAACCAAAGAGGAATAAACAGAAAGAGAGAGAGAGAGAGAGAGAGAGAGAGAGAGAGAGAGAGAGAGAGAGAGAGAGAGAGAGAGAGAGAGAGAGAGAGAGAGAGAAGTTTCGCAACTGCTGAGTTTTGATAATGAAAAGGCTCAGACTATAGAGAAGACGTTTATAATGAAGTTTAAATTGGACGTTAACAACTTCTTCAAAATTGTAAGAGAGCTTTTTTCTTTCAAAAGTAAACTATATTGTTAATTAGTACTTTAAGATAAATTTGTATAGAAACTGATAGATTTAGCATACGTATAAAAAATTTATGGAGGCTTAATTAAAACTCGTACAATCTTAAGCATATTTCGTTTGCTGATAGCTACAGAAAAGTAAAATATACGAAAAGACTGTCTTCTTAGATACTCTATTAGACACCACAGTTGTACCATGTGCGGAACCTACAAAATTTAGGTTTAATAATTTTAACGTCCATGCAAATTGCGAACCTAATGTAAGACGGCCTATTACGCCGGCAATACAACAGCGGATTCCTAATATGCGAATGACTTAATTTTTAAAAAGCTAAATTTAACATTATTAAAGTAGATAAGACCAAAATATAATATAACAAAGTATACATTATTAAATTAGGTTAGAACAAAGTATGAGTTTGACGTTTGTACCCAGGCAGCATAATACGTTGGGTAAACGTAATCATATCGATTTCGACGTTTATGTTTTGATGTTTTCCTAACATAGTGTGCTACTTAGATACTTTTAGGCCTTCTAAACGCGTAAATCAGGACCTGGAGCTTGGAGGTTACAATACTTAATGGTTTTTTGGTGTTAATAAATGCTTATTAGGCAACATCTTAGTTTTTTTTTTTAAATAAAGTATATGTTTATAGACACACAAAAAAAATGTTTTGACGAAGTGAAATAGTAATTAAAATAAGAAAAGTACAGAAAATACTTCCTATTTAAACAAAAATATAATTGTTGGGTGTATGCTATTTCACCAGACAGTATATCTGACAGTCCAGAAACAGTTGTTTGCTAAAGTTACTTTATATTTGGAAATCCATTAGCAACTACATTTGGCTGCAAAAGACCTAATGATTTTCCGTCAGTTTTAACATGCATCAAATCTAGTTAGATACATATTCTTCCACCGTCATAAAAAGCAACCTTAAGAGCAACTTTATCTGTCCAGAATATTATTCCCAATAATATTTTTACCTGATGATAAGATTACATGAGTAGGTCATTACATCAAAAGTTAAAAAAATAAAGAATTTCATTTTGCTGCCATTAATTTAAATTTGTATTTTGCTAGTGAAAAGTTGTAATCTATTAGCCAACAGACTTAATATTTAAAATCTTAATATTTAAAAGTAAATATTAAGATTAAAAATTTTAAAGGATGCTATTTTACTTTTGAGGAACTAAGCATAAAATTTAATCTTTGTCTGATAACAGAATTTTTGTAATTTAAAAAAAGCTAACTATTTTTATAAAAATTCAGTAAAACGTTGATTTTTTTTGCAAAATAGTCAATCGGCTTTATGGTATTGGTATGTAATCAAAAATATTAAACATAAAAAAACCATCCCTACTTTCGAACTGTTTCAATAAATTTTTCACAAGTACTTGCAGTCCTCAAAGTAACCATCTATCAGTTTAATCTCATATCTTGCAAAACTTACCAGATTTGCTTGCTCTTTGTGAGACTAATTTATATTTAGCTGTCTCTTCTTAAAATCTTAGTATTGATGGATATTATCTTTGATTCGCAAAGACGATAATAGTCGCGTGCTAGGCTTGGGCTTGTATACTTACCCATCAATTTGCCTACTTGTTAAGAAGTCAGATTTGAATCTTTTGATCATTCTTTTGTGTATTACCACTTAGTATCAATTTACTCTACCACCTTTTTTTTTTTATCTTCATCTCAATTCTTTATCTATTTTTCTCAAAACTCTTTTAGATGTAATATTTAATTTAATTGACCATGCTCTTTCTCTTTACTCATCTGCCAATACTGTTACACCACCAAACATGCAGGTATTAAAATCTAAAACTTTTACATTTCTCAATCTCTTACTTAGATAGTCAACTTTGTGACTCGTTTTCATGAGTTTTTCTTGATTTGTGTCTCGTCTCTGACTCTAGTTTGTATTTATTTTCTTCTTGTTCTTTTTTTAGATGGTTCCGACCATGCAATGTTCTTTATAAATCCTTTATCTTGTACTTTTACTTTTGACATTTATCTAAATGACTTTATCATTACACTACTTATTACTACGCTAGGGCTGACTAAGATTCTTTTTGTAATTCCTTTCGCGATGGTCCTTAGACTGATATTTTTTCTCTCTCCGCTGATAAATACGCCCTCAAATGTAACCTTCTGGGTCCAGGATAAAATGGAAGCTTTTAATCCTTCTTGTTAGTTTCAAGTCAAACCTAATTCTACTCCATGGTTTTTACCAGTTTACTAAATTACGCATTTTATTTCAGAAGTTAAACTCTAGAGACTTTTCCTCTTATTTGACCCTGAAATCAATGACCATATTCTTTCAAATTACTCCCGATTCTATTGCTAAAGTCATTGCTCAATTAAACTCTTCTACTGCTTGTAGTCCAGACAGCATTCTTGTCATGGTCTTACAAAAATGTTCTTCATAACTCTCTTCAATTTTCTCCAAACTATTTAATAATAGCTTGACTGAACCTTGCTTTCCTACCTACTGGAAAATAGCATTTGTGGTTCCAATCTTTAAAAACTCTGAAGAATATTCTTACCTTTCCAACCATTGTCCAATTTGCCTTCAATCTGTTATTAGCAAGGACTTTGAGTATTTGATCAACAAATTTCTCACATCTCATCTTGAGTAAAATAACTTGATGTCAGACAATCAATATGGTTTTCAATCCTTTTGCTCTAAGGATGACTTGCTAACTTCTGTGATTAAAAGATTTTTTTGTGCATCAGATGGAGGTGCCGAGGCTAGAGATATTGTTTTAAATATATCTAAAGCTTTTGAAAAAGTTTAGTATGCTGGTCTTCTCCATAAGCTTGCTTCATATGGTGTATCTGGGAAAGTTTTTGAAATTATTAAATCATTTCTTTCTATTTGCTTTATTTAAGTCATCCTTGAAGGCTAATATAGTCAACCTTCTTCAACAATTACTTCAACAACCTTTCCAGTAACTTCTGGGGTACTTCAAAGGGCTATCCTTGATCCTATTTTGTTCCTTATTTATATAAATGATTTTCCTGATAATCTACATCTAAAGTGGCTCTATTTGCTGATGACTTACTTTTATACTTCTTTCTTGACAAAAAGTCTTTCTCTTTTTAATATTATCTCTGTAACAAATTGGGGCTTGCAGTGGCTAGTAAATTTCTTCTATAACAAAACTCAGTTATTTACTGCAAACACATATCATAATACTGTCGACATTCCTATATTGACGAAAAGGAAATCTCTCATTGAAGCCTTCTTCTTTATTTCTTTTTAAATTCTCGTTCACTACTGACCTCAAATGGAAACCGTGTAAACAATCAATTGCTAAGCATTTGCGAGGGTTGTTTGTCTTTATCATTCTTGTCATTTTCTTACTCCTGATTCCATTCTTTACCTCAAAAAATCTTTTATCACCCCTATATAAAATAGTATTTTCATATTTTGCTGGTTCTTCTAATGAAACTCTAGCTCTTTTTGACATGGCGCAAAAATCTCTTATTTGGGATTTTAAAAAGCCTAACGTTATAACGACAAAAAATCAAACGTTACAAACGAATAAAATCTTCATTAACAGTAAAGTTTACAGAAACCCATTGTATGCAAATAGACAGTTGCGCTTTGTGTATGTAAGTACTTCTGTTGCTAAGACTTGTAATTATTATCGTCCTTAATACGAATTAGTAAATCAAGTCCCTTTTGCATATTAATCTTAAAATTTGCCAATGATTGTGGTTTTCATTGTCTCCATGGATTGCAGTACCCTGTCGAACTAGAGGGGGTGTGAGCTAGGTACTGTATACACTCTATGACTTTGATGACGTATTTTCGTTCATCTTTTTTTTTTTTTTTTTAAGTTTCCACTAACATTTTTACAACATTTTTACAGTTTTGAATTAACACTTCATATGTTTAAGCAGCTTTATGACATTTAGATGTTTCATGTTCAAGAAACCAAGCATGCGCTATCTTCAAACTGCTAGAACCCTTAATGGTACATGCTTTATCTTTATTATGCTCCGTCATTAGACTTTTGTTGTGCTTAATGCAGATTATGCAGAAAAATTGACTTGATCTTAATGAAGCTCTTTTAAACTATGAAATCTCTTTTAAACTATGATAATTTTACAACTTACCAAAATTTTCTCACCAAAATTTATTTTAGAAATATATATTCATCATTTGGACGAAATTCCTGAATTTCCTCAACAACAGATACATTTGAATGTGTTTTAGAACTTATTTCTTTTTTATCTTTTTTTTGTGTTTTTTTATCTTTGAATTTTAGTCTTTCTTAGACAAATAGGTTAGTTATAAAAGCCATACAAGTCAAGTATAATGTGTACGTACATGCATAACATCATATAAGCACATATACGATCAAAAACACTTGGATTAGGGTATATATACACATAGAGATTTACACATTAAACACGTGCATACATATTACATATATACATGCATACACACCAATAAATATACATACATAAATACATACATACATACATACATACATACATACATACATACATACATACATACATACATACATACATACATACATACATACATACATACATACATACATACATACATACATACATACATACATACATACATACATACATACATACATACATACATACATACATACATGCATACATACATACATACATACATACATACATACATACATACATACATACATACATACATACATACATACATACATACATACATACATACATACATATATACATACATTTTTATTTATTCGATTCGCTCACGGCGATCTATCCTGCAATCTATATCTATTTCGTATTTCTTTTTAAGTGCAGATCCTGGGTTAACAAGCTATGAAGGAATTGAGGACCCAGAAGATGATCTTCGTTGAATATTCAAAAGACGTTTGTGTGGACTACAATTAGTAAAAATATATAATAGAGATCTTGCAGCATGAAATGCATCAGGTAAAACTTTTTTTCATGATAATATAGGCAGATTTCGAGATTTCAGAGTGAGTAAAATTGACTTCCAAATTATTCCATTGTATCTTTCAGCTTCCAAATTTCCCGTTTAGTTGTAATTGGTTGTTCTGCTAGTTGCGATCCCTTATAATAAGAACCAGTGCTTTAATTCAGAAGATAATAATGAGAATCCGAGATCAGAATGAACATAACTAGGCAGACTAAACGTGGAAAAAAGATCAGCTAAACAGTTAATTATTATCTGAGTTGTCATATCTTTTACAGGATAATTGTTAGCATATAATGTTCAGGGGTTGAAGAACGTAAATAGATATACGTTCGAATGACTGAGTTGCTTTAAGTGGACATTATTTGGGTGGTTTTCTTTCTTTATATATTCTGCAATCTCTGCATGTCTGCTATACATTTTCTATTGAAAATTTTCTACTGAGGGAGGTTTTTTGACCAAATAAATGATGGATGAGAGTAAAACTAGGATTGCAAAGTGCAGCATGCAACTCATGTAATGATTCTGAAGTTATTGCGGCGCATCTAACACAAGTAAATGTATCTGGACTACTATTACATTGGCCTGGAAAATAATGGATATCATAAGAATATGGAGACAAGGCTATTCTCCAACGCATAATTCTATCATTCTTTACTTTACAGCTTGATTTATAATTATACATAAATGCCACCAACCGTTGATCATTGGTGAGAATAAAATGGCTTTGATTTTTGCTTGAATATCTTTCTCCACTGATGAATAGTATTGTTCACTCAATTCCTACTCAATCAGCAGCAAACATCAGCATTTCAAAGATTGAGAAATGAGCTTGTTCAATCTTCCATGCAAGCCATTGATGAGAATATACCTTTTACAGTAGAGACTAATGCTTCTGATTTTTTTCATATCCAAACCACTGAACCAGGATGGAAGGCATTGTCTTTCATTTATTTACCCTTCAAGGAAGTAAAACAAAAGCGATAGTTAATCCGTGGATGGATAAACCACGGCTAAAATGCTCAAAAAAGAAGCTTTACAATTTACAGAAAATAGAAAATGATAATGAAAAAGCTATAGAACCTATGGTCGCTTACTAAAAATGATTTATTTTTCTTTTATTAATTAGAATTTTAAAAAAACTGAGCATGCAATCATTAAAATATTTATTAAAATAAAAGTTTTAAACAAAACAAATTTACTTTAGGAGTACTTATTGACTTATCAAACAATATAATACATTGGATCACTCCATTATCTTAGATAAACTAAAGCACTACGGGATAATTAATAAAACTCATCACTACCAAATATTTCTAAAAACCATCAATAGAAAGTAAATAATTTACAATCTGGGATTCAATTTTTGATACACTCCTATATATAATTTATATCAATGATTTTTGTAATGCATCCTTATAACTAAATTCAATCATAAATAAACGTTCACTTAACAAAAAATTAAACTAATATTTTATAAAAAAGAACAAGAATAAACAAAAATTTGGCACAAGAATAAACAAAAAAGGAACAAGAATAAACAAAAAAGGAACAAGAATAAACAAAAATTTGCCTCATTTTATCTTAAACAATAGTTTGATTAAAAGTAAACCAGTATAAGTTTTTTAGGAACTCTTGTTGATGAGCATATATTCTAGCTTCCTTTAATAAGATATATCCATTCTAAAATTAACAGGTACAAGTCTAAAATCACTAGAATTACTGGTATGATGTATCAAGTTCGTTCATACGTTAATAAGCATAGCCTCAAACCAATATTTTTGGGCTAGTTCATTGCTTTATCAGATATGCAAAGATATCACCAGCAAAAACTCAAACCAAGATCCTTTGATTCGCAAAGACTCCAATAGTCACATGCTTGGCGTGAAATTAGATTGGAATTCTTTTACCATCGTTTTATGTGCTTTCGCCCCTCTTTACTCTATTACCTTTTCTCTTTGTTCTTTATCGTTTTCCTTCTTCTTAAGACTGCACTCTTTTAGATGTAATTTCTATTTAGTCTTCTGCCAATATTATTTTTATTGATGACTTTAATGCTCAACGCATTGAATGACTTGGCTCTAACGTCACTAACGCTGCTGGCACTAAAGCCTATAATTTCTGCATTTCTCAATCTCTTACTCAGATAGAAAACTTTGTGACTCATTTTCCTGACAACTCTAGTTATACTCCTTTACTCTTTGATTTATATACCTTTACTCTTTGATTTATATCTGATCTCTGATCCTTACTTGTGTTCAGTTTCATCTATTTCTCCTTTAGGTGGTTCTGACCATGCAATGATTTCTTTAAATCTTTTTTCTCCTACTTCCTTTTCGAAGTCACCCTATCATCGCACTTCTAACTATTGCTCTAAAGCTGACTGGAATTCTTTTCATGATTTTCTTTGTGACGGTCCTCGGGCTGATGCCTTTTCCCTCTCAGCTGAAAAATGTGCCTTCTACGTAACCACCGGGATTCAGGCAGGAATGGATGCTGCTATTACTTCTCGTCGGTTCCAAGTCAAGCCTCATTCCATTCCATGGTTTTCGCCCTCTTGTACAGCTGCTATATCAAATCATAATTATTTTTTTAATCTTTTTAAAAAGAAAAAATGTATTGAGAGCAGACGGCTATTTATTATTGCAAGAAATAGATGTAAAAAGGTGCAGTCAGATGCAAAGCAAAACTATTTTCAGCTCACTAAATCTCTCGTATCTCCGAAGTAATGCTCTAGAGACTTTTGAAAAGTCTTCAACAAATTTTTTCATCAAACTTCTTCAACAAACTTCTTCAACAAACTTATTCGACAAACTTCTTCAACAAACTTCTTCAACAAACTTCTTCAACAAACTTCTTCAACAAACTTCTTCAACAAACTTTTTCAACAAACTTCTTCAACAAACTTCTTCAACAAACTTCTTCAACAAACTTCTTCAACAAACTTTTTCAACAAACTTCTTCAACAAACTTCTTCAACAAACTTTTTCAACAAACTTCTTCAACAAACTTCTTCAACAAACTTCTTCAACAAACTTCTTCAACAAACTTCTTCAACAAACTTCTTCAACAAACTTCTTCAACAAACTTCTTCAACAAACTTTTTCAACAAACTTTTTCAACAAACTTCTTCAACAAACTTCTTCAACAAACTTCTTCAACAAACTTTTTCAACAAACTTTTTCAACAAACTTTTTCAACAAACTTTTTCAACAAACTTTTTCAACAAACTTTTTCAAAAAACTTTTTCAACAAACTTTTTCAACAAACTTCTTCAACAAACTTAAACTATCCTCAGATTGTCGAGAAGATGCCAATTTTAATAAGTTTGGAGTTCTTTGTGTCATATCTATTTATAGCATTTTCTGAAACTACCTCAGAAATTCAAGATATGTTTGAGCTGGTTATCTTTTTGAATGGTTTAAAGAGTATGATACTAATTATAGTTAAAATAATTTTATGTTTCAGTCAACAAATAATGCGTACTGTGACACGACCTAGCCATAAGCAAAATAAAAACGCCCACAAAGTAGTTAACAAATGCACTTCAATAAAACAGGATGGAAACCTCAAGATAAATATGTCGCCAAATATTTGGCAGCCAAATACGCGGTACTTTGGCCAAGAGTTTGACCGAATATTCGGTATTCGGCAAAAGTTACTATTTGTGGCATCTCTAGTTTATACTGTCTTGTTCTACGGACACATATATATACTTTTTCTTTATTCTTTATTTATCTTGATTTTTACTAATTAAATATAATAAATGTAATAATAGTAATAAAACAAATTTGAATTATTGTTGTTCCCAGGAAACTTGAATTATTTTTTTTCACAGAAATTTTTTGCAAAGCATTCACATTCAATATAATTATAAATATAACATAACGAATATAACATAGCGAATATAACATAGCGAATTTAACATAATGAGTATAACGAATATAACATAACGAATATAACATAAGGAATTTAACATAACGAATTTATCATAACGAATATAACATAACGAATATAACATAACGAATTTTAAAATTTGCTTCAAGCCTGAGAGCACGTGATATAATATGAAAAAGAAATCTAATTTTTTAACATCTAAAATTAGTATGATAATTAAATTTTTTAAACATCTGAACTTTTCTTAGTTATTGTATTTCTTAAATATCCGATCTGTTCAGATTTCTCTATTTTTTTCTTTCTAACACAACTACGTTCTTTCCAACACGATTGCTTCTTTTTATTTACATTACTTCTGTATTTCTTAAATTTAACTCACTCTTAGTCCGTGGAGGCAGGTTATGATGCTATTTAGTAAGCTAAATTTGTCTTCTACGAATCTTGGTATTTGACCCCATCTGGCAATTAACCGGACGAGGATCAATCACAAAAGTTTAACGCGATCCAAGACATTGTAATCACTGGGTTATTAGCTGTTTTAATAAAAGTTGTTACAGAATAAAATATTTAGTTTAAAGTATGATAAAATCTATAGTATAATAAATGATATTGTATAAAATATATAAATTGTCATATAAAGTATAAAATATATAAAAATTATACAGTTATGTAATTAAAACAACACATATAGAAGGTTTTTAAAACATTCTTTGACATCAATAACAAAATCTCAACCCTAATATAGTAAAAGTAAATAAACACGTGATTATTTCCCAACGAATTGAGTTGTAAATTTTCATCATATTTTGTAACTTGATATTTTTGTTTTATAAAAACATTCTTTTTTTTTATTTTGACGCAAAAAAAAAACATCTAAGTAAACAAAGTTTTATTTGCAGATGTACTTCATGTAATTCCATTTTTGTAAAGTTAAAAACATATACTTCAAATAAACTTAAGTGTTGAAAAAAGTAGAATGTATATACAAATATAACTTTTATTGATCTTGAAGCCAAAAACGGAAGATTTCTCGTTTTGTGTGATTTAATAAAATGTAATTTTCAATTTTTGTAATTGTTTTTTTCCATTGTTTGTTTTAGTTGTTGTTGTAGTAGTAGTAGTTAGTAGTAGTAGTAGTAGTAGTAGTAGTAGTAGTAGTAGTAGTAGTAGTAGTAGTAGTAGCAGGCATGATATAGGGGTGTTTTTAATGTTCGTTAAAGTAATGGTTTTTAGTTTATGCATTTCACATTCAACAATGCTTTAAATTATTTTTTAGCACAACTACTGTTCAAAATGGAACTAAACCAGAAAGGATGCCATAAGTTCAGTTTTTTTAAAGGTTAATTTAAATTTTTATTTTTTCTTATTTTTGTTTCAATGATTTTTACATTTTTTATTAGTAGCAGTTTGATTTAATATAAAATATCAATTTTATATTATAATTAAAAATTTATAAATAGAATTCAATTTAATGGGTAAAACCTATTAAAAAGCTTTTTGGCGTTTTGAAGTGGTGACAATAAAATTTACACCGAGATTGTGGGTGGGAATTAATGTTAGTTTTATGTTACTTTAAAATTACCCAACATTTTAGTCTAAAACATTTTAGTATAAATTTAGTCATCTAAATTTTTAGTCTAACTAGAATTAGTCAACTAACTTTTTAGTTAACTAAAATTAGTTGACTAACTTTTTAGTCTAACTAAAAAATAGTCATGTTTTTAGTGAAATATTCATTTTCATAAAAAAATTTCATCATATAAATAGCATTCTTTTACTAAAAAACATAGGTTTAACTCGGTAGTTTTTTCTTTTTTTTTTTTTTTTTTGATATTTCATTGATTAAATCCACAGAATCTCTAAAAATATAACAAAATATCCCAAAAGAAATGAGTGGAAACCTGTTTTTTTGACGCATTGTCTTATTTTTCAATTATAAGTAAGTACTTTTTAGTTTACTGCAATTAGTTGACTAATTTTTTAGTCCAACTAAAATTAATCAAATAAAGTGAGATTTTGTGCTAAATAAACAAAACAACCTCTAACAAAAACATTTTACACACAAAAGCGCTTTGGTAAGGCGGTTGAATACAATTTTATTGAATTAAAACAGTCTTAATTATAAATCCAAAAACCTAATCAAATCAAATTATTATTAAAAAATAACGCATTAAACTTAAATTCGATTAATTTTATTTTTACCTAGCTCGGAGAGAACTACCCATGCGGTTTTTGCAACTGCGTATAAACACCTAATCGACAGAGGATGTAAAAAAGACGCCGTTTAGCCATTCCATTAATATTTTGTACGTTTCTTGAATGTCTAATTCAATTAACTTTTGTATTAAGTTAATTGAATATAAGTTTTTACAAGAACATACTCAAAAAAAAAATGTTTGTGATGTAAAATATTTATTTACGAATACTTATTTAAATATTTATATACAAATATTTATTTAAATATTTATATACGAATTCATAATTATCATTAATTCATTTTATTATTTCATTGATTGTTATTAATTTAATTATAATATTAATTTTAGTTAACTAGTTAAGATTTAGCATCAGTTCCTATAATAATAGAAAAACTTACTATATATTAACATTTAGCATCAGTTCTTATAATAATAGAAAAACTTACTATATATTAACATTTAGCATCAGTTCCTATAATAATAGAAAAACTTACTATATTTTAACATTTAGCATCAGTTCTTATAATAATAGAAAAACTTACTATATATTAACATTTAGCATCAGTTCTTATAATAATAGAAAAACTTACTATATATTAACATTTAGCATCAGTTCCTATAATAATAGAAAAACTTACTATATATTAACATTTAGCATCAGTTCTTATAATAATAGAAAAACTTACTATATATTAACATTTAGCATCAGTTCCTATAATAATAGAAAAACTTACTATATATTAACATTTAGCATCAGTTCTTATAATAATAGAAAAACTTACTATATTTTAACATTTAGCATCAGTTCCTATAATAATAGAAAAACTTACTATATATTAACATTTAGCATCAGTTCTTATAATAATAGAAAAACTTACTATATATTAACATTTAGCATCAGTTCCTATAATAATAGAAAAACTTACTATATATTAACATTTAGCATCAGTTCTTATAATAATAGAAAAACTTACTAAATATTAACATTTAGCATCAGTTCCTATAATAATAGAAAAACTTACTATATATTAACATTTAGCATCAGTTCTTATAATAATAGAAAAACTTACATATTTTAACATTTAGCATCAGTTCCTATAATAATAGAAAAACTTACTATATATTAACATTTAGCATCAGTTCTTATAATAATAGAAAAACTTACTATATATTAACATTTAGCATCAGTTCCTATAATAATAGAAAAACTTACTATATTTTAACATTTAGCATCAGTTCCTATAATAATAGAAAAACTTACTATATATTAACATTTAGCATCAGTTCTTATAATAATAGAAAAACTTACTATATATTAACATTTAGCATCAGTTCCTATAATAATAGAAAAACTTACTATATATTAACATTTAGCATCAGTTCTTATAATAATAGAAAAACTTACTATATATTAACATTTAGCATCAGTTCCTATAATAATAGAAAAACTTACTATATATTAACATTTAGCATCAGTTCTTATAATAATAGAAAAACTTACTATATTTTAACATTTAGCATCAGTTCCTATAATAATAGAAAAACTTACTATATATTAACATTTAGCATCAGTTCTTATAATAATAGAAAAACTTACTATATTTTAACATTTAGCATCAGTTCCTATAATAATAGAAAAACTTACTATATATTAACATTTAGCATCAGTTCTTATAATAATAGAAAAACTTACTATATATTAACATTTAGCATCAGTTCCTATAATAATAGAAAAACTTACTATATATTAACATTTAGCATCAGTTCTTATAATAATAGAAAAACTTACTAAATATTAACATTTAGCATCAGTTCCTATAATAATAGAAAAACTTACTATATATTAACATTTAGCATCAGTTCTTATAATAATAGAAAAACTTACATATTTTAACATTTAGCATCAGTTCCTATAATAATAGAAAAACTTACTATATATTAACATTTAGCATCAGTTCTTATAATAATAGAAAAACTTACTATATATTAACATTTAGCATCAGTTCCTATAATAATAGAAAAACTTACTATATATTAACATTTAGCATCAGTTCTTATAATAATAGAAAAACTTACTATATATTAACATTTAGCATCAGTTCTTATAATAATAGAAAAACTTACTATATATTAACATTTAGCATCAGTTCCTATAATAATAGAAAAACTTACTATATATTAACATTTAGCATCAGTTCTTATAATAATAGAAAAACTTACTAAATATTAACATTTAGCATCAGTTCCTATAATAATAGAAAAACTTACTATATATTAACATTTAGCATCAGTTCTTATAATAATAGAAAAACTTACTATATATTAACATTTAGCATCAGTTCTTATAATAATAGAAAAACTTACTATATATTAACATTTAGCATCAGTTCCTATAATAATAGAAAAACTTACTATATATTAACATTTAGCATCAGTTCTTATAATAATAGAAAAACTTACTATATATTAACATTTAGCATCAGTTCCTATAATAATAGAAAAACTTACTATATATTAACATTTAGCATCAGTTCCTATAATAATAGAAAAACTTGGGTGCAAGGTAAAAATGTAAAAAAAGTGGGTGCAAGGTAAACAGGCATCCTAGCTGGGTATATAGATTAATTATTTGCTTTCCTAACTTATGAGGGTTTTGCTATTAGTTCGTTATTGTGCAAAAAGAATTTGAAATAAAAAAAAAAACGTAACTCAAAACATTTTTTTTTAATTTTCTTGCATATTTACACAGTAAAAAACGACATTTAACGTTTAAATCTACCTTAAGCCAATCGAATCCTAACCTTGACCAACCTAACTCAAAGTTGATATATAATCTAAGATTAACTTTGATTGGAGCAAAGGCTCATTCCATTTACTGTTCTGGTGCTTTTGGCGACACCTAAGGTCTATTGTACTTTGATTCTTTCATCTAAATCTATCGAGTCAAAATGAATATTTTTACAAAAACATATTTCCATAAACTGAATTTTTATAGAGTTTTGAAATGCGTTAAAAAAAAATCTAAAAAAAGACAAAGGTTTTTGAATTTTTTAATAGAAAAACTCTTCAGTTAATTATTAAAAAAACGAGTTTTAATCTCAGTAAACTATATATGTATAATATATGTATACCATCTAAACAAGACCTAGGCGTTTTTATGACTAGCGATCTAAAGATTAAAGAACAAGTCTGCGCGGCTATACCAGCTTGCAACCAAATGCTTGGCCTGCTCAAGAAGACTTTTCAAGGTCGACATTTTCCATTATGGCCTACGTTGTATACTTCGTACGTTTACCCAATCCTAGAATTTGCAGTACAAGCCGTTTTTAGCTCAAGAAAAACTCAAGCAAGTTCAAAACCGAGCCACAAAACATTTTGCCACCTTAAAACACCTTCCGTATATTCAGAGACTATCAAGCCTTAGCCTGACAACACTAACTGAACGACGAGAAAGAGAAGACCTTATTGAGCAATATAAAATTATGAACAAAATTGACAAAGTTAACTATCAGGTCTCTCAACTTTAACCATACACCGAGTCTTCGAAGTACAGTCTTTGGTCGCATAAATGGTTTAAACAACTTAAAGCACAACACGTTCGAAACTGCGCTGAAAAAAACAACTTCCTCACGAGCCGTGTTTTAAAATTTTGGAAATCTTTTTAACCAAATGCTTCTTTTTAAGCAAAATACGTTATACGCAAAGAACTTGAACAATTTCAAACACGAACTTTCTCTTCTCCGGCATTTTCACTTTAGCTGAAATTGGAAAAATGTATTCTCATAACAGAGAGGCCTGGTGTGCCTCTCTTTATCAACAATTTATAAATTTTGTTGATCATAAATAAACCAAACCAATATATATATATATATATATATATATATATATATATATATATATATATATATATATATATATATATATATATATATATATATATATATATATATATATATATATATATATATATATATATATATATAATAGTACAAACAAAATTTTATCAACTTGTTGCTCTCACGTTTGAGGTTGGGGGAGGTGGATAACGTTCAAGGGATGTTTTGATTCCAGCCTCTAATCGTTGCAATTTTTTGCAAAACATCATTATTTGACATAAGTATAAACACACAAATTTTTGGAGTTTTCTCCATGTCTGTATTTCCATAAATGTTTTAACCAAGTTAAAATATTTGTTAACTATTACTTTAAATATTTTAACTATAGTAATGCATAAAAGTATGATACTTTTCAAACCATTCAAAAAGATTTCAAAAAAAAAACCAGCTCAAGTATATCTTGCATTTCTGAGGTAGTTTTAGAAAATGCTTTAGACAGATATAGCACAAAGAACTCCAAATTTATTAAAACTAATATCTTCTTGACAACCTGAGCTTAAAGCATAGTTTAATTTTAGTGGGGATTATAGTTAAATGGTTGCCTTTTTTATTAATAGATGTTCCAAAACAAATTTATGGTATTAGTTAAAACGCAACGAGAAAGATTGAGATGTGTGACACTCATCACAATCTTTTTCAGAGAAAAGTTAATCCTTCTCATCGAAAGACTAATTCTTCTCAGTGAAAAGCTGCTTGACACCAATGAATCATCACCGACTACTAGTAGTACCGACGATGACATATCTATTATATATGACCTACCATTTTGTAAGAAACCCATATGGCAAAATTTTGTAAGAAACCCTTTTAGCAAACAAAAAATATTACCCTAACAGAACTTGCTAAAAAAAATTTATTATTTGCTGGCGGCAGTGTAAACAGTGAGTGGCAATTTTTGAAATATGTATAATTTATGAGAAAAAGTTCCATCTTTTACTATTATCAAAGGATGAAAAGGTTTATGTCATAAATTACCATCTATAGATTTTAAGTATCAAATCTACTTACTATTTGTAATAATAATAATAAAAGAAGTTATGTGAAGTTCTTTTTTATGCGCTTTCTTCATTATAATCTAGTATTGGGTATTCGGCATTCGATTGAATAGTATGCAATATTCGTTTAGTAAAAAGAGTAGCCGAATAGGCAGAATACTGAGTATTTACCGAGTACGAGACATTCATATTCGTGTTTGTGACATCTCTTTAAAATATAAGTACGAAATACAGCAACAAATACTACATAAAAAACATCAAAGAAGAAGCCATAAAAACATAAAGACATCAAAAAGAATACATAACAACGTAAATAACAACAGAATAACATAACATAACAACAAGAATAACATACATAACAACGTAAATAAACAGATGTTTTAACATAATTTATTATAAAAAACTTATCGAAGATGTTAACTTTTAAAAAAAAACAACGTAAATATAAAATTAGCAAATATTATTTGATTCCTTTATTTTGTATTAGTTTTTTAAGATGAGGTCTCCAACTGTTTGTAGATATTTTAACTGCATTGTCACGGTTGAGACGTATAGGAACGTGTTTTATTTCTTCGTATGGTAAGACGTAGTTAATGAATTGTTTTTTATTTTATCATTGGTTCAGTTAACTTGGTTTTAGTTTGATAAATAACTTTAACAACTGTATTTTTTACCCAATCAATATTGGACAACAGTGGTTGTTTCAAATATGCCCTTTCTTAAAAAAAGTCATAGAAACTTAAAATGTTGTTTGTTTTTTATGAATTTTCCAACTAAAATAGCATTGTATTAAAATATGAAAAAAATATCTTAATAATGAAATTTTCAAAAAATAGAAATCATTGGTTTTACCCATGCGGTACTCTAAACTTAACCCGTGTGAATACTATTCCTTGACTTTTCATCGAGTTTATTTTTTTTTTCAAATTATGACAACAAGCAGGGTTTTCAAGGTGCATTAGGTTTTTTTTTTACAGAGAATTTCTAAAATTTCTAAAATTGTTATAGTATAACATTTTACTTTATTTTAAAACTATTTTAAAAAAATAATATAATTTATAGAGATTTCGAAAAATGCAACTTAATACGTTTTTTAAACTTTATTTTTATGAAAATAATATAACGAGTTTTTATAACATAACTGTACGTTTAATATTAGGTGCTCAACATTCTTCAGAAAATTTAATATCTCGCGAAAAACTTTTCTGTGAAATTCAACATTTTTTTTTACAAGATGCAAACAAGTCAATTTTAGTATTGTGTGGTATGTCGGGTGTCGGAAAGACACAAATCGCAAGAAAATATTGTGAAACTTATTATACCTTCTACAAAAACTTTGTTTGGATAGACGCAGCATTTGGAAAGTTACAAACTTCAATGAGAAACCATTGTCAAATATTAGGATTCGAAGTTCGTGATTCAAAAGGTGATTATTTTAGTATAGAAGTGATTGTTGAAAAAATTCATAACTTTTATAAAAAAAAAAAGGTTTTATATATTTTTGACAACGTCGACGATGAAAGTGTAAAAAATTTAGCAATGTACATTTCAAGAAAACCGAACTCATTTACGTTAATAACCTCTCAATGGAGAACGTGGTCAAATAATGTAAATAAAATCAATGTTGATGTTTTTTCTTGTAAAGAAGCATTCGCTTATGTAAAAAATAGTATTAAAGAAAACAGCAATGAAAACATAAAAAATTTAATTAAAGAACTTGGTTATCATCCCTTTGCTATTACTCAAGCAATAAAGTATATAAATATACACAAACTTTCAATAGAAAAATACTTACAACGATATAAATCAAATCCTTCAGAAATATTAGACAATAACAACTTTCCAACCGAAAAAGAGTCGAAATCTGCGATAAAAGCAATTAATTTAGTGTTAGTAAAGTTAGAAAAAACTAAACCCTTACCATTTATAATATTAAACTGTTTATCTCATTGCGACGGTCAAAACATCAGTAAAGAATTGATAACACATATCTCAAATCACATGCAAATAAATGAAGAATATTTAATAGATGAAGCCATTGGATTACTAATGAGTTATTCGTTACTAAACTGTTTTGATGATGAAAAATATTCAATGCACGAACTGACACAGTTGACGTGTAGATGTTTTCAAAATAGAAATTCAAGTACAAATACGTATCTTTATCTAATCGAAAACTTATTTAAATTTGAACTGTATGAAGTAAAGGATCACATGGATTACGGAAACCATTTTGTTTTTCATTTTATCTATATGTTTCGTAAGAACGTCAAAAGGTTTTCAAAAGTCTTTTATGATATGACAACTTCTACTGAAAAAATATTAGTATGTAAAGGTTTATTTGAAGAAGCAATTGAAATATTAAAAGCAGTTCAAAATTTTAACACAGAAACCTATGGTGAAAGTAATAAACTCACGCTTGATACAAAACATAATATCGCAAACTGCATTCGCGAAATGGGAAAATTTAATGAAGCTTTGGAAATTTATTATTCAGTTAATAAAATTCAAACGGAAAATTTAGGTACCAACCATCCAGATACAATGAGAACAAAAAATAATATTGCAAACTGTTTGTACGATATGGGAAAATATAACGAAGCCTCAGAAATTTATTATTCTGTTGATACAATTCGAACTGATATTTTAGGTATCAATCATCCAGATACAATGATAACAAAACGTAATATCGCAAATTGTTTGAAAAAAATGGGAAAATATGATGATGCTTTAGAAATTTATTATTCTGTTGATAAAATACAAACTGAAATTTTAGGTATCAACCATTCAGATACAATGACAACAAAACGTAATATTGCAAGCTGTTTAAACTGTATGGGGAAATATAACGAAGCTTTAGAAATTTATTATTCAGTTAATAAAATACAAATAGAAACTTTAGGTATCAACCACCCAGATACAATGACTACAAAAAACAATATTGCATTCGGTTTGAACAATATTGGGAAATACAACGAAGCTTTAGAAATTTATTATTCTGTTGATAAAATACAAACTAAAATTTTAGGTATCAACCATCCATCTACAATGACAGCAAAACATAATATCGCACTCTGTTTGTTTTATATGGGAAAATATAACGAAGCATTAGAAATTTTTTATTCTGTTGATAAAATACAAAACATAATTTTAGGTATCAATCATCCAGATACAATGACAACAAAACGTAATATTGCAAGCTGTTTGAATTGTATGGGAAAATATAACGAAGCTTTAGAAATTTATTATTCTGTTGATAAAATACAAACTAAAATTTTAGGTACCGACCATCCAGATAAAATGACTACTAAACATAATATTGCAACCTGTTTGTATAATATGGGAAAGTATAACGAAGCTTTAGAAATTTTTTATTCCGTTGATAAAATACTAATTGAAATTTTAGGTATTAACTATCCAGATACAATGACAACAAAACATAATATTGCATTCTGTTTAAACAAATTGGGAAAATACAACGAAGCTTTAGAAATTTATTATTCTGTTGATAAAATACAAACTGAAATATTTGGTATCAACCACCCAGATACAATAAAAACAAAACGTAATATCGCAAACTGTTTAAGTAATTTAAAGAATCGGCAATCGAGTTGTTTAATTATGTGATTATTGTTTTAGTTTTATTATATATATTTATTTATATATTGTAAAATATATAAAACATATATATATTTATTTATATAATGTAGGTTTATTATTATAGGATGTATTTGTTACTAAAATAAAAGAAAACGAAGCTTTTTATTTAAAAGTTAGAAAACTCCGTGTAATTCTTATAAATAAAATCTTAATTTTTATTATCATTCGAGTAATTATTTTTACTAGCTTTCCGAACCCGTAAATTCTGGGTCATCGTATTTAAAATTCCGGCCCACATCGAACATTTTTATACTTGTTCTTTATATGGTCACTTTGCTTTAATATTTTTAAATAAACAGTAGAAAAACGATTCATTTAATAATCTAGGTTAACGACTAAAGTTACTTACTTTTGAACTTTTATAATAAACGCGGGGAAAAGGAACACATTTTAGTTTTGATCTTTTCCGGCTACTTAGAGCTTAATAGAAACCTGATCCCGTTTATTTATTTCTTAAGAAAACGTTCGAATGTAATATTTTGTAAGATTTACCTAATTGATTACGTAAAAACGTTAACAAAAGAATAAATGTTAATATCTCTAACATGGATGACATTTGCATGATATTTCTCCCCGAGATTTTTGAAATTTATAGTTGTAATAAAGTCTAGGCCCTCCAGATAAAACCTCTTCTCCTTACGTTAATGCGGCAGGTGAGAAAAGTTATTTTAATTAAAAATAACCAAGATTTTAATTCAAGAGGAGCTATTACTATAAAAATATTATAATATAAAAATAACATAAATATATATATATATATATATATATATATATATATATATATATATATATATATATATATATATATATATATATATATATATATATTTATTTGCAATTAGTATAATATCGATTATTAGGAAAAAGGAACAAAATGCATAATTTTTTGACAATTAAAAAGAAGCATAGATATTAAGAAAAAGGAGCAAAATATAACTTTTTAACAAAACTTATTTACAAAGAAAAACAATAAAAATTCTTTTCTATAAAAAGATCAAAAAATAATTTTTTAAAAGTAAAACAATATTTGAGAGAGCAAATTTTTATTTTTTATAAATACTATATAAATACAAAGTAACAAAACAAAATATAAAAAGAAAAATATATATTTACAAAAAACATTTAACTGCATCTCTAATTAGTAGATTCACAAAAATACTAAATACAGATGTAGCATAATGTTTTCCTACCACTCCTCCCCTAATAAGTTTGCTAACTAAGCGAGCCACTTTCCCAATATAAGGGAATTTGTCACAAATTGGGCCCAGATTCTATATTACTATATAAGATGCAGGCCCTCTATTCGATCTTCAATATACTGAATAATTATTTCGAGATAAATCTTAAATGAAAAAAAGCAATTGCCATATGATAAAAGAACAACAACAACAAAAAAACTAACATGTAAACACTACAAATCAATTTACCTGTTGATTTTGTTAATGATATTACTGCCGTTGTTGTAGCTACTGATGTTACTATAGTTAACGTAACACAAATAAACAAATAAATATAAAAAACTTTGTTATTAAATCCTTACTGTTTTAAAATGAATTCTTTTTTGTTTAAATATAAACAAACAGTATAAAAAATAAACTATAAAAAAAACCTCCAATAGTTACTTCAATAAATCTAAACTATAATACTGAACTAAATAGTTTAGTCATTCAGTTTGAAAAACTAATAGAAATTCAAATAAAGAACATTATTGAGTGTTATATCAAAAAAGTATAAATATCTTAAAGAGCTTCCTATATTAATGCACAAAAATGTTTGTACAACATTTATACCTCTTTATTAATAAGTACGACTTTATTAATAAGTTCGACTATACAAATTTTCATAAAAAAGAATAACGCATTCATCATTAAAGAATATTAGGGGAGAGTTGCTTTAATTGGAACAACGCCTTAATTAAAACATTAGCATTAATTTTTGATAAAAATTGACGTTATACAATAAAAATGGCTATACTTTGCATTTTTATTGTATAACGTCTTATTTTATACGTTTTGACAGATTTTGAAAGTTATCTTTTTAAAAAAACATGTGTACCATTGGTTTAAACCTTTCTTTCGTCATTTTTTTTGTGATCTAATTTTGTGTTCACACTATATTAATTGCGTTGGGTAACCCAGCGCGCACAGACGTTCGTGGGACGTTTATACAATATCTTATGGACGTCACAAGTCTGTTAGACGTCCTCAAGACGTCCAGCAGACGCTCTGTGCCCGCTGGGAAATTTTTTAAAAGAAACAATTTGTTCAAACAAATTGTTTGAACAACCGTAGCTAAGGTTCAGATTTTATTTTAATAATTAGGCATAATAAATAAACCTATTAACCTTTAGTTCATTTGAAAATACTTTTGCCAGTCTTATCGTTTATATGTACAAGTACATTTGATATTCACAAAAAGCATCTAGTTGACTAATCCACAAATTTGTGACTTGCATTCTAAAAAAGTTTTCTGTCTTACAAAAACTTTTTTTACAATTTATAAGCGTAACCACAGGTATTGATAGAGCAATACTGAATGGTATTTAATGGAGACACGAAAGGGTTGTAACTACATTTATAAATATTTTTTTTTTTTTTTTTTTTTTTTCTTTTTCTTCGCCAAAAGTTGCGTTTGCACCTGTTCTTTGTTTTTAGTTTTCTGAACAATAAGCTAAATTTTTGCGCTCTGACACAAACTATATTAGTAAATTATATATCCATTATATATAAAATACATATAAAAAAGTTATATATAAACATATACAAATAATATAAAGAAATTAAATATATACAAATAAATATGATAACACGAAAAAAAAACACATACTGAATCTTTTTAGTCCCTGTGTAATAAGTTATTTGTCATAATTGTAACAAATAAATTTGCAATAATTGTAACAAATAAATAAACATAAAAACATCACTGATATAAAAAAAAAAATTCATCTGTGATGACTAATTTAACACCAGCTCAATTAAAGCAAGTCGAGGACGCAGTTAAAAAACTTATTCATGCTGAAACTGCGAAATGGTCGGCCAAAATATCTGAACTAGAACAAGTAATAAAGCAACAACAATTAATAATAGATAAGCTAATCCAAAATCCTAATGAGCTAACTAATACCACAACCAGTAGTATCGAATCCAGCTGGATTACAGTTGCAAGCAAAAACATAAAAAAAAAGCAACTAAAAATTGAACAACTAAAAATTATCAACACATTTGCCATTGAGCAACAGCAAAAAAAGAAGCGTGAAAAAAATGTTATTATTTATGGCATTAAAGAATCTGCAAAGTTATCAGTTGCTGATAAGCATATCGACGATAAGGAAACGGTTCAGAATATCTTAGTTACTATTTCATCTGATGCAAAACCAAAATCTGTCAAACGTATTAAATCTACGTCCTCTAAACCAGGACCAATTATCGTCGAACTTTCTGATGTCTCCGAAAGAAACCCATTATTAACAGCAGCAAAAAAATTGAAAAACTCAGATAATTATAAAAATATTTTTATAAGCCCAGATTTGACTGAGGCTGAAAGATATTTAAACTATCAGTTAAGAATGAAGCGTAATGAATTAAATAGTAATATCAATTTAAAAACATCGCTCTTTAGATACGGTATACGAAGCAGCGGAGTCGTCAAACTCAAAAATATACAAACCACTACATAAACATTACTACCCTTCTTCCAATCTTTTACCAGCAAACTTAAAATACAAAAGTAAAAATCTTCATAACAAAAAAACAAACTATAGCGTTAATTGTTATTATACTAATGCTACATCTCTCGATAATAAAATGGCCGATTTAATTTCAATATCTAGAACGTTTGATTATCACGTTATTGCTATCTCTGAAACATGGTTTCGAAATGACTCAGTACCTAATATCGATGGGTATAGCTTATATCGTAAAGATCGTCAAGACGGACGTCGAGGTGGCGGTGTAGCTATCTACATTACAGACGTATTTAACTCTCATGAAGTTAACCAATTTTATACAAATCTTCTCGAACAAGTCTGGGTATCTGTAAAAATTTAACAACAAACATATACTTATCGGTTGTATATACAGACCAAATGATGCCAGTTTAATAAAATATGTCGCTGAATCCTTCAAATTAGCTCATAGTTTAATTAAAAAGCCCTATGATGACTGTTTGATTGTCGGTGACTTTAACTTCCCGAATATAAAGTGGTCTAACAATGGTATTGAATCTTTTAACCCAAACAATCCTACCGAGTATGATTTCTGGAATATTTTCCAAAACAGCCTTTTTACTCAACATATCACATTTCCTACTTTCCAGACTGATTATGGTTCCTCAAATAATATGTTGGACTTGTTATTTACCTACAACAGTATTTCTATTTTAAACTTGTCTCCTAGTACTATACTAGGTAACACCACTAAGGGTCATTTTAGTATCACTTGGAGATTCTTAGTTTCAGAACTGTTTACCGAAAGTGTATCTCAATCGTTTAATTACAAAAAAGTTGATTACGATTCAATATCTAACTTTATTGCATCAATCGACTGGGAGTTTTTATTCCTGCATAAAACTGCAGATCAAATGTTCAATATACTAATTTCTAACTATCGCACTGCTTGCACATATTTTATTCCCAAGATTAATAAAACAAAAAAAAAGTATGATCCTTGGGTTACCCCACATATTAAAAACCTGATCCGAGAAAAAAAATCCGCTTGGTATATAAACTGCTCTACCAAATGGGAGAATAGTGAGCTTAAAATAAAATACAATCGCCTTAATCGTTCAGTAAAAACTGAAATATTTAAATCAAAAAAAGCACATGAAAAAGAAATAATATCAAAATCCCAAAACAACCCAAAAATCGTTTACAAATATATCAACAAACAACTAAAAATTAAAGATAGAATTCGCTCTCTCAAAGATACTTCAGGCAGAATTATTGAAGCTCTTCCTGATATAGTTGATCTTCTGAACTTTCAATTTAAATCTATGTTTACACTTGAAAGCTCTGAAAATTTTCCTTTGCTAAATAAAAGTGGTATTCTTTCTGAATGCATTTATAATGAAAACTTGGATTTCTCTATCTCAGATATTATTCAGGAACTTGCCGATCTAAAGCCTTATAAATCCTTCGGACCTGACGGCTTGCATCCCTTAATACTCAAGATATGTGCCAAAAGCTTTGCAATTCCATTAACAAAAATCTTTCATAAATCCTTTAATTCTGGAGTAGTACCCACTCAATGGAAATTAGCAAATATTAGTCCGATCTATAAAAAAAAGGGAGATAAATTACTTGCTGAAAACTATAGACCTATTTCACTAACATCTGTTGCCTGTAAAATCTTTGAAAAACTTGTAAAGAAAAAAATTTTAAAGCACATTAACGATAATAAAATGCTCTCTGCAAATCAACATGGCTTCCTTTATCATAAATCATGCGTAACTAACCTAATAGAAACTTTTGATATCATTTCGTCCTCCATAGCATCTCACCATTTTATTGATGTAATCTATCTTGACTTTGCCAAAGCGTTTGACTCTGTACCTCACAACAGACTTTTGTTAAAATTAAGATCTTTCGGAATAAACGGCAAACTCCTACAATGGATTAAATCTTTTCTAGTGGGCAGAAAGCAACGCGTTACAATTAACAATACCAGCTCTGCATGGGTTGATGTTCTCAGTGGTGTTCCTCAAGGTTCTGTTCTCGGCCCGCTCCTCTTCATTCTCTACACAAATGATCTCGCAAAACTCACTGAAACTTCTGAGATATTTGCCGATGATACTAAACTTTTTTCTAAAACCTTATCGCAATCTAATTTTGTTGATCTACAGGATCGTCTACGCTTGGTATACGAGTGGTCAAACACTTGGTTACTTAAGCTAAACACTTCAAAATGCTGCGTCATTCATTACGGTCGAAACAACCCCCATTACAATTACTTTCTTCAAAATAACCAAGGAATCAACCAATCTCTAAGAAGCTCTACTAAAGAACGTGATTTAGGAGTCATTTTTACATCTAACCTCAAGTGGAGCGCTCATATTCAAACAGTTGTCTCTAAGTCCCTACAAATTCTCGGTATGCTGAAAAAGACTTTCACTTTCATTGATGAAAAAATGGCTCTCAAATTATATAAAGTATTTATAAGACCACATCTTGAATATGGAGTGTCCATTTGGGCTCCTTTTTTAAAAGCTGATATGGCTTTGGTTGAATCTGTTCAACGCAAAGCTACAAAATGGGCTTACAGCTTGAGGCATCTTCAATACTGCGAAAGGCTAAAAAGATTAAACCTACCATCTCTTGAGTTTCGACGCCTTCAATGCGATTTAATCCAAATTTTTAAATTAATACATCGTTTTGATATAGTTAATGATAAATATCTACCAAAATATATTAACTCCGTGTCTCGTGGTCACCATTCTAAAATAAGGCGTGAGTATGTTCTAAACTGTCTTCCAAGATATAATCATTTGTATAATAGATCAGCAAAATACTGGAACAATCTACCAGAGCAAATAACTTTGTACTCCACTGTACTTTCTTTCAAAAATAGACTAGACTCCTGGTTGTGGAAAAAGTTTGGAACAAATATTTATAAAACTGGTTGTTTATAGTGGGGTGTTTCCCCTGCTCGCTGTATGTGTACATTCTATGTAAATTTACGGCTACAACTATAATAATAATAATAATAATAATAATAATAAAGATTGTGAGTTAATTTGTATTTTCTACCATGCCATTACATAAGAAACGATAGCTCATGCTAGTTAATTTTAGTCTCAGTAATCTTTGGTTGTGAGTCTAGTCAGACCACGAACTGCTTTACTAGACTCGCTTAGAACATTTTCAATTAATCGTTGATCTTTTTTATGCGTAGAATAGTAGACAGAACCACAAAAATCAAGGTGATGACAAACGAAGGAAATTAACAAAGTACGAAATGTCAAGATATTGAGATTTACAGATGATCTTCTGATCATTCCCACAATTTTAATTGCGGTGTTAAATATTTGTATTTAATCTTTGAGTTGTTTAGATTAATTGAAATATTAAGATTTGTATCAACGAGTGTATAAATAAATTTTGCGTTTGTTAATCCTAAGTGCATAACTTTACATTTTTGACTTTTTTCCTAGTTTGGTATTATGTTCATATCGTTTTGCAGATTATTGCATGATTAGCTATCAGAAAGTGAATTGTTATCATCTGCAATTAAAGATACAACAGCTGAAACCAAATCAGGATAATCATTGAAACATATCAAGAACGAAATTAGGTTATGAACTGAACCCTGGACGCCATTAGTTTTTTTTATTCATTCTGAGTATGTGCCACTAACATTGAAACTCTGCCGCCGTTCTCTTTAGTAACATTTTATCTAATTATAGAATTTTTCATCTATTTCAAAACCTTTAATTTTAAAAGGAGGAGATAGTGCGGAATTATGTCAAAAGCTTTTGATATATCAAGATATGTATTATCTATATTAATTTTAATTTCCAAGGCTAATGTATCAATAACTCACATTAAGTTTTCTAGACACAAACGACCTTTGATAAATCCATGTTGAAAATTGCTAAAAAAGGAATGATTGTTAAAATGTAAAACAATATAAGTTTTTATAAACAAACATTTTGTACCTATACACGTAAGGTGTTTTTGTAAGGATTTTGTATCTTCATGAGCTGAAATTTAGACAAAGAAATTGTTGAATATAAGGGCTTTCAAACGAGAGTTATTGCCCGTTACATTGTTAAAACTAATATTTGGTAAACCATAATTTTTATTTTTGGATTTTACATATCTATAAAAAAAACTTTTTTTAAATTTTTAAATTTTTGAAGTCAAATTTCTCAAAAATGTAAAATGCTGTAATATATGTATATTACAGCATTTTACATTTTTGACTTTGTTGCGTGAGTTAAATTTATTTAAGAAAAAACCTTTTGGTTTTTTGTTAGAATAAAATTTTCAATACGCCTTTTTTCTTGCATGGTTAATTTTTTTCTTGCATGGTTTTTTTTTGCGTTGTTTTTTCTTGCATGATTTTTTCTCGCATGGTTTTTTCTTGCACGATTTTTTCTTGCATGGTTTTTTCTTGCATGGTTTTTCTTGCTTGGTTAATTTGATTATTAAAGCATAGAGTACTTTTTTTACTTTTTAATTATTATAATTTCAGTGCAATTTTTAATTTTAACTACTTTTTATTATTTCTTTTGGAATGAAAGTTTTTGAATGAAATTTGGTATCATGAAATAAATTCAATGAATCAGTAGTTTTTTTTTGTTTTTTTTTTTGTTTTATTTTTTTGCTTTTTATAACAATTTTTTACGATACAAATGCAAATATATAAGAGAAAAATTTTCAAGTGAAAATATTTAAAAAGTAAATAAAAAATAAATAAATAAATACAATTTTTTTGAATGAGAGGTAACTCCATTCCAAAGAAAAATCAAAATGTTTTAAAACTCCTTTATTACAAAGAGAAGCTCCACAAAAAGAAATCCTTGATTTTCCAAAATTAGTTCGAAAGAATAGTTGACGAATTAAATTATCATTTCTTAAGTTGTATTTATTTTTTATCTTTTAAGATATATAAATTATACTAAAAACATTCAACTGAATTATATCAAGAATTTTCATATCAAATAAGAGAGGCTTGGCATGAGTAAATCTATCTTTAAAATTAATAAGACGAGCAACATACATTTTTTGAGATAAAGAGGTCTAAGTTTGAATTTATTAGCACTACACCAAGCAATATTTGCATAGTTTAAATGACATGGATAAAGGAGTAATATAATTGAGTTAAATACCGTTTATTTAAAGCACTTCTAGCTTTATACAATATTCCTTTCAGCAACTTTATTACACAAGAATTCTATGTGATACTTTGAATTAAGGTTTTCATTGATTTGATACCCAAAAAGGTTATATTAATAACTCTTTTTATTAGAGTTTTTTCAATAAAAAGTAATGGTAAATTGCAAAGCAGAAGTTTTTCTTTAGAAGCTGGATGAAAAAGTATCCACTTAGTTTTTTTAACATTAAGTGAAAGCTTGTTTATTTTAAACCATTCAGAAATTTTTGTTAATTTGATGATCATATTTTAAAATAATGTTGTTATCAGGTAAAAAGAGGTTAGTGTCATCTGCAAAAATTACAGTAATTAAGTTCGAAGCTTTATGTAAATCATTGATGTAAACGAGAAAAAAGAAGGGGCCCAAGTATAGAACCCCGGTTATATATAATTTATTGGATGGTTCAGTTAAATTACTATAAACAAACTGGTTACGGTCGCTTTAATAAAATTTTATGATCAATTGTATCAAAAGCTTTTGATAAATCTATGAAAACTCCCAACGTGAATTGATTATTGCATGTTCAGTTGAATTATTTTTTTTGAATCCGTATTGATTACCATATAGTATATTATTTGAAAGAAAAGTGATTATAAATTACGTTATATAAAATTCTCTCTAAAACTTTGGAAAAAACAGAAGTTTGGCGATAATTATAAATATTGGTTGCATCACCAGCTGTGAAAATTGTTGTCACTTTAGCTATTTTTAGAAAAACAGGAAAAACTCCCTTTAGGGGCTCATAAAACTCGATGACAATATTACCATTTATATTATCATGATCAGCTGATTTACTACATTTAAGCATTTTTAAAAGATTACTGAAAATCTTTGTTAGTTCATAAGATGTTAAAACCGAAGTTATCGGAAAATCATACTCATCTATTTTATTAGTCACAAGAGAAATTTTATTAGGTAGGCTTGAGCCAACAGAAAAAAAAAATTATTTCGTTTACTACTTATTACAGTTGGAACACAGGAAAATTTATTACAAATTTTTATAGCTTTGGGCAGTGACCACGGTTTTATTTTCTGCATGCCAGTTAGTTATCTTTAAATTTCCTATGTGCGTTTACAATTATTCTTGTTCATCTCAAATAAAATTTTGTATTAGTTAGCTTGTTGTATAACCTATTAAACCAATTAACTGATTGAAATTTTATCATTATCCTCGCGAGGGTATTGAAGAATGATTTTTTTACAGTTGGGTTTAGGTCTACGTTGATAAAAAAAGACAATAGCTGATGATGACTGTTCCTAAAAGGTGGCTTGTAGTCTTAATTGGTAATCATGTTGCAATCTGAAGATATAATGAGATCAACTAATGCTGGTACTTGATTGACAATAAGTTAAACTGCATACATGTTAATTTACATGAAAACTTTTAAGAGTCGATGAAAAATGAGGGTTTTGCAAAAGTTGTTAACGAATTTATAAGATTAGACTAGTCAATATAAGTATTGTTAAAGTCTCCCAAAATTAATTAGTTAGGGTATAACTTTGACATAAAGTTTATTTCAACGTTAAAACTATTGTTATTTTTTCTTGACCTTATTGGTGAACGTTTGATACAGCCAATTATATAAGTTTGACATTTTGACAGTTTGACACCAAAATACATAAAAGTTATACATTACACCAAATCAATTTGAGATTACTGGAAACTTCCGAGAGTATTTTGTCTATAAATTAAGACTCTACGATGACATGTATCTTATTCTATATTTTTAAACAAAACAAAATTATTGAGCTCAATCTCCGAAATTGTATTTTAAGTTCAACATTTTTTTGGTAAGATTTCTGTTTCACAAATAAAATCAGAGAAAAATGTTTTGATTTTGATCTGAGAGTTTTGAGCGTAAAAGCATATACTAGTATTGTTAGAGAGTTTGATTTAAATGAAATATTATTTAAGTATATACACTTAAGTATATTTTATTCTTTCTTATTTTTTGTTGTTGATAAGTTTCACAGCGGGCCCTCAATGCAAAAAAAAACATTTTGTACATGCCTATAGTAATTTTTTTTTTTTTTTTTTTCATATAGCTTTTTTTTTTTTCATATAGTTTTTTTTTCATATAGTTTCATATAGTTAGTTACTGTATTAGCTCACCTGTAATCTACTTTATATGTATGTTTGTGTTCTGTCTGAACCTCTGGCGCAGTGTTCGCTCACCCGTAAGTTACTTTATGTTCTTTATGTATGTTTGTGTTCTGTCTGAACCTCTGGCGCGGTGTTCGCTCACCCGTAAGTTACTTTATGTTTATGTTTATGTTATGTTTTTTTATGTATGTTTGTGTTCTGTCTGAACCTCTGGCGCGGTGTTGACTCACTCGTAAGTTGATTTATGTTTGTTTGTGTTCTGTTTATACTCTAATGCAGTGTGAGCTTTCCAAAATGTCATGCCCGGTTTTCTCAAAGTACTGTTGCGGGAAGTAACTCCTTTTAACTACTCCAGGTCAGGTCGGGATAATCGAGATCAATCTTGCTACTGGTATCACGTAACTCAGTACCACCTGCCACAAGCCCTGCTGCCTTGCAGAGTGTGCTCTTCTTATGCAAAGGCTAGGAGAAATAAACTCCGACTAAAAATTGTAAAAGATGTAACCTGTGTTACATTGTTTCCTGCCTAGGATGATGAATGCTGGATCTCCTTGACTCTATTCATATAATTTTGCTTATGCCTCCTTGATAATGGCTATGCAACTCTTCCTGTTATCTCCGTATGAGGGTACAGCTCTAAAACTCAGTTTGATGGTTCTAAGGCCGGCTGGTAGTAAGGTTTCCCGAACTCTGTGGTAGCTCTCAGAGAGGCTGATTCCATCAACAGCTGCAAAATATCAGAGTATTAACAGTGCCATGTTGCGCATGGATGGTGTCCCTGTTAATGCTTTTGGTGTGCATTGTCAAGGCCACATAAGGAGCCCTATGTCACGGCTTAGGGTTAATTAACAGGACTGAGACAACTGCATAGCTCATTGATTAGGAGGCTGTGCTCTATCTATGAATGAGTCAAGTTCTCATTAAACCCAAATCATGACCAAAGTAACCAAAAATTTAAAACCTAAAAAACCATCCCCACCACCTAAATATTTTAATATATCTTTTACAAATATTCGCGGTCTACGAAGCAACTTTCCATCAGTTGAGTCTTACCTCCTGCAAAATTCAACAGACTTGCTTGCACTCAGTGAAACAAATTTAAATTCTGCAATTCCTTCTTCAGATGTCAGTGTTGATGGGTACTATCCTTTGATTCGTAAAGACTCAAATAGTCACATGCTAGGTTTAGGGGTATACATACGCATTAATTCCCCTATTTGTCGTGAAATCAGGTTCGAATCCTTTGACCATTCTTTTATGTGCTTTCGCCTAGCACCTCTTCAATCTATCACCTTTCTCTTTGTTCTTTATCGTTCTCCTTCTTCCCATAATTGCACTCTTTTAGATGTTATCTCTGATCAAATTAACCATGCCCTCTGCCAATATTGTTGTTGTTGGTGATTTTAATGCCCACCACACTGAATGGCTTGGCTCTAACACCACTGATCCAGCTGGCACTAAAGCCTTTAACTTCTGCGTTTCTCAATCTCTTACTCAGATAGTTAACTTTGTGACTCGTTTTCCTGACAACCCTAATCATTTACCTTCACTCCTTGACTTATGTCTTGTCTCTGACCCTAGCTTATGTTCAGTTTCTCCCTTTTCTCCCTTAGGTGGTTCTGACCATGCAATGATCTCTATAAATCTTTCTTCTCGTACTTCTTTTTTGGGCTCACCTTATCATCGCACCACCTACTACTACCCTAAAGCTGACTGGGATTCCTTTCGTGATTTTCTTCGTGATGGTCTTTAGGCTGATGTTTTTTCTCTCTCAGCTGACAAATGCGCCTTCTACGTAACCTCCTGGATTCAGGCTGGAATGGAAGCTTTTATTCCTTCGCGTCGGTTTCAAGTCAAGCCTCATTCTACTCCATGGTTTTCTCCTACTTGTGCGGCTGCTATATCCAATCGTGATCATTTTTTTCATCTTTTTCAAACAACAACTCTTTTGAGAACAAACGGCTATTTATTATTGCAAGAAACCGATGTAAAAAGGTGCTTTCTGATGCTAAACTGCATTATTCTCAGTTCACTAAATCTCGCATCTTATCGCAGAAGTTAGGCTCTAAAGACTTTTGGAAAATCTTCAACAGCATTGTTAACAAGGGTAGATCTAACATTCCATCTCTCATTAATGGGACTGATCTTATTACCTCTCCCAAGGATAAGGCAAAACTATTTGCAAAGAACTTTTCTTCTAATTCCACTCTTGAATCTTATGGACATTCTCTTCCTTCCATTCCAGTCAAACAGGTTGACCCATTGTTAGACATTCAAATCACTCCGGCTTTTGTTGCTAAAGTCTCAATTAAACTCGTCTACAGCTTGTGGTCCAGACAACATTCTTATCAAAGTCTTGCAGAATTGTTCTCCAGAACTTTCTTCAATTCTCTCTAAACTATTTAACATGTGTTTGACTGAGTCTTGTTTTCCTGCTTGTTGGAAAATGGCATTTGTGGTTCCAATATTCAAAAACTCTGGAGAAAATTCTGACCCCTCCAAATAAACTGCTGTCAGACAATCAATACAGTTTTCGATCCTCTCGCTCTACGGCTGACTTGCTAACTGCTGTAACTGAAATATTATATTGTGCATTAGATGGCGGCGGTGAGGCTAGGGCTATTGCTCTCGACATATCTAAAGCTTTCGACAAAGTTTTGCATGCTGGTCTTATCCATAGGCTTGCTTCATATGGTGTTTCTGGGAAAGTTTTTGAGATTATGAAATCATTTCTTTCTAACCGGTTTATTAAAGTCATCCTTGAAGGCCAACACTCTTCTTTATTTCCATTAACTTCTGGGGTTCCCCAAGGTTCCATCCTGGGCCCTGTTTTGTTTCTTATCTACATAAACGATCTTCCTGACAACCTTTCATCTAAAGTAGCTCTTTTTGCTGATGACTCAACTTTATACTCCTGTCTTGACAAAAAGTCCTCTCTTTTCGATCGCCTAGAACAAGCAGCTGATCTTGAATCCGATCTCACTTCAGTAATAGATTGGGGTTCACAGTGGCTTGTGAATTTCAACTCTAAAAAAACCCAGTTGCTTACTGCAAACAACTACCGTAGTATGGTCAACATTCCTATATTAATGAATGGCAATCCTCATACTGATTCCTCCTCTTTACGTCTTCTTGGATTATCGCTTACTACTGACCTTTCATGGAAACCATATATACAATCGATTGCTAAATTAGCTTCTGCTAAGATTGCTTCTCTTTATCGTGCTTGTCATTTCCTTACTTCTGATTCCATTCTCTACCTCTACAAATCTCTTATTCGTCCCTGTATGGAATACTGTTGTCATATTTGGGCTGGTTCTTCTAACGATTCACTTTCTCTTCTTGACAAGGTCCAAAAACGCATTGTAAATGTTGTTGGACCTGGACTATCTGCTAAGCTTGAACCTCTTTCCCATCGTCGTAAAGTTGCATCTCTTTCTCTTTTCTACAAATACTATCATGGTCACTGCTCAAAGGAGTTATCATCTCTAGTTTTATCAACTAAAATTCATTCTCGTTTTACTCGTCATTTAGCTAAGTCTCATTCGTTTACTGTATCTTTCCCTGCATGCTCTAAAAAATTTTATTCATCTAGTTTTTTCCCCCGCACTTCAATCCTTTGGAACTCTCTCCCATCTTCATGTTTTCCTGACTCATACAACCTTCAACTTTTCAAGTCTTCTGTCAACCGTTTCCTTGCTCTATAACTCTGTTCTTTTTTTTTCTAGTAACTCCCAACTTAATAGTGGTTGCTTGCAGCCTTGTTGGGAGTGAATGCAAATAAAAAAAAAAAAAAAACCTATATATCTTAACTGTACCTATATACCATATCTGCATCTATATATCTTAACTGTATTTATATATCTAATCTGTATCTATATATCTTAACTATATCTGTATATCCTATCTGTATCTATATATCTTAACTGTATCTATATATCTTATATGTATTGTATTTATATATATTAACAATCTTTTAAGTCGCCTGTTAATCGTCATCTTGCTCCACAAGTTTTATCTTTTCTCTTTCAGTAACTTCCAACTCTAATAGCATACTATACAACTTATTTATTGAAAAATATAAAAATAAAATATATAACAGTTTGTAATACAGTAATATTTAAATAAAGAACGAAAAATTAAAAATAAAAGAGTGCTTAATTTAGAAAAACCGTAACAAAGAATAACCGTAATAAAGCAGACGCTGTAGCGTTACAAAATGACATAGACGAAATTGTGGACTTCGCGTTTTAGGGAACCGATTAATCTACAAAAATTTTGTTCAACGCTTTTTGAAGTTTGGTTTTGGATAGAGAGGTTGTACCAACCTTTGTCAATTTACTTTTTAAAATTTCATATTAACATAGATATTTTTTAAAAAATAGAACGATTAGTCTTAACTAATATGCCTATATTTGGTAATATAATAAACTTTATAAGTGGATTTATTGACGCTGAAAATATTTTGCATTTCGTGTATTGCCCAAACATAGCAGAAATGTAAAATTATTTTCTATAATTTAAGTTTATTTAAGTTTATACATTTCGTATGCATTTGCCAAAAATTATTGAAAAATAATGATGTGCACTATCCCTATTTTTGTGCATACTTTTGGTACCCAATTTCCATTTTCTGAAATCGTGATGGGAAATAAAAGAAAGGGGGGGGGCGGTGTAAATAAGTTTTCTTTTAACTAATCTTATTAGTCAAAATATTATTTGTATAAAATATTATTAGTAATAATGTTAAGTAATTATCAAAAAAAGCATATTTATTCAAGAAAAGCATAGTTTATTTCACATAAACTATATAATAATAAAACCAATTTATGATTTAGATAAAAATGAATAATGCCATTGACAAATTAGTTGCTGACAGTAAGGATTATAAACTTTTGATTGGAATAAAGTAATAAAAATTTGTCTTGATCTTATAATTGTTTAGATTAATATATAATATTACAAGTATTAATACTACATAAGATATTGATAATATTACATAAGAAGTTCTTGTTTTTTTTCAATAGTTTTATGCATTATTAATATACTTAATCTATTGCAGTTAAGTATAATTTTTTTGAAAAATTAATTTTATTTTTAATATTGTTTAGATACAGATGGATATAGAATGGGTCAGTTATTATTTTTAGGCATTATTATTTTGCTTATTTTATTTTGTAATAAAACTTCAAAACTTTTCTCTTTTAGACAAACTAGAAAATACCTAACTTAAAGTAGTTTTGTTAATTACAGTGAGAAAAGTAACCTAAAGTAGTTTTGTTAATTACAGTGAGAAAACTAGCTTAAAGTAGTTTTGTTAATTTGTTAAAATAATCTTGTTTTGTTTAACAAAACTTGTAATCTTTAAATGAGAAAAAATATTACTTTGGCGCTTTATACTTCTCTGCTCTAATTTTTTTTTTACTTTTATTTCTTTAGAGAAGTTTATGAAAGAAATGCGCGAGTATGTGAGTAAGACAGATAAAAGCTAGCAATTTGTTAAAATTAAAATAAACTACAGTAAATATGAAACCAGTTTTTGTTGTTGTTGTTGTTTATATATATATATATATATATATATATATATATATATATATATATATATATATATATATATATATATATATATATATATATATATATATATATATATATATATATATATTTCATTTTGTTTTTATTACTTAATAGATGTTTATTTTTTTACTTTCTTAAATGTTTTCTAATTTAAATGTCACTTTTTACTTTATTTTCATTATCTTTTTTATTTTTTATTCTTTAGTGGTATCTAAATCTCCGAATAGGTATGTATTTATGTATTTTTTGTTTTAAATTCCAAACTTATCTGAAGGTGTCTTAATATTTACTTTCTTTTTTGATGTTGTAATTTTTAGATATCTGCATCTTACCTCATTGATTAGATTCTTTAAAATAATTTTTTACTAGGATTTAAGTTTGTGAATTTTTTATGTTTTATACATAGAGTTTTTAGTCGTTTTACTAAATTTAGTGGCATCTAGTACATCTGCATTTTGTTTTGGAAATTTTGCATCTGGAAGTAATGGTAATGGTATATATTATAGATTTTTATAAAAATGTCCGTTCTAAAATAAAGCAATTTGAAATATTTTTGTAAAAAATGTTTTTTTTTGTTGTTATAATATTTTTTCATGTAACTCTTATTACTTGTTTCAGAAATTTGTTTAATTTTTTTTTAATGGCTAACATACAAAGCTTTTAAAAAATATCATTCCAACCACCCGGGACCCTATACCAACATGTCATATAAAAATTGGGTCCAGCACGAAGGGGAAGACAGACCATCTTTTAGATTGGCTGCTAGCTTCCAAGCAAGAGTGGTTGGCAAAACTAAGAAGAAGGAAGAAGAAGCGGCTGTGGAGGTGGTAGTCATGGGCGAAGAGGTGGTCATGGGGGAGGAGGTAGAGGAAAAAAAGGTGGATAGGGAAAAAAATTATTATAAATAATATAAACAATTGTTAATAATAGTAAACATATATACATATTTTACAAACATATTTTATGCTATTTGTATATGATTTCATACAGCAATATTTTATTTTGATATTTAATAATTTCTCAGTGAACTTTTATTCATTTATTATAAAACACACAACTTGGGATTTATGAAATAATAACTCATTTCTTTATTTTAATTTTTTGTGTGGTTTATTTTTTGTAGATTGCAAAGGTCATTACTGATCTCAGCAACTTAATAGCTATTTTATAAATGTTTTTACTCTTTCAAAGCATAATATGCCCAAGAATAAATCTCTTTAAAATTTATTTTTTGGATTATTCGAGAAATATTTAGCTGATAACTTTACATTGCCATTGGGAACAAGCATTGAGTGTAGCAATGGTCATATACCTCCTATTTTTATTGGAGAGTTGTATATTAAAACGATTATCTAAGTTACAATGGAGAGTTGTATATCAAAACGATTATCCAAGTAAATAAAGATTTCAAACTGTAACGTTTTTTGAAATCAAATTCAAAGTGTTAAACGAAAAGAAGTTATTATAAAAGTTTTACGAGCAGAGGTTAGAAACTTGAAAACTAAATTACAAACATACAATTACAGCAGGAAAATTTGCAACAAGAAAGGCATTAAAAATTAAAGAGAGGGAAAAGTATAGAAGCATAGCTCTCAAAAATAATGTTGCTATTAGAACAAATAAAAATGTTATTATTAGCATAGAAAATTATATGACCCATATGGAGGATGGCAATATAAATAATACAATTAAACTAAATACCAGTTTACTGCTAATGACCAATTACTAGGTGGGGCAGCTGTTGATTATACAAACCACACATGTAACAAAGTTGATTATACTGCTTTAGTTTATTCAAATTTTTACTTAAAGCCCTTTGAAGCATTTCGTCGTTTGATTATCTCAAATATATAAAATACAATGTCAGATTAAGATGGTTAACCGATCAAGATCGGTTAACCATCTTAAAATTAAAAAAATTAGTAAAATCTTGGCTAAAAACCTTAATGAGTTAAACTGCCATTCGCACTCTCTTGATATAATTGCTATTTCTTGTCGTTCTGCAATAAAGTCTTTTGATCATGTTGGTGGTATTGCAATAATTAAAAGTTGTGCAAACAATTGAAGGTTGCAAAAGTAATCCAACTGCAATTTTTTGTAAAAAAAAGTTAACTTTTATGGCAATATTTTTGTATCAAATATTTTAGAACGAATAACAACAATGTGTTCAATTGATGAACAACTTATTGCCATGACTAAGGCTTGTCTCATTGCAATAAATGAGGTTTTGAATAAACTGTATAAACGCTACTTTTCCGTTTTAATTACAAAAATACTGCAAGAAGAGACGGCAAGTCCAAAGCTTCATAAAATAGACAGTGAGGAGTTAATGGGAATGTTCAGTGCTGCAAAAAGAAGATCCCCTAATGCAATTGACTTTATATCTTGCAAATTAAGACCAAAAAAGGATTGGAATGTGGATTATCTGGACGATCTTGATGCCTTTTTAGAGAAAAGGTTGTTTAGTGGGCTTTTCAAGCAGCCCAAAGAAAACAAATAAAAACTCGACTCGAACTTCGAGCTGAGATTTCTAAAAGACAGACTGACAAACGCCAAAAAATGGATGAAACAGAAAAAGGACAACTTGAGCGACAATTATTTTTACTAACTATCAGTGAAATTCTAAATTTATTTAAAAACTTGTCTACGAAGCCAATAGATAATTTGAATGATGTTATATCGGAAAAAATTGTTTGGAGAAACCTCTGCCATGAATAGAATGAAACCAATTCAACAAAGACAGCCTTATATGATGGCAAAGTAGAAAAGCTTAAAAAAACACAGAGCAACATTATTTACACTATTTCATACTGGAATAAAGATTAAACTGACTCTGATGCTTTTGACCATTGCATGAACAAATTTCAGCTGATTGCTGATGTCATATCAGGCAAATTAATGTTTTCATAATTTGAATATGTTGCCATAAATGATAATACTTATGCAATAGTAAAGTAGACATCTAACTTAACTAAAGTAGGCATGTAAACTTAACAAAATGTGGTTCATTTGAGTCATATTATTTTTATAATTAAAATGTACCACAAGTAGTGGAACTTACAAAGAGGTATAGCAAGTGGTGGAACTTGCAAAAATTTTGTGCCGCAAGTAGTGGAACTTGCAAAAATATTGTGCCGCAAGTAGTGGAACTTGCAAAAAGGTAAAGCAAGTAATGGAACTTGCAAAAATAATGTACCTAAAAGTACAGCAAGTACTCTTAGGTGCTAAATACAAGCCTTCCTACTTTTGTTAATTTTAGAATAATTTCTCATCTATACAGAGCTTATTAGGACCCCACATTTATTAATTTTTCAATATCAAAACTAAGAAAAAAACTTTTCGTATGAAAAAAATAATAATAGTAGAAATATAGTTTTTTAGTGTATACAGGCTTTAAAAATAATCAAGCTATAAATTTATTTGTAATAGTTCATTTTGTTAGATTTGGAAAAGGAAAATCACTTAACTTGTATTAAGCACGTGATAGAAGCTTGCAAAAAGGTACAGCAAGTAGTGGAACTTGCAAAAAAAATGTACCTTGAAACTTTTTTGATAAACGGCTCTGGCTTACTTTCACTTCGTGTCTATTGTTAACAATGAATATTATTTAGTTTCATTATTGGAATTCAATATCTTTATCATTAACTAAAAACCAAGACAAAATAAAAAATTTTGTAAAATGTTATGTTATAAATATTTGTAAAAATTTTAATTATTTTATGATAAATAATTGTAAAACATGACATTTTTTTTTAGTTTGGAGGGCGTCATTCCTCCCTACCTTTGAAAAAATGGAGATCTTGTGCATTTTGTAATATGGTAAAATTTGCAAATCATAATTTATCCTTTAGGATATTTACATTTTTGGAGGCAGGAAGGAAAAAACAACTTATGGCATATGAATATTAACAATTAGTATTTAAAAAAATACTTTTTTATGAATAAAAAATCATTATTTAACTGTAAAGATGGTAGTTGGAAGCCCCTTTTAGCCAACCCCCTTCCCTCTGGGCATGCCCAGCGGCTAAAAGTCAATATAAATTTAAAGGCTATTCTTACATCTATCTGTAGACACCAAGATGTAAGTATCTAGATAAGAATTGATAAAGTTATATTAGTTTTAATTAACAAAAACTTTATTTTACCACAGTTTCTTCAACAATTCCATATATCGAAAAATAGTTACTAAAAACGTCATAATTTTTTGTTAAATTGTTCGATTTTAATAATTTTTCACTTTTATAATATTGAATTAAAGCTGTTTCTAATGATATATAGCAATCTAGAATTTTAATAATTTTAAATTTTATGTAGCATACGTACAAGGCTTGGGAAAAAGATCTAAAAATAGTTTATGTACTCGGATTGTATAAAAGACGTTTATAATAAAGTTTAAATTGGACGTTAACAACTTCTTCATAATCGTAAAAGAGCGTTTCTTTTAAAAATAAGCTATATTGTTAGTTTTTACTTTAAGTAAGATACCTTTGCATAGAAACTGATAAAATCAGCATTACATACTAAGCTAATTACATATGTATTAAAAATTTATGGAGACTAAATTAAAACTCGTATAATCTTAAGTATATTTCGTTTGCTGATAGCAACAGAAAAGTAAAATATACGAATAGATTGTTTTCTTAGATACTCTATTAGACAACATAGTTATTCCATGTGCGGAACCTACAAAATTTAGATTAAATAATTTTTAACGTCCATTCAAATTGCGAACCTAATATAAGACGGGCTATTACGCCGGCAATACAACAGCGGACTCAATGCATTATTAAAGTAGATTAGAGCAAAACGTAATATACATTATTAAATTAGATTAGAACAAAGTATGAGTTTGATGTTTGCTAACATAATTTAAAAAATTAATAATAAAAAAAACCTTAAGATTTTTTTATTACATGGTCGCCTGTACCCAGGGAGCATAATACGTTGGGTAAATATTGTCATATTGATTTCAACGTTTGTGTTTTGACGTTTTCGTTACATAGTGTGGTACTTGGATATTTTTAGGCCTTCTAAACGCGTGAATTAGGTCCTAGGGCTAAGAGGTTACAATATTTAATGGTTGTTTGGTGTTAAATAAATGCTTATTTAGCGACGTCTTAGTTATTTTTTCAAATAAAGTATATGTGTATAGACACAAATAAAAATGTTTTGACGAAATGAAATAGTAATTACAATAAGCAAAGTACAGAAACGACTTCCTATTTAAAAAGAAAAATATAATTGTTGGGTGTATGCTGTTTCACGAGACAATATATCTGACAGTCCAGAAAGAGTTGTTTACGAAAGTTACTTTATATTTGAAAATCCATTCGCAACTACATTTGGCTGCAAAAGACCTAATGATTTTCCGTCAGTTTTAACATGCATCAAATCTAGTTAGATACATATTCTTCCACCGCCATAAAAAGCAACCTTAAGAGCAACTTTATCTGTCCAGAATATTATTCCCAATAATATTTTTTACCTGATGATAAGATTGCATGAGTAGGTCATTACATCAAAAGTTACAAAAATAAAGAATTTTATTTTGCTGCCATTTATTTAACTTTGTATTTTGCTAGTAAAAAGTTGTAACCTATTAGTCAACAGACTTTGAAGAAAGGATTTTAAAAGATAAGGATTAAGATTGAACTTTCTTTTAAAGGCTTTTTTACTTTTGAGGAATTAAGCATAAAATTTAATCTCTGTGTGGTAATAGGATTTTTATAATTTACAAAAAGCTAACTATTTTTATAAAAACTCAGTAGACGTTGATTTTTTTTTTGCAAAATACATAGTCTATCACAAATGAGAAGAATAAATGCAGCATAGAAACTGATATACAAACAGTTTAATAATTTTGTATTTCAAGATTATTTTAAAGAAGATTATGATCTTTCAGTATTTCTCTCCTAACAAAACTAACTTTCAAACTGGGTTCTGCAATAAATCATACAACGTTTTTAAATTTAAATTTATTTAAAGCTTGAAAATAAGATGCAAAAAGTGTATGCTTTTAATTAATAAAGTCTACATCAAGTCATCTCTTGAGTACCATGTTGGATCAATCTTTGGTAAAGCAGTAAGTAAACCATACTCTTTACCAGACTCTCAAAATCCTTGATCCGCCAGTAAGTTTCTGTGTAGCAAACTTACTGAGAAGCAAAAATTTCTTCACAAAACTTGCCTACAAGCCTTTTGTGAAGAAATTTCAACTGCTCTGAAATCTAATAGTAACATAAAAAAACAGACAACACCATAAATTTTTTTTTGAAATATTTGTAATATTTTAGAAAATTAACAGTACAAGATATTTTATATGAAGAATCAAATAGAGCAGTTGTATCAACTTCAAAATATATCTATGTTATTGATGTATCACGAGATGCTCTTAATAAATTTGCGTTGTTTTTAATCTTTACTTAAATGGTTAACTACAAACTTTATTTTTGCTTAATTTAATGTAATGACTTCACAATGTTTCAATAATATAATATATAGCTTTTAGGAGATCTTTATTTCAATGCACATTTTTACATCGTAGCATTTTTCTGTAAACAAAAAGTATTAATAATTGTGTTCCAGTGTATTTAAATATTTTCTCCACAATTCTATAGGGCGTCATTCTTTGTTTAGATATATCCTCAGAAATGGTTCTCGGTTAGAACTTCTAAGTAGTGTTGGCGTTGTAGTTGTTTTTTCGTTTTCTGAAAAATTGGTTAGCTCATCATACTCCTTATTTAATAAGGATAAATTATGCTGTACAGCGATTGGTATTTTTTTGTGTAAAAATTTCCGAGTTTTTTTAATATCAATTCGTGGTTCTGGCATTAATGTCTGTAGTCATTGTACCGTTCCTTATTGTAATTTTATAGTTTTAAATGTTATTCTAATTTAAATGGTGTCGTAACTTTATTATTTTGTTTTTCTTTGTAGAAACTTAATTAATCAGCTTTAATCTCGCTTTGAATATCTAGTATCTTTGAATATCTAGTGAAAGGACATGCGTGATATTAACTTTCTTCTCAAACCCTTTGCTGTCAAAAGGACTTTTGGGTGTTTGACTACTTTATTGAAAAAAATATTTTGACCTTTATTTTTATAAAAAAAACACTAGATTGACAACAGTGGCAATATATTAAAAAGCAAATGTAATATTTAGAGTTTGTTTAACATTTAAAGGAAATATGCATATTTCTATGTTAAATCAAACTTTAATCTTAATCTAACCTAATCGTTGAAACAAATCTTTTTTGTCGGGCTTATCAAAAATTGTTTGAGAAGCCCCACTTTCATGAAGGTGGAAATTGTCAAAGAAAATTGAGGATGCTAAGCACATTTCAAAGTGTTACAAATCATGAATCTACAATGCGTAATGATGACTAATATTAAACATCTAAATCATATAAAACTTCATGTAAACATGAAAGCAATGAAAACTAAATCATGTAAAACTTGAGGGCCGACGACACGGGTTTCGAGGTGGGGGGTCACATTCGCTAATTTTTAAAAATAGTCTTCTATATCTAGGATTTTCTTAAAAAAAAAAGATCTTTTTGAAAAAAAAAAACCCAAAGATGGCTTAGCTATGAAAACATTTATGATTTGATTAATACAAACAGACATCCCTACTAAACTTTTAACTACAATTTGAATTAATTGATTGCACTGTTATTGGAAATAAATTTGTTTTTGCAAAGTTACCATTTTGTTCCAATCAAGACAACTAGTTCCCTAAATTGGAACACTTTGATTCCTTCATCAGAACAGGTTATTATTTTAAAAGAAAAAATCGAGTAAAATCAACAAACATTTGTAAAAAAATATTTTCATTTTTACAGTGAAAATTTAAACAGTTATTTCAAAATTTATTATAGGATTAGTATTACCCTGATAAATTTAAAGTCTGTAAGCAAAAAATTTTATAAATCTTCAACTGTTATGACGTTCTTTAAATTTATTGATTAAAAATCACTAAATAAAGTATTATTTTTATAGTTTATGATTGTTACTAAGTATTTTTTTAATTTCACTCGAACTACTTTTACAACCCTTTGATTTTATTACTGATTAGGTTAGGAAAACTTCAATGTTTCAATTGAAAAAACTTTCGAGTATTTTGTTATATCACTACAATAACATGCTTGCAGCAACTTATAAGATAAGTTTATATTGTTATTTTGCATTTTAAACCCCATTGAATTAAAAACAAAAAACTGTATAACCTGTAGCACCATAGTATACCCAGCGCAATCAATATAGTGTGAACTCAAAATTAGATCGCTCAATAAAATGACGCAAAAAAACTTTAAATCAATGGTGCAAACGCATTTATTGAGGAATAACTTTCAAAATGTGTCAAAACGTAGAAAATAATGCGTTTTACTAAAAAAATGCAAAATAAAGCCATAGTTCATTTTTTTTCAAAAATAAATGCAAGTTTTCCAATTAAGGCGCTGTTCCAATTTCGGCAACTCTCCCCTATATATATATATATATATATATATATATATATATATATATATATATATATATATATATATATATATATATATATATATATATATATATATATATATATATATATATATATATATATATATATATATTATATATATATATATATATATATATATATATATATATATATATATATATATATATATATATATATATATATATGTATATATATATATATATATATATATATATATATATATATATATATATATATATATATATATATATATATATATATATATATATATATATATATATATATATATTTATATTAAATGAATAAAAACAACTTTTGATGGAACTCTGAGTTTCATGCCTTTCGGCAATCATCAGCCATTGTGTATTTCGTCACTTAAAAACCGTTTAAAAATTACAAATTAAAATTACGGTGGAACGAGTTCTGACGTTACCAAACAAAACAAAACAAAACAAAAAGACGTCAAAGGTTTTAGTCTCCGGTATCAAATAAGGATAGTAATACCGGGGACTAAAACCTTTGATACCGGGGACTAAAACCTTTGACGTCTTTTTGTTTTGTTTTGTTTTGTTTGGTAACGTCAGAACTCGTTCCACCGTAATTTTAATTTGTAATTTTTAAACGGTTTTTAAGTGACGAAATACACAATGGCTGATGATTGCCGAAAGGCATGAAACTCAGAGTTCCATCACAAGTTGTTTTTATTCATTTAATATAAATAAATAAATATTGTTCTATTATTTAATAGTATTGAGCACTCTTAAACACACAAGAGTATTTGTATTATTATTATTATACCATAATACACTTTCTATTTTGTATATATATATATATATATATATATATATATATATATATATATATATATATATATATATATATATATATATATATATATATATATATATATATATATATATATATATATATATATATATATATATATATATATATATATATATATAACACCAAATCCACTTTCATTTAGAGGGATAGAACACCATGTGGACTTGGTGTTTTATCCTTCTGAAGCATGTGAATTACTACTGGACATAGTGTTGTATACCTCTACACAGCCTGGTGGATTGTTAGTGAACTAAGAGTACTTTTGACAGTTCTGATGAGTTTACATACCGTGCGTTCGTTTATACTTACCTGGTGACTTGCGGTTAACTGGAAGTCACTTTCCCGTTCTTTTATGGGTACTTGAAGTCACCGTAACTTACCACAAGCGTTCTTTTATGGGTACTCGGTAAGTTCAGTTACTTCCTCATCTTACCGTAGTTTGGACTTCGGCGAGATCGGTTGACATGCGCAGTGTGTCATCTAGGCGGCGCTTACGTGCTGTCGCCCTGGCAACCTATTCTCAGCAGCCAATAGTGTCAAAGCTTCATAGCTAACTAACTGAAAGCGTTCGGGAGAAACAAGTTAACTGCTACTTACCAGGTAGGTACAAAAGAACGCACGGATAGTTGGATGTACTTTAAGTCATAATATTTGCTCTTTTTTAATAATAGTAAGAATAATGAACCATAATTCTCGTGGGAGAAAGATTCTGGAAATATTGAAAAGTTCTAAAAAAGATTCTACTACAGGTAAGCTACTGTTTTGCTCATTATTTTCAATGTGATATACATAACCTCAAACAGTTAATGTAATGTTTTGTTATGAACCTAAACTTCAAAATATTATGTTTTACATGTAATATTATCAGACTTGTTTTATTTCAGAACCAAATCATACAAACAGCAAGGATGTTGAAAATGAAGAGGATAATGGAGATGACTTGCGTTTTGACGAAGATGATGATGGTTCTGATCAGGACAAAAATTATGAACCTTCAAGCTCTGAAACGGATTCCAGTGATGATGTCCCTGTATTTAATGAAATACAAAATGAGGTCAGTAGAAATAAAACTAGTGCTAAAACAAACTCAAATGGACATGAGCTACGTTTACTTGAGGAAGACTTAAATTTGATTACAGAAAATCAAGTAGGCCTAGATTTGCAAGGAACAGTTGGCGTAAGGAGAAAAGTGAAAAATAAATCTATTTCTACTCAGATAGGTAAAAAACGTGTCGTTCATACCAGTGAATGGGCATGTAATATTCAGAAACGTAAATATTCTGCAGGTGAAGAATATATTAGTAAAAAGGGTAAAGTTGTCCCTGCCAGAATTATTAAACCTCCTTGTTCTTGCAGACTGAAATGTTCTGAAAAATTATTACAAAGTGACAAACAGGAGATCTTTAATGCATACTGGAGTCAGGAGAAGGGAAATGACATAAAACGGCAATTCATTGTTTCATGTGTAGAGAAGCATAGTACTGTCCGTTCAACAAAACGAAACCTTGCCTCCAATAAGTCAAAACAAAATACTCTACAATATTATTTTACAGTAAAAGGCATACGAACTACACCTTTTCAAGATGTAATTGAGAAAACAAAAATTGTAATTAAGAATCGTAAGATGTAATTGAGAAAACAAAAGTTGTAATTAAGAAACGTAAGATGTAATTGAGAAAACGTAAGTTGTAATTAAGAAACATAAGATGTAATTTAGAAAACGAAAATTGTAATTAAGAATCGTAACATGTAATTGAGAAAATGTAAGTTGTAATTAAGAAATAGAAAGATGTAATTGAGAACACGAAAATTTTAATTTAGATATCGCTTTAAAGGAGTAAGTGTAAAATGGCGCTTAAAAAAAATGGCGCGTAAAAAAATGGAGCGTATAAAATGACGCACTTAAAAATGACGCAAGATTTGTAGCGTAAATTTAATTTTTTAGGGAAAAATTTAGGGAAAAATTTATAATTTTTGGGCAAATGAATTTAACATAATAAACACTAAAAACATTTTAGAGAAAAATTTATAATTCAATTAAAAATTATAATTAAAAATTATATAATTAAAAATCACTTCATTGATCATTTAAGCACCAACTTGTACGTCTTCCATATTTAAAATAGTTGCATAGTGCGTGGTTGTGTGTTGTACCGCACGTGCACAATCTCCTCCCATTATAGTATTTTTCCCCTCAATTACAATTTGTTCTAAGTACTGCATGCGCTGTTCCGCAATCCCGTCACCTAATACAGGTGGAATGTGAATAGCATTTTTAACGTTACTTTTAATTTTGGACCAGATCGTTTCCACCGGGTTCAACATTGGACTGTAAGGTCCCAAACGTAACAACTGAGCTGGTGAATTATCAAACACCCTTTGCAAACGAGCGTGACAAGGAGCATTATCTGTTACGACGACCAAATCCTCCAAACGATTCCCGGATGTAACCCACTGGTGAAACATAGCCAACATCCACTCGTTACAGGAATCTGCTTTAAATGATCCCCTGCGAGTTTCTATCATGACGACATTTGTAGTTGAAATAGCTGCGATCAAGTGTATGTTTAAACCTTTTGAAGCAGGTACTTTCATAATTGCTCTTTTTCCTTGTCTCGCGCGTCCTTGCGTTTTTCTACAAAAAAGGTTAAAATTTGTTTCATTCAACCAAACTATCTGACGACCATTTGTGATATGTTCGTTGATGTTTCTAACATATTCAGCTCTTTTTTGTTTGTTTTCATAACTGTTCATTGTAGAAGGCTCCTTGTGCACTTTTTTTAATGAGAACAATCTGCCTTCGAGGTAATTTGCTATTGTTGTTGTGCTAACGTTTATGTTAAATTGTCTTAATATCTTTGTTTTGATGGCCACCAATGTTAATTGACAATCATTTTCAATCCATGTTAATGTTTCTTCGATTTGATTTTCGGTCAACTTTTTCGGTTTAAAACCTCCTTTTCCGATGAAATTTGAATTTCCGCTGCGAACCCAATTGTATGCTGTCTTATATTTGATACCTAGCGTTTGCGCGAGATTCACCCAATCTTCAAATCGCTCCGCACATTCAACAACTCTACTCCTGTCATTTGGAGAAGATAAAACGTAACGTTTCCTTTCAACTTGTTCAGTTGTGTGTATTTCATGCCGACAAATCGGACAACTTGAATCTGGTTGTTCCAGAACTGGACGTAATTAAATTTGGTGACATAAATGTTGACACGGATTTAGCTTAATCACAGACTTTCGGGTCATAGTGTATTGGCATATAACACAACGATCTTTCAATTCCATTATTATTACTTGTGCATACAAAAGCAAAATTTAAGATTATAACTTAAATTCATGTCCAAAAAGACCTTTTGTAACAACCTACAAACTTAGACTGTGAATTTGCTATTTTAATTTATGTGTTCTCAATTACAAGTTACGATTTCTCAATTACATATTATGATTTCTCAATTATATCTTACGTTTTCTCAATTACATGTTGTGTTTCTTAATTACATGTTACGACTTCTTATTTACATGTTGTGTTTCTCAATTACATATAACGTTTTCTCAATTACATGTTGTGTTTCTTAATTACATATTACGACTTCTTAATTACAACTTTCATGTTCTCATTTACATCTTGAAAAGGTGTAGAGTATGTAAACTTATGTTTTTAAATACACTATCTATATCAAACACCGTGGTAGTTAATGTTTTGAAAAATATTGAACCAGGTGGAATTGTAAAAATCGATCAAAGGGGTAAGCAAACTCCCTTCAATAAAACACATAATGACACTGTTGAAAGTGTAGTAAGACACATCTCTTCCTTCCCAAATTATAGCAGTCATTACACTAGGGAAAAGAGTGATATGGAGTATTTGGGTCCGCACCTGAACATATAGAAAATGTATGAACTGTATGTAGAGGATTGTAATGAAAATAATTTCAACCCTTTGTTATAGCTAAAAAATGGCTTTACTACGATGTGTTCAACAAAAAATTTAAGTTGCAAACCACCAGAAATAGACACGTGTGACACATGTGATTATTTTCAAGCAAAATTAAAAAATAATAATTTGACTCTTGAGGAAAAAAATTCTATTGAGGAAGACCATAATGCACATCTGGATGAATCTAAATTAAGTTATGATTTAAAAAGCGAGGACACCAAAAGGGCTAACAATACCCTTAAGGTATTAAGGGTGTTGTTAGCCCTTCAAAAATGTTTGCCGTCAGCCCTTATAACAAATTGCATAAGCTTTTACAAGAGAAAACTTTGGACGTTGAATTACACCCTTTTTGATTCTTCTGATTCGTCAGTCCATTGTATTATGTGGGACGAATCCAAAGGAGCTCGTGGCAGAAATGAAATCGGATCTGCATTACTGAAATGGGCAGATACCGTCATTCCTGGCAGTGACATTGAAGAAATCATTCTGTGGTCGGATAATTGTTACGGCCAGAATAAGAATATTAGCCTTATTATGTGTTTCTTTTGGATACTCAATAAGTATCCTCAAGTAAAAATCATCACCCAAAAGTTTCTACTAAAGGGCCACACGCATATGGAGGCGGATACTGTCCATGCACTGATAGAGCGGAAGAGAAAAAAACTTAACAACATGACAGTTCTAACGCCCTGGGATTGGCAGCAATTAGTCAGACAGACCTCAATGAAATATACTGTGCATAATATGGAACTGGAAGATTTTCAAAATTTTAGGTCTTTGTACGATGTCAATACATGTGAAAATCCACCCTTTATTAATAGAAAAAAAGATGTCAACAAAAAACAAGTTCTTCTGTCAACCCGTGTTCAACTGCAAGTAAAACAGAACAGCATGGGAACTCTGTTTTTGAAAAGTAATTTTGCATATGAAAACCAGGAGATTGACCTTGTTAGGCTTCGAAGACGACACCTTACATCGCCAAACGATTTGCAACTGGTAACACCAAGTCCAATACCAATATCACAACAAAAGTATAATGATCTATTGGCATTACTACCATATGTTCCTACAGTTTGCCATGACTTTTATAAAAACTTAAAGCATACTAGTAATACCACTAGTGAGTACCCTGAAGGAGACTTACCTGATGATGACTGAGTTTTTTGCATCTAAAATACCATTTTAGTTGAATACATAGATGTATTTGTAAAGAGAATTATAAATAAAATAGTTAAATACATTTTGTAAGTCAAATAGTATTGTGTTTGTTATTGAATATCCCACATTAGGTCTTATAGTACAATAACTTTATTAGAGGGAAACAACACCATGTCCATTAAAAAGTGAAAAAAAACCATAAAAAAGGTTTTTTTTTATTTTATAACAACTGCATGATGTAAATAACAATAAATAGAATGTTCTGGTAAAATATTGTTTCAATATCTCAATAAATAGCTGTGCCAATAACACTTTTTGTTGAAAAAAAGTTTAAAACTCCTCTCCTGTAAAGTTGTGAAAATGGACATAGTGTTGTATCCCTCCGAGGTACAGATATATATATATATATATATATATATATATATATATATATATATATATATATATATATATATATATATATATATATATATATATATATATATATATATATATATATATATATATATATATATATATATATATATATATATATATATATATATATATATATATATATATATATATATATATATGTATATATATATATATATATATATATATATATATATATATATATATATATATATATATATAATATAAAAAACCCGTTAAAAAAACGCGTCAGCGTTTTTGCTTAAATACGTTTTTTGAAACGTATTTAAGCAAAAAGTTTAAATTTACACCGTTTTGGTGTTATTATACTCTAAAGAATAATCTTTAATTAAACGGTGTAAAATGACAAATTTTTTTAATCACTTCAACGTTTTAAAAAGGTACAAAAATCGAATATTATGTTGTTTTTTTCTTTTACACTTTTTAATAAAACGGTGTAAAAACGGTGTAAAGCTGTTTCACCCCGTTTAGTTAAAAATTGTAAAAGAAGAAAAACTTAAACTATAATACTCGATTGTTAAACCTTTTTTGAAACGGTGTGGCTAGTATGAAAAGGTATTATTTTACATTGTTTTAATAAAAATTAACTTAAACGATGCTCTTGAAGGTTGTTTAATTCAAACGGTGCTCTTTAAAAGTTATTTAAGTAAAAAGTTTAAATTTTATTTGTTTTGGTATAAACGGTGTAAAACAGTGTAAACGATGTAAAGCTGTTTTACATTTTTACATTTTTACAAAAATATAATTTCAGTTTTACGCTGCTTTACAAAGTGGTGTTTTTCATAAAAAGGTGTAGCCTCTATCGGTGTAAATCTTTTGGTGTAAATCTTTTTACACTGGTGTAAATCTTTTTACACTGGTGTAAATCTTTTTACACTGGTGTAAATCTTTTTACACTGATGGCTGCTTACAAAACGGTGTTTCACAAAACAGGGCAAAGCTGTTTCAAACCTATTTGTTAAGCAGCTTTATATAAAAGTGTGTCAACATCAGATGGTGTAGAATTGTTTTAAATCTTTTTATACAAAAATGGCCAGCAGTTTTATTCTATTAACTATTCTATTAACTATTCTATTAACTATTCTATTAACTATTCTATTAACTATTCTATTAACTATTCTATTAAGTTTTATTCTATAATAAAATTTATGCATGCAGTATAGTGCAATGTTAATAATCACTTTTTTAACCACGTGCAAATTGCGTTTTGTAGGTAGTTTGCACATTACTAAAAATGTGTTCAATTAGCTCAAATTAAATTACTTTGGTCGAATAAATTATTTAATTTATATGACTAAAGTAAGTAGAAAAATTAAATCAAAAATCATGTATACACACATTATTTACTAATACGTAATTGTATAAAAAGAAACCAGGGCCATCCCGAAGGGGAGGGGAGGGGTGGTGGTGTCGGGGTGTCCCCCCCCAAAAAAAAAAAAAAAAAAAAAAAAAGCTGTCATATAAGTATTTGAGTTTGAATATGGCAAATTGGTTTTGTAGTTAGCAATTTGCATTTTTTTTTTAAAAGCATTTGAGTTGGCATTGAGCAAGTTTTGCTCAATGAGCCAACTGTTCCCCCCACCCCCCAAAGCTGTCATATAAGTATTTATAGTTGGCAAATTTAAATATAAATATAGTTGGCAATATTTATAGTTGGCAAATTGCAAATATTGAGGACCTTTTTTTTTTTTTTGTCCTTTGGTGGCAAAAAAATACTTACACCCCCCCCCCCCCCCATGGAAGTCCTCTTCGGGACAGCCTTGAAAGAAACAACCCATAAAACGAAATTTACACGTACTTAAAGAGTGTTTATAAACATTGTACTATTTTTTTCTTATTGCACTATTTTGTTTATCAACATTGTTCTATATTATATCAGTTTTAAAAATTTTACTTTTAGGAATATTAGATGTAAATAATGGTTGTTTACATTTAATATACCTAAAAGTATAATTGTAAAACCTAATACAACACTATCATAATACATATTATGATGTAATATGTTATGTAGTTTACAGGGAATTAATCCCTATACATAGTTCGTGTATTATAATTTATAAATTTTTTTTGTTATCTATTGCTAATTTAAACAAAATGCAACTACTGTGTGTACAAGAGAGGGAATAGAAAATGGTGAAGATGAGATGCTGCATGAGCTGGATTCTAATACATAACGTTGTTCTTTAGATGGTGAGTTTTTATTTATTTATGTCAATGGTTAAAGAAGAGAAATGTTTTCATTGAGTTTATATTTCATTATGTATATTTCTAATACAGTACAATCTCTCTAATTCAAATTTTATGGGGGAGGGGGGGGGGAATCGAATTAAAGAAATTTTCGAATTATATAAAGTTGACTTTTTTTCAAATATTCTTTTCAAAGTAACTAATAGAAATCAAACAAACAAATAGTAATTCTTAGGTCTCAACGGTATATATATATATATATATATATATATATATATATATATATATATATATATATATATATATATATATATATATATATATATATATATATATATATATATATATATATATATATATATATATATATATATATATATATATATATATATATATATATATATATTGAACCATAAAGATATTTTTTAAAAACTTTTTTAATGAGCAGAACATAAACAGGAGCCGATTTTTATGTACTTTATGATTAAACACGTGTGTATGTTTTTTTTAGATATTTTTTTTTTGTTTACGCTGAAATAATCAAAACAGTCTAAATAAAGACTAAATTGGGGTAAATTAATACCAAAAAGTAAAAAAGTATACAAAAAATGAAATATACCAAAAGGTGTAAGTTAACAACAAAACGATGCAAATCAACACTAAAAAGGTTTCCAGCATGAAATACACCAAAACGGTGTAAATTAGCACTAAAAGGTGTGTAGCATGTAATACACTAAGACGATGTAATTTAATATCGTTTTGGTGTGTTTCATGATGTACATCATTATAGCGTAATTTAACACCTTTTAATTATAAGTGCGCTGTTAAACTTTTAGAAAATTTATTCCAAATAAACAAAAATGATTTAGACTGAAAGAGTATTAGTGAAAATAAATTATAAGCACGCAAAGAATCTTCTACTTTTTTAATTATACATATATGTAAAACATTATTGTATTTTTTTTTAAATGAGTACCTAAGCATAGCACTTGTAAACGACCACTAGTTATCTACACTTTATTTCTAAGGATTTTTAATAGTTTAAACTTATATGTAAGTATTTAAACAACTGCTTTGTCATGAAAACTAAATTTATTGGTTAAGTACAATACAAATATTTTAATGTAATTCTTTGCTGAGTTTCGTAAATACATTAGTTTCGTAAATACGATAAGTTTCGTATAAACAATAAACTTCGTAAATACAATAAGCATTGTTAGTACATGCAAAGTGTGATTTTTGTTTAGTGTTTTTAGGATGATGTTTGACCGAAGCTTTGATAACACGGGAGTGTTTTTAATAATATTTTGTGATTATTACTATTGTACTTTATTGTAAGCTTTGGTAATAAATAAATTAAATAATTTGGTGAAAACATTATATGATTATTTTTCTCGACATTACAAAGCTATGTTTTCAAATTTTTCAATTAGTAAATTATCCACCGAAAGTTTGTTTTGTCACATATCAGTATCTTGGATGTGTAGCAATACCTAATAAATTTTATTTAAGCTGTTTTTCTTTGTTTTTAATTAGCATAAAATTAATTTTTTTTTCGAAACAGATATTACTAAAAATGTCTTGTCCCAGATGCGGAGGCATACCGCCAGGAAGCAATGCAGTTCGTGGTAAAAGATGGAAGAACCCTGAGAATCTTAGTCAACAACTGGCGTTAGAAGAAGCAAAAGCAAATAAAGGCACCGAAATTATGAGTAATAAAATTAATGATCCAAAGTATTCCTCAAAAAATTGGGCAAAAATGGAATGGATTCACAGAAGTCCGGACGGTAGTAATATGTCCATCCATTATTGGCAGAATAGAACTACTGGCGTCAAAGAAGAATTTAAATTTACAAAAAACTAAAAATAAAACACGATGAAAATATTTTTGTACATTATTTTATATATATCAATCTCTGGCAAAAATATTTTTCTTGGAATTTTTTTGGATATTATCTAAAAATATATTTCTGAATAAAAATATAGTCCTTACAAGTTTAACTTATCTTTGTATTAATTTTCTATTGTTTTTTCCAATGTTTTATTCCCAGGAAAAAAAGTTCTATAGAATTTTATATAAACTTTTGAAACATATGGCCTATAGAAATTCTATAGAATTCTATAGAATTTTATAGATTTTCTGTTAACTTCTATAAAAATTCCTTTTTAAATTTTTTTTTCTACTTTTTTTTTTATAGAAAAAAATGTTTAATAGCAATTTCTACAAAAATTAATAGACATTTTATAGAAATTCTATAAAGCTTCTTTAGGCCATATGTTTCAAAAGTTTATAGAAAATTGTATAGAACTTTTTTTCCTCGGTTGAAACTTTCACTATTTATTCTGTTTTCAGAAATTCAAAATTACGGAATTTCTTGACTTACATAAAACTTGTTTCTAAATAGAAAAAGAACTTATTTTAATTTGATTTAAGAAAAGCAATAAATATAAATGGGTCAATTGTTGCATAATTTCGAATTTCTTCGAGTAGCAAATCATGATGGCGTTATTTTGTTTAGTATGTAAATAAAATTGCGCCAATATTTGTAAGCTTTGAAAATAATACTGCACTAATTTTGGCTGCTACTTGAGTCGTTTTCTATTATAAAGAGGTTTTTTATATAATAAGGGATTTTTATACAATCTATATATAATTGCAGAACTTGACAGTAGTAGCGCCCATTCGTGCATGTTTGACACGGAACTCATTTTCGAGCTATTAACTCAGTTTTAATAGCAGCCATTAAAACCGAGTTAATGGCTTTAAAAAGTTATCTACTTTGACATAGAAATATTTTTATTTTAAAGCTTGTGAGGGAAAAAAAGAAGTTTATTAAAGTTTAAAACTTTGATTTTTCTTTGAAAAATCAAAGTTTTAAACTTGAAGTTCTTTAAAACTTAGTTTCCAGTTTAAAACTTAGTTTTCTTAAATTATTTCAAAATTCTTTGCGAACTAACTTTGTGGCGAAAAAACATATACGGAAATTTAGCCATTTCATTTATTGTAAATATCGCCATAGTACAAAGTGCCAAACAAGTTTTAACTAACCACAAAGCTTAAATAGTTTAGTTTAGTTTATTTTAGTGGTCAATAATTTAAAGTATTTACAACAATCCGTAAGAAATTTATAGACTTTTGAAAAATCATAAATGTTTTTATGTTTAAATTACAAAGATGTGGCTCAGTGGACACCGGACCAAAAAAAGACATCCAAAACGTGTATAAAACGTCTTTTTACGTCTGTGTCCACTTGGGCTGTATCAAGTACCTCTATACCAACAGTCTTAAGATACTTGTGCACATTTGCGACACAAGTACCATACTTTAAAAAGATAGTAGAATATTAGTATTATATGTTAAATAGTTTATTTCCAGTTATGCTTAAAAAAGTCTCTTTTAACTGATTCAAATGTTTATCAAGTCAGTTTTTGAACATGTTGACCAAAATCACATCAATTAAAATTTGCGGCAGGGTATTCCACTTCAACACAACATGGTTCGGGAAGAATTTCTCTCTTGGCATGCAATTCAGTACTTTTTGCTGTGCAAGTCGTTGATTATGACCATAATATTTTTTGACGTCAAAGGACGATTGAATGTTACGTGAAAGTTTATTTTATTGATCTCACGCACGAACCTGAACAACAAAATTAAATCACCTCTTTTTCTTCTGTTCGGTGGTGCAATGCTTAAATTTCAGAAATAGTTTTTGTAGTACGATTTTGAACTTTTTTCTAGCGCTTTTATGTCTGCCCGTTGCTACGGTGACCACGCTTGGATTGCGTACTCGAGGTGGGGATGAACATACACGGTGTACAGTTCTTGCCACAGCGAAAAAATACGCCTGCAAAATATTTTTTTCAGCCTCCCTAAGGAATAGTTAGCGTTCACTGCAGCTGCTCAAACTTGAGCATTAAATTTAAGATTATCTGAGATAATGAATTCATCTCGGATAATTTTAAACTTAATGCTCAATTGAGTAACTTTGATTGCAAGTGGCAGGTTGTCTGGTCCGGGCATAAAAAAGTCTCGTATTGATTCTTTTTTTCCTCGACCAGTATGCATGAATTTAAACTTTTCAGTAGTGAAGTTCATTAGTCAGCAATGTGACCATTCAATGGCTTAGTCAAAGTTTACTTGCAGGCTATCTGCATCCCGGTCGTATTTTATGACGCCATTAATTTTGATGTCATTAGCGTAGAGCATGATCTGATGTTCCAATTTGTCTGAAAGATCATTAATGTACAGATGAAACAGTAATGGACCTAAGACTGAACTTTCCAGTACACCGTTAATAATGTTTTTCAAATTTGATGTACACCCTCCAATTACGATTCTAACCTGCCTTCGTGAATGCTATACATTAACCCATGCGTGAAGCTCTTCTTTGATTCTTTAGTTTTGAATTTTGAGTCTACTGTGTGGAACTCTGTCAAAGGCATTTTTTAGATCCGTAAAGATTATGTATGCAGCGTATCCCTGGTACATAGCTTCTGGTAAAAGATTAATTTTTTTCAAAGGGTTTGTCAAGCACAAATTTTCAAAATTGTCAAAGTTTTCAAGTTGTATTTGTACTTCATCACGTGTGATAAACTGCATCGTACATGTTATTTCTGTCTTTGGTTTGAAATTTGGCATCGGACTTTGCGGCTCAATTACAAAAACCAATTGAAAGTAATCATTTAAAGTTCGACGAATTTCCTCCTCATCAACTGTACTGTCTTTTAAAACTCGTATTTGGTGTTTAACTTTTTCAATTTTTTTTATATAGGTGAGAATTAATTTTGGGTTATTCTTTGAGGCTTGAACTATTGTTGATTTGTAGTTTAGCACTGCATTTTTGACATTCTTTCGTGACCTGTTTACATAATTTGGTATATTTTTTACGAAGGATTCTGTGCGTAAAGCGCCCTGCTGCTCAGTAATTTATCCCCAGAGTTCTTTTTTTATTTATTACCTATTTAACTGACTGTGTTACCCATGAGTTGACAACTTCGATAAAAGAAGTGTTTGTCGTTGATATATAAAGCTTGCAAGTTATTCTTTTTTTTGACAAAAAGTATGATAACATTTTTTCCATGAGAGGCCACTAAATAAAGTTTTCCAGTAAAGCAATTCCATGTATTTGATATTTCCTTGTACTCTGCTTTACTCCATAAATAGCGTGTCTACGTACTTAATTGATGCCTCTTTTTAAAGTTCGTAGTCTTAAAAATGCCCGAGATTAAACTGTGTGCTTGTCAATGTGCTGTTGCCCACAATGACATTTCCTCTTTGATATTGAAGACATGACCAGGCTTGTCACTAATGGTTAGGTCTAGAGTGTGTTTTGATGCGCTTTGCAGAGGGTGTTTATATATCGGGGTCAGGCTTAGGGTTAGGGTTAAGTGCCTAAAATTTTTTTAAGTACGTAAAAGAGATAAAATTAAATTTTTTTTTTTTTTTATATCTCTTTAACCTGTTTCATTCTTAACTTTTATTTTATCAAAAGTGTTATTAACATTTTTGTTTATGGATTTTTTATGCGGATATAATAAAACTTTTTTATAAGATATAAAAGTATTACTTATTATGTCAGGTAGATAAGATGTCGCAAATACTTTTCAAACGAGAACTCAGGAAAAAAAGTTCTATAAAAGCTCTATAAACTTTCGAGATCGTCAATAGAAATTCTATAGAAGTTCTATAGAATCTTTGTTAATTTCTATAGAAATTCCTATAGATTTTTTTTTTCTGCATACATTTATATAGAAAAAAAACTTTTTTTCCTAGGAAATATTCACAATATATATTCACAAACAAATTGAGGCATGTTTGACTATTGTATATTAATTAGAAATTACAATATAAACAATAAAATTAATATGTAAACTAAAATGTGTATATAATAGATAAAAACTTTACTTACAAGTTTAGCTGTTGTTTCTTCATTCGATCCGTTATCTATGCGATTTTAAAAGTTTTAAAATAAAATTATTTATAAAAAAATTAGTATTAAAAAACATTTAACAAATTTTTAAAATACATCAGTAATTTTCTCAGAAAAGTGTCTTCCTCCAACCTAAAATAATAATATAAAAAATTATGAAAAAAGATTTAAAAAAATGTTTTACAGAGATATTATTTAAAAAAAATAAAATTAGAATAAACAAATTTTTGCGTTAGTTTGCTAACACAGCAGCCAGTTTAGCTTTTTGCGCATGCCCGCGAAATTATACTATTTAAACAAATGTGGCATGGATTAAATTCTCTTAAGCTCTAAGTCTTATGCAATATTTTGCTTGCAACGCATCTTTTGCAACTCTGGCATCTGTTAATCTTTTGTCCCTTTGAATATTTAGATTCTTGAATTTTATGTTAGGTCAGAACTTCCAACTCTCCAGGTTTTACCGTCAGACTTACGGTTTGATAACAAATTTCACGGTCTCACAGTTAATCCAAATTAAGTAAATTTTAAAGACTTTCAAAAGAATTTTTTTCTCCCTTAAAATAAGATAAATCCCGAAAAAAGGTTGTAATAACATCAAGAACTAACAAAAATTAAGTGCAAGATAGATTATAAAACAGGCACCAACATTTTTGTTTGAGTTTGTTTATGTTATAAATCAAATCCTAATTTTTAAAAATGCTAACAAAGCAAAAATTTAAGTGCCAAATTTGCTTAATGCGCGCAGATTACCCGGTTGGAGCAATGATTTTGATGATTATGCTTTTGAAGAAGCTAAGCCTCTTCAAAAGCATTATTGTTGTTTTAATGGTTATTATTAAATAATATACAATAAAAACGATTTCAGGTGATTTTGGTAGCAATTTAAACAAAAGTCTTTAGAATAATCAATTAGAAATAAGGTACCATAAAATGCAGACTTTGTAGTGAAACAAAGGTTCATCTCCAATATCATCAAAAATAGTTTTAGATACCTTAGGAATAATATTCCTCACAGTAATGCTAAATTGGAAAGATTATTTAGCATTATTAAAAAAAAGGAAACCACCTGAACAGCTGTTAAAATCTCAAGTAAAGCAACATATATTTGCAATTTTTAACATAATGAATAAAGTTGAGTTATTTATTCATCAAATATAACTTATCACACACTTTTAATTTTTCTTGTTTGAAAAAAAGTACATTTTTAAATTTTTTTACATATATCCAAGTTTTTGTATGAATCTCAAGGTTGTCAAAAAAAAAATTGGAAGGCTGTAAGTTAACCTATTTGGGTTATCTTGAAATATCTGGTAATATTATCTGGTTGTAAAGTTGAAACTTGGGGTCAGTGACACATTTTTGGTAGCTATAGTTTTTTGAGAGAAGGAGCGGAAGTTTATCCACGAGTCATCTCTCGTATTTATTGTAGTAAATCCGTGCATCTACACGGCGCAACTAGAAACTTGGATCAGTAATCAAGACTAATGCATTGCGAGACTCCATGGATAGAGAGAAATAAAGATCTTATCCTTAAGGGGTTATAGGGCTAACACACCCATAATTCTGGTGCAGATTTATTGACCGTTATAAGTAATAGAATCACGATAGGTGACGGAACCTCGCTAGGACATGGAGATATAACTGTCAATAAACAAACAGCAGGAGCTGATGGTGCTTAAGCCTGTATAGTACACCCAAGTAGCAAGGGTATTTGGTCCTGTCTTGTGTGTTTTATGAAATTTACAATCAAAAAAGAACTAAGGGTACATTTGGCTCAAGTTCACAAACTTACACTGAGTGGAATTCGGTACCGGTTTAATAAGTGTCCGTATGAGGGTAATGTCCGCCTCAGTGTGGGAACACATCTGAGGCACTTTAAGGGTATTGCGGAAGTGGTGGAGCAGAAAAAGCAATTTGCTTGCGCGAGTTTTAATTTTTCTTCGGATACCCTTTCAGGACTTCATGTGCATAAGCAAAGTAAGTATGTAGTGGAATGGAACGAGCAGCTGAAAGAGAAAACGGAGTTTGCTTAGATATACAGGGAACTGCGGGAGCTGGCGGTTAAGGAAGTAACAATTCCTTTCTCTGTGGTGAATACGGAGATCTTTGCTGTGCTAGGTATTACAACGCGGATTCAGGAGGCTGTGAGAAAAATTCGCTATACGGATAGATACAGATCTATCCTAACTGAAGTGCGCGCACAATTTAACGAAGTTGCGGAGGAGGCGCCGCAAGCTAGTGATGAGAGTCAAATAACGCTCTTAGTTAACACAGGCAGGGGAGCAGAATTACAACCTGTTGTGATTAATATAACTGATTCAATTGAATTACTTACTGATGTCGATAAGGTTGAAATAGTACCATCGAATTCAACCAATGAAGAACAGCCTATCAACGCGCCAGTGGAACCGGCTGTAATTGAGGCGGACCTGGGAAGGCAAAATGCGAAATTATATCTTGCATCATTGCGGCTAAGCGATTGCACAAACACATCTGATCAATGGACCTTTGCATATTGCAAGTGAAAAGTTGATTGGTGTAAGACAAAAAGCAGGCTTTTTAAAATATTAGGACAAGCCCAGGGTTTAAGACAACCTCAAAGGGTGGAGAATTGAGAGTTTCCAGAGGGATTCAGACCTAACAGAAACTTTCGTAAATAGTGGAAGTCATGAAGTTCAGTATGATTTGCATAACCGAAACGTGGTGTTCTGATGTATCATTTAAAACGAACTCAAGTTTTCAAATTCCAAATTATAAACTAATATCTTTTGAAAGAAAAACAAACAAAAGGGGAGGAGGGATCGCAATGATATCCAAATACACGGATTACTAATGATCAAGCTTTTAAAATAAAACAAGACCTCTCCATCTCTGATACTGATAGCGAAGTCTTTACTATTGAGATAACGGGTAATAAATCAAAAAATATTATAATTTCCACTTGCTATAGATCTCCAGAAGGTGATATAATTAAATTTTTAAATTTTTTAAATGAAATCTTTCTCAAAATAAATGACAAGAAAAAAAAAAAATTCTTTTTAGGGGATATAAATATTAACAGTCTAAACTGCAAAGAAAATGCAATTACTAAACTCTTTTTTGATAACCTGTAACCCCAAACTCCGTTATAGACAATATATTAACAAAAACATTTCTAAAAACTTCGTTAAAAGCAGGAATTATCAAAATCAAAATATCAGATCATTTTTCTATTTATTTTTCATTTTCTCAAGATTTAAGAATCTATAACAATCCTAAAACCAAAATCTATAAAAGAAAAATCAATCAGTACTCTATTAAAATTTTAAAGACTCGCTATCGGTAGTAAATTGGGATGGAGTGTATCAAGAATGTAACCTTTAAAAGCAAAAGTAATATTAAAAAAACCTGGAGCAAATTCAAGAAATAATAGGTAAAAATCATACAAAATCAAATTGTTTATTCGATAAAATTATCGTTAACGAAACTGAATATATCGACTAAATTTCTATTGCTGAAAACTTCAATAGTTTTTTTTTGCAAACATAGGCCCTAATATGGCTTCAAAAATTCAATGCCCTGATATCTCCTTCGAAACCTATATCACAAACCAACATTTCTGTTTAAATATTATCTCTGAACTAAACCATGAAGAATTATAAATTGCAAAAAACTTACTTAAGACGAATAAGGCTCCTGGGATAGACAACATTTGTAACTATATAGTTGTAAATGTGTTTACGGTGATAAAACAACCAATCTATGAAATTTTCAAATCCTCAATTATTACAGAATCTGTACCGAATAAATTAAAAATAACTAAGATAATACCAATATTAAAAACCGGGGATTCATTTACACTAAACAATTACAAACCTATCTCAGTTCTTCCAGTACTACCTGATCTACGATCAGGTAAGTACAAGACGGGAGATTTCACGAGCATTACGGTTGGGAAAACGAAGACTCGACCTATATGTATAAATTCGGGGGTGAAGCAGGGTTGTCCGCTCTCCTTTGCTGTTGAAACCCCACCTATGACATACAAAAGTGTTGGAAAATATTTTGGGACAATGATTGATCCAGCTGGTAAGATTGCTTTTCCGATTGAAGGATGCAAGCTTTGGCTAACCAGGCTAAGGGAGTGTAAGCTCCAACCTGATCAAAAAGTGAAAGTGCTTAAAGAGGTAGTTTATACCCGAGCAAACTATGTTCTCCGGATATCCGGGTGCGGAATCTGTGAGCTCCGTTTGTGGTCACGATTTGTGAAGGGATGGGTGAAATTCATCATTCACTTCCCCACATGGTGCAATATGGATGAATTTGAGCAAAGGCTTAGGAATTCTTGATGTAGAGTCAGAAATTGTCATACAATGAATGAAAGCTGCGGAAAAAATGGCAAGTCAAGGGATGGAGTAGTCCGAGTTGTCGTGGCCTGCATTATGCAGTCGAATAGAGTTTTGTGGAAAAGGGCGAATTGGCAGGCATAGAATTGTATGCCGCCAGGAAGTATTGTGAGGTTTAATTGGCAATTAAACCAATGGAGACGCCCTTAAAGCTATGGCAGAGTCCTCGGTGAAACGGAACTGTTTATCGGGAAAAAGTATAAGAACTGGAAACAAAATTCTAGTTTGGAAGGCAATGGCAGAAGTGATTCTAACAAAGATCAATTTGTCAAGAGGAATAGCTGACTAGACTCTCGAAAAATGAAGGTGCTGTAGTTTAACAGCAGAAACTGATGATCACATCTTGGCTAGATGTCCTACCAGCCAAGATGCATACTCAAAACGTCATAACTTGCTTTGTGATAAACTCCCCAAAGAGCTAAAACTCAATGGTAAGCCAAGCAGACGGGTGTAGTGCGAAAAAATGTGTCTCTCTGGAAATGGCAGGCGTTACAAGCCCGATATTGTTGTAAAAGATGATGGTGTAATTACTGTCATCAATATGGCATGTCCGTACGAGAAAACGGAAAGACACCTAAGTCAATGCGAAGATGCAAAAATCATTAAATACGAGCCACTCAGGGTTGATAGGAGTTGGACTGAAGAACTTAAGGGGAATAACGTCAGAAGTGCTGAGGAGATATCTCTTAAAGGTATTTCAGTCGGGACAATTGGAACAACTACGCATAAAACCCAGCGGACACTTAGCAAATTGAAACTGGCCAAGGTCGGAAGACCGTTACAAAAAATTGCATGTAATGAAAACGCCCAAATTATAAGACAAGATCTTTCAGAATTGAGACTTAAAAATTTGAGGTGAATGCCCGAAGTAGTTGGGATAATGATGCACAAGCTCGTAAGGCAACTTGCTGCACATATGAGGGTTGAGTAATTAGCCTGATGAGTGCATGTCAAGACGGAGTATGATCATTGGAGCTGACTTTCCTGACAACTTAAGCGGATTCGCGTGCTGTGGATACAACACCTGGTATAATATGTGAATTGTTCCATCTAGTACAGGGATAGCCATCCGTGGGAGCGAACTAATAGTTGAAGGTAATTCGATGCCACTGTTGAGCCAGTTTTTAACCGCCAGTCAACTCTTGTAGTTTTTTGTCTTCGGCAGGCCTTGCACCACTTTACGCCGGCCAACAGTATTTCGTTGACTACCATGATGCTTTACTAGAGAAACCCACGCTTTGTCACTTATGTGAGGATAAAATCTCTTGTTCTTGAAGGGAACAGAGCGTAGAGCCTGCTCCGCGTTGACACTTTTAGTCTTTGATATTTTCTTGATATTAAGAAAGAAGTATTAATGAAATTGTAGTTTTAATTGAGAGATAATACATGCCTTTTAGTATAAGTCTCTTTATGGAGCCTGCGACTGATACTTAGCTTTTTAGGGAAAACATTATCAAGAAGGTATTTGAAGATTACATATATTACTAAAGAAATTGTTTGTGGAGAATTTAATCATAAACATAGTAAATAGCTAAGTGTTTTTATTATTTAAATTGTTTTGGAGATAATTGTTAAGGGATGTATTTCTAAGTCTATAAGTTAATTTCTAAGATTATAAGTTATGTAAGATAATGTAAAATATTATAAGTTGAGATACAATAAGTTAAGAAATTATAAGTTAAGTTAAAATATTATAAGTTAAGGTATTATAAATTTATAGATCTTAAGTAGGGTGTATTAAAAAACAACTTTTTTTGAATTTGAAATTGTAATAGAGCGGAAAAGTTGCATAATCCTATAAAAAGTAATGGTGCCAAATTTTTAAATATTTTTTATATGTTTTCAGTTTGCGCTAGGGTTTAATTTTTCTTACAAAAACACGTTTTCTGATCTTTTTTACAAATTAAAAATAACAAATTCTATGCATTTACTAGAGCTGTAATAGAATTTAAACATTACACAATGACTAATTTAAAAATAGTTACAATTTTTAAGAAAATATTTTAAATTCTTCAGTTGCCGCAAGAGCGCTTCGTTTTTACGAAAAAACACTGTTTCATGAGTTTCTGGCAAACAAGCTCTCCAGTCAAAGGAATTAAGTTAAAATTTTTAAACTTAATTCCTTTTAACTAAAGATCTCTAAATTATGAAAGATCCTTTTGTGATACTTCTTAAGTTTAATAAATCTCTTTAATAAATTTTTACCATTTTGAAATTTTATTTTATCAAACTGCGCTTCCTATATTTTTTGGCGGCTTTATTTTCTATAAAATGTTCTGAAATATTTTTAATAAATTTTCAATAATAATCAAAATCAGACACATATACAAAGAACAATACTTTGTCATCTTAAACATTAGTTACCCAGAGATAATTTTAAAATAGACTACCAAAAAACCTCAATGTAAACTACTCTTTTTTACATTATATTATTTATTCACACCAAATTATCAAAAGCTATTCTTTATATTAATAGACTATAGAATTTAACAAAACATTTTTAAATAAAAGTAAAATAAAAATTTAAATAAAATTTTCTATAATTTTTACATTAAAATTTGGAAATTTATTTATTTATAATTTATTTTTAATTTATTTATAATTTATTTATAGTTTATCTATAATTTATTTATAATTTATTTATAATTTATTTATAATTTATTTATAATTTATTTATAATTTATTTATAATTTATTTATAATTTATTTATAATTTATTTATAATTTATTTATAATTTATTTATAATTTATTTATACCTTCTTTTCAGGATTCTTTAATTTCAACAAAGTTACACATTTTAACTAGTTTTTTACTATCGAATTTTAAAGATGCCTAGAGCAATACCCAATTAAACAATGCTTTAGTTTTTTGCTGTATTCTAATTGACCCAAAGTTTGTTTATAAGCACCTGATTTCCATGGCCTGATTTACCTGATTTCCAGGGTCTGCTGAAATCTGAATGAACTAATTCAGGTGTTTGCTCACTCAAAAATACCAAGAACTTTAAAAAAATCGTTTCGTTGAGTTGGAGAAAGTATTTGCTGGGTAATATTATGCTTTTCAGCCTGATTGTTAAGAAACTCAGGTAAGTGCTTGACAACAGTATGACCGTGCTTTATTTCATTTACTTAATTTTCCAACAAAACCTAATTCAATTAATTTGCGACCAGTTCAAGTTCTGAAAAAGTAGGTGCTTAGTGAGTTTATTTCAAAGAGAGATCTAAAGTAAATTGCTATCTACTAATTTCCTCAGCAGACATAGGATTGAAACGAAAATGTGCGGTTGATTTTCGAGAATTGACATTTCTTGTGACTGTTAAATTTTTCACTCTTGTTGCTAAAAAAGTTATTGAGCTCCAATCTCCAGATGCTGCAAATTTAATTTTGATCACATCAGAAGCAGTAAGTTTTACTACACGGGAAATTTGGCCTATAACTGTCTGAAGATTTTTTCCTTGCATCTTGAACTGTACAAGGGTTTGGATGTGGTATTACACGACCAACTGGCTGCTAACATTGCCAGCACACTTTAACTTGCCCACGAGGCGGTAAAATATCTTCAGATGCTACTGGAAGGCTTACTCCTTGGAAAGGAACAGCCGTAGCTAATCCTTAGCTCATTCCAATTGGATTAAAACGGACAACTTCATAACTAAGGCAAAAGAAAAACTAATTTAATCTTGTCAGAGTCTGAAGAATAACTTTGGGAAAATGAAAAGGGCCAGGTAGATCATTATTTGTTTTCTCCTCTTTTTCAATTTTCAGAAGAATTAGTCTACATCTAGCTCATAAAGCAGATAGTAAATACATTGGGATCATAGTTCTTAATGAAGTATTTCTGAATTCTTGGAAGTATCGAGTCTTTTCTAGCTGACACATACCTCTTCCTTTTTGAAAGCAAACCAACCATGCTATAGCACAAAATTTATTGTGTGATTGTCTTGTTAGACATGGTGACAATAGATTTGGACAACAAATATTTATGCGCTACTATAAGTCTGTATTTTTCCAGTAATGACAAATGCATAATTATGAAAGTTATTAACACAAATATTTTTGACCGAAATGTTAAAATGGCCATAACTTTTTCGGACGTCACAAAATATTTTCAAAAATTTGTGAAAGTCATCTCCATGCATATACCTAAGACCTAATACAAATATTTTCTGAGGAAATTTTTTTATCTTGATGGTATATCCATGATAAATTATTTAAAAGGCAAGCCATTATAAGGTTCTTAGGACTTTTGATTGATGAAAATTTATCCTGGCTTCCTCAATAAAATATATCCAGTCTAAGATCACCAAAACTGTTGGTATGATGTATCGAATTCATTTATAAGATATTATTTCCTACAAAGCTTATAAGTTCTATAATATATATATATATATATATATATATATATATATATATATATATATATATATATATATATATATATATATATATATATATATATATATATATATATATATATATATATATATGTATATATATATATATATATACATATATATATATATATATATATATATATATATATATATATATATATATATATATATATATATATATATATATATATATATATATACATGTATATATATATATACATGTATATATATATATATTTTGTTTCTCTATTTTTCTATTTATTATTCTCTATTTATATTATGCAAATACATTATGACAAAATGCATCTATTGTAAATAAATTTTATGAGAATGTTATGAACAGTTTTATTATTTTTATGAGAATATTAAAGAATGTAATGCATTTATTACTCGATATTACTTTATACTGTATACCCAGAAGCGTACCTTGGGTAAATGACGTCCTTGGTTATCACCTATCTTACGCCCCTTACCAACGATAGTTTGCTTCCGGTTTTTTTTTCTAAAAAGTACTTTAAAATTTGTTAAAAAAGTACACAAAATTAATCTGTTAACAATTTATTGATTTAGCTAACGGCTTTAAAAAAAAACTTTTTCATATCGAAAAGAAATCTAATTTTTTTATCAATTTCTTACAAACGAACGCATTTATTTTTAAACTCATTGAATAGACGGTTGACAGTCTCTTTCGTAACTCTTTCCATTTATTCTTTAGATAAGAAACCAGCATCTCTTGACGTTTTGCTATCCACTCTATTTTTTCTTTTTTAACGTATTTCAATTTCAATGTCCCGCGCTTTTCAAAATCAAACTTCTGTTTTCAGTGAGTCACTAACACTTCCTTTTATCACAAAAATAATTTTAGAGAGATTTTAAATTTTAACCTGCATTATAAAAGATCATTTTAGGATCCTACAATCTCTTTCGAACGCGGTCAATATGAATTAAGATCAAGTTCTAAAACCTAAGAAACGTTACAAAATCATATGTTAATATTTGGTAACACAGTTTCTTTACGTTAGTTTTGTTTTTATTGTCTACTATGTTTTAGAGAACTTCCACTATTTCCTTGAGATATTTGTTGACAGGTTTACTGACTGACGTTTTTGGGCTTCACCTGGCAGCGGAGTCTTCACCTGGCAGCGGAGACTTCAAACCCTCAAGTCTTACAGCTCTGAGTTTTTCCCAGCAATTGCTTGAATGAGAGAAGAAAACATAACTTTTTTTTAACAGCTTCCAAAAAGGCCGCAAGCAACCACTATTGAAGTGCCCATTATAGTATTTGTAGAAAAGAGAAAGAGAAACAACATTAAGATGATGTGATAATGGTTGGAGGTTGGCTGCAAGAGCCGGTCCAACTATGTTCACTAGATGCAACCTTAGCAGATGCTAATTTTGCAACAAATTTGATATACGGTTTTCAAGAAAGATCTGAAGTAAGAGTTAATCCTAGAAGATGAAGGGTAAATGACTCATCGAGTACATTACCGTTCATAAATATAGGAAGGTCTAAATTATTGCAATAATGATTGGCTGAAAAAAGTTGAGTTTTATCTGAGTTAAAGTTCAACAGCCACTGTGAGCCCAATGCTGTAGCAGAAGTGAGATCCTTTTTAAGCTCAGATGCCCCCTCCAAGCAATCAGAGAGTGTTGGCTTCTTATCATGATAAGAATAAATGGTAGTATCATCAGCAAACAATGCTACCTTAGATGTGAGAATATCTGGAAGATTGTTAATGTAAACTAAAAAGAGTATAAGGCTAAGATTTGAACCTTGAGGAACCTCTGAAATATAGCGATAAACAGAATAAATCTGCGCACCTCTAAACAACACGAACCTGTCAGCCTCAGAAGAAAAATAGTAAACATCCAATTAAAACTCTAAGAATTCATAAGGTAAATATACAAAAATTTTTTACAAAAACCAAAACAACTGTTAATAATTGCCATCGTTGTGGTAATCATAATGAGATAAACCAAATAACACAATATAACAAAAATAACTTAATTTATTAAACATAGAATAAGGCAGAGGTATCACGAAATACATCAAAAACAAACATTTGTTATAATTGGGAGAGTGCGCGCATATATACTTAAAGAAAGACTATAAAAATATATCAACGTTGAATAAAATTAAAAATTATAAAATAAATTGATATAGTATTGACCCTTAAAGGATTCAATACTCTGGTATATGACAATTTGAATGTTTTAATGCTCAATCCTAGAAACCCCCTTCGGGGTATCATCCTCAAAACAAGCAAGTAAAACCCACTTCTACGTCGTCAAAGCCTTCTTATGTTGCAACATTTAATAGGGCATACAACTGTAAACCAAAAACCCTAGCTCTCTCCATTAAAAAAGATGCGCACTGATATAGTGGTAACAGCGCTTGTTTTATAAGCAGGAGATCCAGGTTCAAAACGAGCTCTAGACATATTTTCGCGTCACGGTAAGGAGGAAGGCGTGAACCTCCTGGTTAAATGCACTTCCGAGTTGCTCTGCAACAAGACCGTTAGATCTTCTTGGGGGGCACCTAAATAACAAAGAAAAAAATGTATATATATACTTTTAAGTTTGTAGAACCTAATGCGCAAGAGGAAGTCATAAAGGAATGAATCTTAAAATTAATACCAAACGGCCTAGTAAGTGCTGGATGCTAATTTAATACTTATTTAACTAATACTACCCCAAAAGTAGCTAAAAAAATTTAGCACACGACTGCTTTGATATCACAATGGGTTGTTTTGACAGTGCAGAAGTTTGTGAACTGGTGGGCCTATATATATTAGACTCACTATCTAAAATAATAAATAAAGAAGACGTTGGACTATATCGTGACGATAGCCTGATGGTACTTCGTAGAAAAACTGGATGGCAAATAGATAGCTTACGAAAAAACATAACTAGAGTTATAAAAATGATCGGTTTTAAAATAGAGATCCAAATAAACGTACCTACAGTCAACTTCTTAGATGTACCTTTTAACTTAGAAAAAAACTCCAACCAACCTTTTAAAAAACCAAATGAATATCTACGTTACATTCACACTGATTCCAACCATCCTATGCAAATAATAAAGCAAATCTCTATCTCTATCAACAACAGACTATCACAAAATTCCTCAAATGAAAAAAACATTTAATTTATCTATACCAGAATACGAAGATGAATTAAGAAAAAACGGCTTCACTGGTTATAATTTAAAGTATGAACCCTAAAAAAGAGAAGAAAAGAAAAAAAAAAAGTAATATGATATGGTTCAACCCCCCATATAGTAAAAGCGTTTCTACCAATGTCGGAAATATTTTCCTAACTTTAATCAACAAGAATTTTCCAACATCCCACCCCCTAAGTAAACTTTTCAATCGAAACACCATCAAAGTGAGTTACAGCTCCACCAAAAATATTGAAAAAATAATAAAAAGCCACAACAAGAAAATCAGTTCAGAAAGACCAAAAGAATAACACCCTGCAAATGCATAAATAAAGAAAACTGCCCTATAATAGGAAAATGCAGAGCCTCTAATGTTATTTATAAATGTATAGTATTCCCCCTAACAATCCAGAAAAAGTATATATTGGCCTAGCAGAAGGTAAATGGAAGAAAAGATGGGCTAACCACAATAACTCATTCATAAACAAAAAGATGAAACAATCAACCACCCTTTCAAAGTATATATGGCAGATAAAAGAAAACTTAAAAATAACACCCAAATTAACCTGGTCAATAATTAAACAAGTCCCCGCCTACAGCGACGTAACAAAAAAAGTAGAAAATAAAATATAGCAAAAACATTTGCTCAAAAATATAATCTTTTTTGTAATAAAAAGTAGAAAATAATTTTTTTAATTTAAATTTAATAGTTCAGTAAACTAAAGTTTGGCAGATATGTTTCTATATAAACGTTTGGGGAAGGGGGGCTAAGATTTCAGGGTTTTTTGTTCCCATTCTCCTATCACAGTAATACTTTTTTACAGAATCTTTTCGTTTTTAATTCATATTATATCATGCGTGTGACAAAGTCACGCGAGTTTTTTTTATTATTATGTTAGGACCATGTTGTGTTGACATTCGGACATTTTTACAAAACTTAGCGCCTCTCCGGTAATGGGTCATTTTGCAAGTATACTATGACATTTCTTTTCTATTTCAATCCTTATTATATGAATAAGCCTTAGGTATCACATAGCTTTCTTGACATTTTTAAACTCAATACCTACAATACTTACAAATCCTGCAAGAAAAATTGTGTGCAACACTTTGCCGTTAGAAATAACTCCCATTAAAAATTGACAAAACTAAATGTTCTTGTATTTTTGAACTATGATAATAAGCCAACCGAACAGTGTCACGCAACTTTTGAATATTTTTTGGAGAGAGTTTTTGGGCTACGACTGATATTAACTACAAAAGTTATGTGGAACTTTTTGCCTTGCCAAAAAAATGGATTCAAATGTGGCAAAAACTAAATTTTTAAAAATTTTTTAAAAAATCTCAAAATTTTAAACCCGGATTCCGAGTAAACGAAACATTTTTGAAAAAATCTTTCTAAATGTGTTACTTATAAAACAGGAATTATTGAAAGTCAAATAAAAAATAGGTGGTACTCTTAAGTGCTTAATCCACAAAAGTTGATGTTTATTAATTTTCGGTAAATTTTCCCACCCACCCTTAGTTTATTAAGATCTCCTTCCCCCGTTTATTAAATTTTACGATAAAAATCTACAAAATTACTTTTTAGATGTTATTTTCTAATTTTTAAGACTGTCTTAAAAATAAAAAGATATAAAATATATAATATATAATATATAAATATATACATTTACATTTATATATATATATATATATATATATATATATATATATATATATATATATATATATATATATATATATATATATATATATATATATATATATATATATATATATATATATATATATAATATATATAATATATGATATATACATAATATATTTATAATATATATAATATATAATATATAATATATATAATATATAATATATATAATTTATAATATAAATTATTTTAATTTATATTATATATTATAATATATAATATTATATATTATAATATATAATATTATATATTATAATATATAATATTATATATTATAATATATAATATTATTTTGCCATACTTTTTACTAAACCCACAGAATCTCTAAAAATATATCAAAAGATTCTAAAAGAAATCAGTGGAAACCTGTTTTTTTGACGCAATTTTTAACTTTAGATAAGTTGTTATATAGAAAAAGGGGTTTTGTCGTAAAAAACAAAGGTTCCTTTGATTCACTTAGGTTTATTTGACCGTATTCTTTAACAAACCCACAGACTCCCTAAAAATATATTAAAAGATTCCAAAAAAAATCAGTGGAAACCTGTTTTTTTGACGCAATTGTCTAATTTTTTAATTTTAGATAAGTTAATAATATCGAAAAAGGGGTTTTGTTGTAAAAAATAAAAGTTCCTTTGATTCACTCAGGTTTATTTGGCCATATTCTTTAACAAACCCACAGAATTTCTAAAAATATATCAAAAGATTCCAAAAGAAATCAGTGGAAACCTGTTTTTATATAATATATATTATAAATTAATATAATTAAAAAAGATTTTCAACGCTTAATCATTTGAACAAATATCATGTTTGTGTTGATTGTGGTTTGATATTTTAATAATCACGGAAGATTTTATTTAAGTTATATAATCTCACATTAGCAATGTTTGGTTGGACACATTGGTCGCACAACGTTGGGTTTAGTTCGTAAAAACAATCAACTTTCTGCAATGTATCTACGTATATTGGATCAACGTTGATTTATATACATTGAAGTAACGTCGAAATATATACATAAGATCAATGTTGGGTTTAGATCGTAAAAACAATCAAATTTTTTCGATGGTTTTACATACATTGGATCAACGTTGATTTATATATATTGAATCAACGTCAAAATATATACATTGGAACAACATTGGGTTTAGATCGTAAAAACAATCAACTTTTTGCGATGTTTTTACATACTTTGGACCAATGTAAATTTGCCAGATACTTTTAGCTCCGTCGGTTATAATTTTATTATTAACCAAATGACATTGGATCAATGTTGGTTTTGCATTGGAAAAATATGCCAACGTTCGCAATGGTTTTACATACGTTGCCCAATGTAAGTGTGCTAGCTGGGCTGTAGCATTTCAAGAGCTTTAATTCTGTGATCAGAAGATTGGAGGCCATCAATAAATCTCATTTGAATTATACAATCTTCCGCACTTTGGCCATCTTTTCCCAATATTTTGAAGTTGCAAAAATGTAAAGCTTTGCGTAATCTTTGTGCATATGATACAATGTTTTCATTGCTTTGTTATTTTAATGCTAAAAATTGAACTCTTTCAGAAATTATTAATCGTTTTTAAGGTCTTAAACGGGACATAACAATAGTTTAATATCATAGATCATTATCTTTTACCAGCATTTAAAAAAATATTACACTAGAAATTGTTTAGACAAATTTTGAAACCATCGAAAATGGTATAAAATACAAGGTTTTATTAAAAGTCTTGATAGTTGTTTTTCTGTTAGGTCATGGTCAGGCATTAGTTAAGAGGGTCTTCAGTATAAGTACTAATATGCTTAGTAAAAACATGAAAGAAAAGTCACTTGTCTTTTGTGAAAAAAGACAAGTGACTGTTAAGGATCTCATGTTATCTAACAAATTGAAGGCTTAACAAGGAAAAGCAACAATGAAAGACTGATTGTAACGCCTCGTTGAAATATTAATAATATCTAGAGGATATCAATGTGATAATGTTGTTGAATCAAGTAGTATTAGGATTTAAGGAGCAGTAAAATATTTTGAGTAAGTATGAAGTATGGAATGCAAATTATTTTTATCAAACAAATTATTGATTTTTCATTTAAAACAGAAATATAAAAATTTTTATTTATAGAAAGCGGGTTATCTGTTTTCTTTGGGGGGTAAAAATAGGGGTTAATGTAGAAGTTTTAATCCTAAGTTAAAATGATAAAATTTACGTGTTGAAACTGATAATAAAGTTCTTGAACATTATAATGGTTAGGCTCCTAAAAACGCAATATATATATATATATATATATATATATATATATATATATATATATATATATATATATATATATATATATATATATATATATATATATATATATATATATATATATATATACATATATATATATATATATATATATATATATATATATATATATATATATATATATATATATATATATATATATATATATATATATATATATATATATATATACATATATAAATATATAAAACCTCTCAAAAACAACTTATTGAATGCTGTGGAAACGCAAATAAAGAAGTTCTAATTAACAAAGTTAAATGGTCAGCCTATTTTCTATATTATGTGATGATGCCACTGATTATTCTAATGTTAAACAGCTATTTCTTATAATAAGACATATTGATTGTGATAATAGTATTTGCAAAGACTTTTTACAATTTATTGAATGTAAATTACAATTGGTCTTAGTTTTGCCCAAAATATATTTTTTGCGATTGATAATCTTCGTCGTGACTTTATTAAATTTAGAGGTTAAGGATCTGATGGTGGAGGAGCAATGTCTGGAAAATTAAGAGGCGTATCAACTAAAATTAAACTTATAAACCGTAAGACGCTTTTTGTTCAACCATGCAATATTCAGATTGTTAGAAATGTTCTTGATCAAACCAAAGATCTTACTTTATTAACTTAAATGTGCAAGCTGTCTCAATTAGTTTATTATTCCAGGTCAGGCAAAAATGATTGATACATGTAGAACTAAATGGATTTAGAAACTTAGAGGTCTAGATATTTTTTTTCTTTCGCAACCATATTTTATTTTTTTATTCAATGGAAGAGATGACGTGCAATGAAGGTAAGAACTATAATATTATTACATCTTCCCAAACTTCATGTTTTTTAAATCTCATGATAACTTTTTTCTTTATTGTAAGTTTACTTTTAACATATATATATATATATATATATATATATATATATATATATATATATATATATATATATATATATATATATATATATATATATATATATATATATATATATATATATATATATATATATATATATATATATATATATATATAAGCTTTTTTTATATTTTTACTTTTTTTTTTCGCAGAGACAAGGTGCAAGTATGCTACGAGTTAGCTAGAAACGTACGTTGGAGATGTCTTGAAAAGAGCGTGGGATAGAAAAGGCGTCGAATCCGGCAAAAAAGTAAACCATGATGACATGCCAAGTATTTAAAGGTAAACCATTATGACTTATGCCAAACCTCTTTTATTTAAAATAAAAATTTTTATTATATAGCAGCTCATTGTTTTAAATATGCTTTGTTTGATGTTCAAATTTAAAACAAACTCCTATCCATTTACTTTCAAGATATTTTTTAAATCTGTAATTTGAATTATATTTTATTTTTGTGTATACTTTTAATTACAAAGCGGGTTACCTTTTTTGTTGCGTTTTCTGAATCTTAAATTTTTGTCCCCAAAACCAAACAAACTCTGTGATTACTAAAATTTGCTCATTGCATAATGAATGTATTTTCTGAAACACCTTTTTTGACCAATTTTGTATAAATGTACTTAAACGGAAGGTCTTCTTTAAGTTCCTATAAAACATCTTAAGAACGTCCTGAAAGGACGTAATTAAGTGTCTAATCTATTATCAGTTTAGAAAGCGCCGAAGTCTGAACGTTCATTGTACGTTTTTTGTGCGTTCTTGTGTCTGTCGGATAGCATGTGGCAACATGCAAACTATTAGAGCAGTGGCCACACAGCCAGCTATAATTGACAATTGGTTTATACAATAAGCAGCAGCAAGTAATGAACATAATTTAGGCGATAAGCCCTATCATATATTTAATTGTGATGAATACATTTGAATGTGATGAAAAGTTATCTGTAGAAAAGAAGCAAAAAATCCTAAAAAGCATAGCAAGAATGAATTAAAAGCAAATGAAAACAATCTTGACTTGTTTTGACGCTTTTGGCAGTTATTTAATTCATCAGATAATCTAAGGTTTTTTTTAACTTAGATATTTAAATAAACATCTAAGTTAAAATAGTAAACTTTTCATTGCTTTTTTAAATTTAAGGTTTAACCCATTAAGGTATTTGAAAACTTCAATCATTAGAAAAGTTTCGAAGATGCATTCTTGGGTTATTTTCCAAATTTAAAATTTCACCAAAAGATAAATTAAATCTTTTATGGACTATGTGGAGTGCTTTTTTATAAATTTGGTTGCCGTTGCCGTTGTATTTTGAGAAAAATATCCAAATCAAAAAGCAGTATTAAAAATTAGAAAAAAATATACGCGTTAATTAACTGAGTTTTTTATAAGAAAAAACTTCTTATTTGAGAAAGAGCAAAACATTTACTATTAGCTTTTCTACTTAAACTTTTAAATATGATCACCAAGCTTTAAATCCTTTTTAATTATCCATTAAATCTACACCAATTCACCAAGCACACCGTTAAGAATGTCATATCGTGAGGTTTTGCTCAAAAGCTTTGCTACTTTGAATTATGCCATTCAACAAGCTGGAAAAGATATAAATAAATGAGTGTTAAATATGCTTAGAGATCAATTGACACTAATTCTATATGAAAATGTTTAAAAAGGTGAGAGAATAAAGCGACCAGCTACTTACAGCGAGACTTCGGCGGACGCCGTAGTTTTTGATAAAGTTGAACAAGCAACAAAAATACAAAAATTAGACAAAGAAGTTGCAAAGGAATTGTTTAAAGAGCGAGAAAAAGCTAGAGAGTCCAAAAAGAAGAAAATGCATAGACAATAGAAGATAAAGTTGAAACAAAGTCAGTCGGCTAAACCATCTGGTAAAAGAGATCGAAAATCATAGAATTAATCGGAAGACTCAAACTTTAAAAAGCAATTTGGTATCTGAAGATCGTCTTTGTTATTCTTGTGAAATCATTGGAGTTTAGATAACCATTGCTTCAGCTTAGATAACCATTGACTTACATGTGAGCAGTGTTCTAACTTTTCATGGATTGCATGAGTTGTTATATATCGTTTAACTATGGAATTTATTTGCAATGAATGTGAATAAATTAATTAATTTTTTTTTTTTTCAGCTAAAACAGTTCCATTTCTTTAACAGATTAACTTAATTAATTTACTGTTAGTAGTAATTGTGTATGCGTTTTTATTTTATTTTATATGCATAGAATGTTAATAACCCTTCCCAGCTAGCACACTTACATTGGGCCAACGTAAGTAAAACCATCTACACAAACATGATTTTTGTTCCGATGATTAAGTCTTTTCAACTTCATAAATATATAATTTAAGTTTACGTTACGGCTGAATATATATATATATATATATATATATATATATATATATATATATATATATATATATATATATATATATATATATATATATATATATATATATATATGTATATATATATATATATATATATATATATATATATATATATATATATATATATATATATACATATATATGTATATATATATATATATATATATGTATATATATATATATATATATATATATATATATACATATATATATATATATACATATATATGTATATATATATATATATATATATATATATACATATATATATACATATATACATATATACATATATACATATATAAGTATATATATATATATATATATATATATATATATATATATATATATATATATATATATATATATATATATATATATATATATATATATATATATATATATATATATATATATATATATATATATATATATATATAATATATATATATATATATAGCCGATGATGGGCCAACAAAATGCGCGACATTGTTTTAATGTTTTACGAACGTATGTGTGTTAGCTGGCATATTTGGGATGGTGTGAAATTGTATCGTGTAATAAAATCATGAAGTTTGTTTTAAAATTTTCTGCTACTGTTACTCTATTGAAACTCTTCATTAAAGCGAGACCCGTAGCTTTAGAGATCGTATTGATAAGCTAGGATGACGTTTTATGAATGACGAGAACCAATCAGGTCCAGTAGATTTTTTTTTTTTTCTAGTAACTACTACTACTTTTTTTTAGCGCTTTTTTGTTTAGCGCTACATTTGTCATATGCATTCACACGAGAAATCCTTCGTACTGAATTAATCAACAAGGAAATTATTGTGTTACAATTGTTAATGGTTGTGCAAATAAAAATTTACAAAACTTTAATAGTTGTCTATAAGGAATTATTAGGCATCTAAGGAGTCTCCCAATAAGGAAAAATCATAAGAAATATTACAAACTCGTTGATAGATTTTAGTTCAAATACTTAAATTCCAAAATGTCCGCAGATAACCGTTTAAACTCTGCCTGATTTAGTGCAACTTTTTTAATTCCACTAACTCTGGCATAGTTTATTGCTAGGATCAAAATATTTCACTGGGAATCGAAAATTTTACATAAAAAAAAAAAAATTGTCACCTAACTATTTTAAAGCTAAGAGCGCAAGTATACTAACATATCGGCATAGCGCCAGTTTACTAACATATTAACATTGTCCTTATGTTAACAGGGTAAGAGATTTCAAAGTTTCTGTTCTCTTTTCGTGTCCAAAGTCTCTCCGGTTTCCTCTACATTCGTGAACTTGTAAACAAATGGGTGAAAACCAAGTGTAAACAAGGTTTAACCAAGGTTTTTTTTTTACGGGTTAACAAAGTTTAAAATAAACTTAATTTAATTGAATCAGAAAATTATTAAGTAGTAATTTGGATTTTTTTTAATTTATCTATTCTTTCATTTTTTTCAATAGCTATAATTTTTTCCAATTAACTTCGTTGTTTTCTCAAAACAACTCAGAGCACCGCGAAAATGCATTTTACCAGGAAGTTCACGCTTCCTTCCTTACAGTGACGCGAAAATATATCCAAAGCTTGTTTTGAACCTGGATCTCCTGTTTCTTAAGCAAGCGCTCTATTCATTGCGTCACGGCCGTACTTTTAAATTGTTAAATTTTTAGTTATTTTAATAAAAGCATTTGTATATAAAAACATATATTAAAGAATTTCGATAAGAAGAGGAAATAGAGGAGCTATGCAATTAACCTACCTATAACGCGGAAATACCTAGTTGCTAAGCTGTATATGTGTACAGAAAAGGATATGAAAACACATCCGTTAAGAAACCAGACCCGCTAGTAAGTAGAAAAGCAAAGATTTCATGTTACACCGGACGCTAAAGTAAAGATGCCAGAAGTACAAGATGTCTCTTCATGCTTAAAGGAGCGCTGTTATCGCTTCTCGGCCTAATGGCTAAGATCAAGTGTAGTATCTGTTCTTGATTTAAGTCCATTTGGGCAAGCTAGAGATCCTAACTAGTATAAAAGAAGGTCTACTGGCCTTCTGAGAGTGAGTTTTACTTTTCCCCTTTCCACGGGTTACAAGTTTTAAGTGAAATAAAAGTCTACTGGCTTTTAGTGAATATTGAGTGGCTGAGAGGTTATAGAGGTCGTAGATCTCAGTTAGTTATTAGAGTGACTGTGAGTATTAAGAGGTTGGCTAGACCTCTTTTAGGTCTACTGGCCTAAGAGTGTGTCAAATTTTATTATATATAAGTACTTTTTACCATGCTACAAATAGATCTCAAAGCAAACAAGGAAATAGATACTACAAATGCGGCTAGTACAACCCCAATTAAAACTTATGCGCAAGCTACAAGCATCATCGATGCACATGCTGCAACAAATAAAAATACAAACGAATATAGTTTGCTTAAAAATACTCTCTTAAGTAAAGTAACAAGTAAACTTAGCCATAACGAAATCTTATTAGATATTGAAGACGCTGGGTACGATAAATACCTCTATGGTTTTCAACAAATTTGTAACTGGTCATTTATTGAACTTGTAATGAAAAACGACAAAGTTAAGAACACAATCCTGGAAAAAGGAATTAATATAAATGGTGAATTACACCACTTTTACCAATCAACCCCTAATAAAAATATCAGTAAAAGGGTAACAATATTCATTTTTAGACTGCCAATAGAAAAGAGTAACTTTCCTGCTGGTAAGCTTTTAGAAGAGCTTGGGTACGTAAAACATATCAGGACTAGACCCATTCTAAAAAGAATACCGAAAAACGGAACGCTCTACTACTCGGGCATAATAGTTGTAATAATGGACAAACTGACTCAACCAATCCCTAGATTCATAAACTTTAAAGGCTATGAAGTTAGGGCTATTTACACCGGACAGGAAGATGTGGGAAAGCCATAAAATAAAAATATAACTAAGAAGAAAAAGGAAGACCAATTAATTAGCAATACCCCCTTAGAAATACCACTTGTAGAAACACAAAAGCTAATTAATATAGCAACAAACAAGGAAAATGAAAACGATAGAGAAACGAAAGAGCAAGTGGAAGTACAAGTAACACAAATATCAAAAAATCCAGTACGGTCCCAAACGACAACTAATCAAGAAACAATCAACGAAAATGAAAATAGTAAAAAAGATGAAAACGATAACGAAGTAGATAAAAGTAACGAAAAAGATAAAGGAGAAAATAAAAACGTTGACGATGATTATAAATATGATGATGATTAGTCAAGTCGTTGAGAGTGAGGAAGAAAGATGAAAGTAGTGAAGAATATTATGAAGAGTTAGAAAAACTTAATACATCGAGCCATATTGAAAGAGTGGACTATAACTGGAAGTTATTTAAAAACTTCGATAGACTAAACTGTAATAAGGAAGAGCTAAAAAATTTAAAAAATTTAAAAAATATGAGTGGATACAATATGACAAAGCTAAACCCTTTTATGAATGGATTGAGAAAAAAGAAAAAAATGAACTACTAAAACCAACGGCATTTCAACAAATGGATTCAGGTGAAATGTATTCATACAAAATGAAAGAATTTAAAAATTTTAATAGAAAAACAGCAGAAAGAAATGAAATTCATAAATACACAGCCTGTAGGAAAGCGGAGTCCGAACAACGTTAAAAAGAATGCACACAGCTTCTTAAGGACTATTAAATAAAGCAAAAAAAAAGAAATCTTAAAAAACAAATCTATAAATCAAAAAGACTTAAACTTACACTACAAGTAGACAGTTAAAATCTAAAACATTTTAAAATAAAAAATAACCAAAAAAATAAAAAAACATAAAAACCCAAAAAAATTATAAACAACCATATGAACTGACAAGAAATCTTAAACAAGAAAAACAAAATGAAACAAAAATATAAAATCTCAAAATAAACAAATAAAAATTATCAAATTAAAAAACCGAAAACACTAGCTAATCCGTGGATGAAAAAATCGCTGTTAAAATGTTCTAAAA
>NC_061162.1:7134776-7177276 GCF_022113875.1 Hydra vulgaris
TGATAATGAGCAGAAATTGAAATCTGGTTAGTAATTTGTATTTAATAAAAACTCCCTTAAAGTGTATACGCAATCTGCTTCGCATATTCTAAAAGAAAAACATGCGCTTTGTTTAAATAAAAAACCAAATCAGCAAATGTTCAAAGTATTTAAGTGTCGATAATCTTCTTTAATACTGATTCAAAAAATTCATTTGATACAAGTTCTTTTTAGGTTTATTGACTAGTTTCAAAATCTGTTTTTCATGAACAAGCTAAAATTATTCATGTCGATGTATACCTAAAATAGTGAGGGCTGCTGGGCTAAGATTAGGACTTTTAGACGCCTAGACGTGTTAGAAGCCACTTTTAGCTTTTAACTAGTTCTTTTAGTTAAAACTAAGAAGAAAAAATTGGTGCTAAAATATTCTTACATTTGGGGCCAGGACCCATGACGTCAAACTTATTCCAGTCAACCAAAAAAAAATTGTGAATTTAAAAAAAAAAAAAAGTATGTTATACAAAAGAGCTTGTCAAGTGGAACAAAAAATATCAAAAACCATATGCTGAAAGCGTTTCCTTCTCGAGATATACCACTTTTAAGAATGTATAAAATACAGGCCCAGAGTTTACAGACTCGCATAACAAGACTAAAATAATAGTTACTTCAATCCAGGTTTACAATATATTAATAATGCATTTTGTGAAAAGTCTTGCAGGCAAAAAAGGGGCAGCATTGAACATTTTTAAAACTTTTTTTTCAAAAACCATTTTTTATTCATTTTAATCAATTTGAAAACAATGATAAAGGAATGAAATTGCAGTGTTTGTACGATTTTAAGCTAAAAATATATAATAAATTAAGTCAATAATCTTGCGTTTTAAACACAGATAAAAATGTTCAAAGCTACCCTAGCCTGGGGTAGTTTTGATTCTACCTGAGGCAGCTTTGAATCATTATCAGCAAATGAAAATAACTGAAGTTTAAGATATGAAATTTAAGATATAAATTACTATATTTTTTAATTTCATTAATTTTTTTTTCATGAAGTTTCTTTATTTGATGTTCCCTTAGATTTTTTGTCTTGCGTAAAAGATAAATTTTTTAAATTTCTTCTCTCTCTAGAGTGTCAGTGAGAACCTTAGGTTCGCTTGAACTTAGATAATAGTATGATTAATATCTTTATCTATAATTTCTGTTTCTCTCTTTTTCTTATAGTTTCGAATCAGTTTTAACTTTGAATCAGAAAAAAGGCCGTAATAATGAAACTTTATTAGTGCGGAAAATCTAAAAAACAAATCAAAAGTGCTCCGTAATGTTCAAAAGTGCCCCGACAGCATCATTATTAATAACCATGATTTTCCAATCTAAAAAAGCTCAACTTTTTATATTTTCTGCAAAATTGAAAAGGTTATGACCTATTCCGTCTTTTAAATAATATAAAACTCGTTACTTGCTAAAAACGGGGTTTTTAGCTAGTAACAAGTTTTATATTAACTAAAAGTCATTTCAGGAAAGACAAAAAACAGTTATGAGCGTAGATATTATTTTCAGAAAAAATTTAATAATACTAAGTTTAAATTTATAAACGCTTCACAAATTCATTTTTTCAAAGCTATCCCCTTTCTCCCCTACTAAAATACTAAATGAGATAGAATTGTAATCAAAAGAAAAGCATGTAGTATTTCCTAACCACAATATAAAAAGAAATACCCAGAGAGTAGTCATTATTTACAAAATCGCGTAGGTAAACAGAGTTCACAAAGCTACTGAAATAAAAATGTGGAAGGTAAACCCTTTTTATTTTAAAAATGACATTATTAAAAAAAGTTCACTTTCGAACATCGCAAAACATTTTGTTAGATCACTATTGAAAAATGCAAATGGTTACAACAAAATTAGACTTTTATTTGATGACTATATTAGTCAGTCTATTAAAACTAGAACAAGATCGAAGCGAACATCTGGAAACAATATAAAGCACAAGGTTTCCGATAAAGGAGATATTAGCAGTTTTTCATATTATGCAATACTGAGTCTTCGCCAAATGAAGTTACTCTTTAAGGTATTGAGCGCTTAGCAGACAACACATATGGATTAAAAAATGTGCCTAATAACATATCAACCTTGGTTAAGCTTCTCTTTTCAAAGTATCATCAAGATGCTGTCCAGTTACCACCTACCGTAAGCGCTCTAAAATACAAAATATTTAGTACTCGTTTTTTATGTCTATCGTTAAAAAGATCTTACAAACGTTTACACAATTTTTTTTTTTTATGGTTTTGGTTGGAAGATCAATAGTGAATCCCATGATCCATTATTAACAGAATGTTTTCCTGCTCCATGAGTTTAATTAAATTTTTGTGGATATAGTGGTGATTGAAGTACAAAGAGACGTAAGTGTTATAAAAAAAATATTGCTTGTACAGATATGTGTAAATACATAGGTTGTGTAAACACCGATACAATTGAAATGACGAAAAGTTCGAGAATTGGATACATCTTATATAGAAGACTAATATTTGTATTTATAAGCTTGTATTTATCAAATTTTATTAGTTTTACTATCATTAATAGTGCGTTGTGTTATTTAATTGATCTTTTTATAAAAAATATAGTTTTATCTATATTTACCTAATAAGTCGTAAAAATGTTTAAATGTTTTTGTTTTACTCGAAGAATTCTTTCAAACCACTTTTTGCCTGAATAAGGCAAAAAGTATGATATGGTTTTTCTTTTTTGAAAAATATATATAAATTAATAAATTTCCATTAAAACAATCCTTCATTCATATATTTAATAGATAATTGCTTTGAACATAAATTTACATTAAAAAAAGTTCACTAAGTTAAATTATTTTGGATATATAAAAAAATTGAAACAAAAAATCTAATTTTTTTTTTGTCTTCTTGTGCCGGTCTGATAATTCTGGTTCTATAATTTATATACTCTATAACGTGTTTTATCTTGGGAAGGAAATGTTTTCAGCTTAAGGTTTTCCCATAATTTTTGTTCCGCTTTACAAGCTCATTCGTATAACATATATTTTTTAGATTTACAATAATTTTTTTTTTGTTAACTTAAGTAAGTTTTACGTCATAGGTCCCGGCTCCAAATGTGAAAATTTTTCAGCACCCATTTTTTTCGTTTTGCTTTTAATCTAAAGAACAAGTTGAAAGCAAAAAATTGCTTTTAACGCACGAAGTAAAACTAAAATAAAATAAAGTTTTATTTTATTAACAACCGACGAATAGTAGTTGTTCATCAGAAAGTGTCAAAAGTTATTTCATCATTCATTATAGTATTATTATATTGTAGTATTGTTATAAGTATTCATTATAGTTATTGTTCGCGCATGCACATTGGAGATATTAAAATTTGTATGTTTTTTTTGACAAAAGCGTAACTTTAGGAACATCGCTTCTTTTTTACTTTACAAAGAAAATAGTCGTATGAAAAAAAAATTATTGTAAAAGTTCCAGTCACTATTTTAAGTTAGACTTTTTTTTTAAATTGCCGTTTTTCAGGATCTATAGACTGTTTATTGAAAAAAAGGCTTTTCGGGTAAGTTGGCAAAATTATCACAGGGTAATTTGGCTCATAGCATTTAGTTAAGGAAAAAAAAATTAACCTTTATAAAATTACTTTTTTTTTCTTTAATTTTTAACAGTATTGAAAAAATTTATTCTTACAAAAAATTTTTTTTTTTTTTTTCACAATTAAAAAGTGGGCTACTGTTTCAGCTGTTATACATATTATTATTTGGTATCAGCTAAAAGTAATATTAAATTTTTTGATGCGAAAATAATAGTAAAAAAATAATTAAAAAAATAATAGTAAAAAAATTTCTATTAATTTTGCTCTTAATATTACATTAATAATCATTTTTATAGTTTGCGCTAACTTACCTCGTGGTGGGGTAAGTTGGCGCAATTATTTTTTTTTGAGGGCCCGGGAAGACCCCAAGGTTTTTTTTTTTTTTGTAATAGAATGCAACTTTTATAAATTACTCAAAATCATACTCTTTGAGACTACACTTATATATTTTAAAAAAAATGTGCACTGTGCACTTATATATTTTTAAAAAAATGTGCGACTGCAGAGCTCATAGAATAAAAACCGAGTCATCTAGCTCAAGTCACCCCTTCTTTATTATTCTTTATTATTTAAAAATTTGAAATATTTCTAAATGTTCAATTATTGTTGGGCTGATCAAAAATATTTTATAGTTTCGGCTTATTTATTATAAATCTGGAATTGTTTTTTTATTTGCCACTGAAGATACTCTACGTGTTAGGAGAATTGATTTCAGCTCTTCTTTTTGATGAAAACAGCTACTACAGTTTTACCGCTAGTTAGCATACACGGATGTTGCATAGAACAATATTTTAAGCCTTGTTGACTACGCATAATTGTTTTTTTTTTTGAGTTGAATATCAATTTAAGATCTTTTCGATTAATTCCTTTTAAATTCATTATAAAAATTGTGAAAAATATAAAACATTATTTTTAATAATTGTTAAAGAAGTTTATTGAAATATCTAATTTATTTGGACATAATTTGGACATCATAATATCATAAGGATTTATTCAGACATTGTAAAAATTTATTTGTATTAGCAATAGACTCAGAAATTACCGTATCGATTCAAATATATATACATTTTTTTTTTAAAAAATGCATATAAAATGATTATGTTTATGATGACAGCGTTAGCATTTGTTTCTTATTACAAGTATTATTATGTTTTTCTCCTCTTCTCAGTGACATTTTCTTTAAGCAATTTTTCTTTGCATATTTTGAAGTAAGTTTAACGTTAAACTTGTTGATTTACAGAAAGCGTTTGATGCAATAGATCATTCAGTTTTGATGCAATAGATCATTCAGTTTTGATGCAATAGATCATTCAATTTTGATGCGATAGATCATTCAATTTTTTTGAAGAAATTAGAATACTATGGGATTAGAGGCATACCCTTTAAATGGTTTACTACATATTTAAACAAAAAAACACTATTAGACTCTATCTTGTTAAAATATTCTAATGGTGTTCCTCAGGGTTTAGTATTGGGACCATTGCTTTTCCTTCTTTATATTAATGATCTTAAGACATCCATTAAGTTTGCTACCCTTTACCACTTTGCTGATGATACTAATCTAATGCTTACTAATAAACCCCTTAAAAAAATTTTATATTAACCATGGTCTTGCCTATTTAGTTCAGTGGTTTCGCTCCAACAAACTTTTACTAAACTCTGATAAAACTGAACTCGTTATCTTTAAATCAAATCAAATAAAAATCTATAAACATATGAACTTTAGATTAAGTGACAAAAAAATTGAACCTGTTAACTCAATTAAGTATTTTGGTATAAAAATTGATTCAAATCTTTCCGTTTTGTCCTACTGTAAAGACTTAGCAATGAAGCTAAGTAGATCTGATTGCATGTTGGCCAAAATTCGCCATTATGTTAATCTTGAGACACACTTGAACATATACCATACTATTTTTGGCTCTCGTCCCAAATATGCATGCCAAGTTTAGGGACAGTCCCATCAACAAGCTCTTATCAGGTTATCCCACCTTCAAAACAAGGCTTTAGAAATTATTTATTTACAGAATTTTAATTAAAACTATGTGAATATATTTAGCTTTTAAGCTGTCAATATTTCTGGAACCGCCGACACAATAACCTTCTTTTGCCTTTCATCAATTTCTATTCCAAAAGTGCCGACACTCATTATCACCTTCGTTCCAATAGCAGTTTAAACCTTGCTGTGTCTAAACACCGCTCTCATAACTACGGGCATAAATTTATAAAATATCAAAGCATTAAAACTTGGAATAACCTGCCATGTGAACTAAAAGCTCTCAGCTTATTCTCAACCTTTAAAACCAGTTTATTCTACTTTGTATTAAAAAAATACTGTTAATATTTATAATTTTTATAATCAATTTTTGTTGTCTTTACTATTGTTTATTTAATTTCTACAATATATTTTGTTGTCTTTACTATTATTTATTGATATTTTTATACATTACTATTAACTAATTTTAATTATTTTAACTAATATTAACATAGGCGTAGAGTATGGGGTGCAACGGGGGCAGGCTGCCCCCCCCCTTGAGTTAACCTTGCCCTCCTTGAAAACTTGTTTGCCCCCCTTGAAGTTTTATTTAATCTAGTAATAATTATTATTTTTATTTTTTATTTTTAAACAGAGGAAGAAACCATTGGAAGAAATCAAGTTTTTTCTGTAAAAAGTGAAGAAATAAATAATCCAGCTAAAAACATACTAATAAAAAAAAAGTTTTTAAGATAAAAACTCGGAAAATTGGAATCTTTTTTTCAGATATAAAATTTTTGTGATAAAATAAAACTTCAGATTCCATCTTTTGATCTCAATTTGAGATTTCTTTTATCCATTAAACTAGTTTTAAAAGTAATTTTTTCATCCATTAAACTAGTTTTAAAAGTAATTTTTTTAGCAACGTATTTGTTTTTGTGTAGACTATATATTAATGAAATTAAATTTTAAGATTCAAATAAAAAAAGTATCAATTACAAAATCTTTACAGAAAGCCATTTAGACAAGGTACCTTGGTGTACTTGACTTAACGGTAATAAAACTTTTTTTAAACAAATTTCAAAGTAACGGTGAGTTCACTTGACGATAACTTTAAGAAGTTAAGAAGACTTCAAACAAATCTACAGCTGATGTTTCGAACTTTGGTCTTTCTTTTTAGAACTTTAAAAAAAAATTCAAATCGAAGTTTTACTAAGTTTCATTTTTATACAGAGTGCTATAAAAGACAGAGTGCAAAACAAAAACAAAAAATAAGTAAACGTATATTAAACTAATAGATCTTGTCTAACAGTTTCTTTGATTAAGTTAACATAATTTCAATTTATTAAAGATTTAAAACTTACATAAATTAAAATTGCATTATAACTTTTTAACTTTATATAAGTAATAAGAACTAGGACTTGAAATTTGTAAATGAGGTAATACTTATACCATAATATAATATAAGTATTATAGTATAAGTATTATCTTGTAATATAAATGATAAGATAATACTTACACTATACTTTTATATTATAAAACTATATATATAAAGTTATAAACTTATATAAAACGATTTCATATAGTGAGGATTAAGAGAAAAAATGTTCGTGTTAATGCTTCGATAATTAAAAAAATAAGATGATCAAGCATTTTGCAGTGGAAACTTTATAGTAACAATTTCTATCAAATATTTTTTAAATGTAATCTCATTAGCAGAAAATAAAATTTTACATTAAGATTAAATTAAAAATTACTAATAAAATAATAAACTCATAAACATGTGTTTTGGATCAGTGTTTTCTCTGCTTTATGCGTTACCTAAAATCTTCCTAGTATACCGTCTACCGCTTGTTTATCATGCCTTGTTCTTGTGCAATATCGTCTTCTCCATTCGTAACCTTATCGTCTGATTTCGTAACCTGATTTGTAACAGCAAAAAACTAGGGCAAAAGAGTTACCAATTTAAATGTACATTCATAAATCAAAATTAAAATTACACAGAACAAGTTTACATATAGAAGACTTTATGAATAGAAGTTTTCCGAAATTTCCTGTACTATCCAAGTTTATTTTTGACATTAACAAATTAGTAACGTCGCGACATAACATATGCAGTAGTTTTTAGCAGCGCTGTTCCACCAATTTTCTTTAGCAAATATAAACTAAATTAAGCTAAAATGCATCCAAAATAAATAAAAAAACACTTAGTTATTAAACCTCTTGATTATAACAAAGATGAATACCTCCTGTTACACAATCATACTACGAGAGACCAGAAACTCATAATGTAAACTGTATCAATGAGGTTATCAATAATTTTTAAAACATCGAAGTCCATTAATTTGTTTGCATTTAAAAAGGTAGATTGTCGCGAAAATAGCTTTTTAACTTCCATAAGTTAAAATGGCGCATCTGAAACTCGTTTATTATTTACTTATCAGTCGTTTTGCTTTCAGTTGTTGCGAGGAAGTGAATCTTGAAAACGCATTTGAGTCTGATTTAATTACTTACCCAATGAAAATTATTTTTCATTGGCTAAATAATTTAATTTGTCAGTTTTTAATTGATATAACAACATTAGACTAAAAATTACTCTTAACAATCTAATTTTATCTTTAATTTAGAGATAAGAAACAATAAAAATTTTTTTACATTTTTTTGACAAGAAACCTTTGGCAGCCATTGCAACCGAGGTATTGGCAAGAAAGAGTCCCAGCACTATAAGAAATGATGAATTTCTTATAGTAATGAAAATCCATTGTGTTTATTATATTTGAATAAATTAATAAATTATTATTTATTACTTTATTTAACTATAATGTATAGATTTAAAAAATATTTGATAGAAATTGTTACTATTATGTTTCCACTGCAAAACACTTGATCATTTAATTTTTTATCGAAACATAAACAAGTATAGTGCACGAACAGATCTTTAATAACTATATCTTATTTACAAATTTCAAGACCTAGTTAGCTCTTATTACTTATATAAAGTTAAAAAGTTATAATGCAATTTTAACTTTTGTAAGTTTTAAAACTTAAATAAATTGAAATTATGTTAAATAAATCAAAGAAACTGTTAGACAAGATCTTATAGTTTAATATATACGTTTACTTAGACTAAATCTAAACGTTTTATATACGTTAATTAGACTAGATTTAAACGTAAATTAGACAAGACTCAAACGCTTTTTATACGCATAATAATTCTATAACAGACGTCTAAAATAAGTTTGAATATAGACGTTTTATGAACGTTTATTCTAAACGTTAATCTGGATTTTATTCTAAACGGATAATCGACCAAATCTGAACGTTTTATCATAACGTTGTTTTGACGTTTAATAGACGTTTGTGTATTTACCGGGCGTATATTTGAAATCTATAATTATTTACGTTTAATTAAGGTCAATTAAAAGTTTACAATATTGACTAATAGTTAGTCGATATTCTAAACGTTAGATCAACGTTTAGTAAACGTATTTATAAAAAAGTTTGAAATATACATTTCAAATTAAGCGTCGATTTTTAGTCAATAGTAGGTCTGTAAACGTTTTATCCATTTTTCGACCAATTTTGACTAAATATTGACCAATTCTGAACCAATCTAAGTTTACTGGGAAAGTTATGTTAAATTATCTTTAAAATAAAACAAACAAAAAAAACAAAAGATTAAAAAAAAAACAAAAAAACATGGTAGAATAAAACAAAAATGGCTAATATTGAATAAAACATAAATGGTTTAAATGAAAATAAAAACAAATCATATATAACTGTATATAAAATATTTATATCACTATTAAAAAAATTACTATTAACTAAAAATAAAGCAATAAATGACAAACAAAAAATTATAAGTAAAATTATTTATACCTAAAAACTACTAAAAAAAAAAAAAAAAAAGATTACTACAAGACGACATAAGGACAAAACTACATTAAGCTAACAAAAATAAATAATAGATGAAAAATTAAAAAAATCTTGATTTGCTAATCTTTTTCGTATGCTTTTGCTGATGTTTAAATAGTTTTTTTTTTCTGTTTATATATATATATATATATATATATATATATATATATATATATATATATATATATATATATATATATATATATATATATGTATATATGCTGATAAAAAAACGACTTTGTTAATCATGATTTTTTATTTAATACACAAAGTGGATATAAATGCAAACATAGAAGAAGAAAGAATTAACAATGAAATATCTCTTCTTGAAAGTCCAGCATTTCATCAGGGAAAATTTTTTAAAATTTCACCCTTTTTTCGTGAACATAGTGTATGGGCAGGAGAAACTGATTCTGATAAGGTAAAGAATGTTTTTCTCTTTTTTTAAAAAAATATATATTTTATAGATTACTTCTACATGCCAAACCCTTGTATATACATATATAAACAGCAACAGGCAGCATTTATATATCTATATACATAAACGCAACCCTCGGCATTAGAATGAGTCAGAATGAAGTCAGTAATAATTTGTCGACCTCAATTTTTAAGAGGTCGGCATCATGTCGGCAAAAAATTTGATACAAAGGTCTTACTATAAAATATTGAAATGCCATCGGTAGTTTTTTGCCAATATCAAACATTTTGAGGTTGGCAGTTAGGTTGGCGTTGCCGAATGCCGAGGTTTTTAAATGTGTGTGTGTGTGTGTGTGTGTGTGTGTGTGTGTGTGTGTGTGTGTGTATGTGTGTGTGTGTGTGTGTGTGTGTGTGGTGACCTAACTGGCGACCTGATAGTGTCTGAGGAATTTTATAAATTTATTATCATTTAGAAACTTTATTTGCTATTTCAAGTAAAATAAAAATGACAAAACGAACGATTATTTCAATTCTAAATAAAATAATTAGAATAAAATCAAAAAAACTAATGTTTTCTTTACTTTATGTTCTGAAAAAAAAAAAATTTTAAATCCCTGCGAAACAAATGTATTATATAATTCTTTAAATAAAATAGTTCAAATAAAAACAGAATAAAAAACATTTAATTTAATGTCTAAATAAGATAATTAAAATAAAAACAGCAAAACGAATGTTTTATTAAACTCTGAACAATTTTATCTAAAATCAACAGCAACATAAATGTTTTAATTAAATTCTATATAAAATAATTTAAGTTAAAATAAAAAACGGAAAATTTTGATTAAAATCTTTAAGAACATTATAATTAAGTTTAATATAATAAAAAAAAAATCTGAATAAAATTATTTTAAAAGAGTACTCCAAAACAAACGTATTTAATTTTCTAAATAAAATAGTTAAAATAAAAGTTGAAATATATAATTAAATTAAAAGCAAAAAAACATTTGTTCAATTAAGTTTGGATCTTGTTTTTATACCAAGTTTGTATATGGTCGTTGCTTTAGGCTTAATTTTCATTTTTTTTTTTAATTTTAATTACTTTTTAAGTATCAATCATACTTTATTTACGCATAATTATAATTACTTTAAGTACCAAGCATACTTTATTTATGCATAATTACTATAATGATTTTAGGTTTAATTTGAGTTTAAAAAAAATCTCATTACAATGCTAAAATGATATTTTCAAATACGCAGGTAACTAAAAAATGTGTTGCATTAAATTTGACACTCTTGCAAAAAACAATAGAAATAATTCTGATGAGCAGGTTTAAAACTCATTTGGAAATGCTAAGATATATTTAAAAAGATTTATATTTTTACAGAGTTTAAACAAAATAAAAAGCAAATAAAAGATTTTAAATGCACATATCAAAGTCCCTCCAAAGTCCTAAATTTTGTACTGCTTAGTAACAAAATTATGTAAACTTTAGTTTAAAAAATAATGCAGACAAAATTGTTTAGTTAAAAATATACAACCAGGAAAAGACTTTAGCTTGTTGTTCCTTTATTTATATACTTTTCCTGAGTCATCTTGCTTGATGCGCCAATAATAGTCTGCTACCATGTGTTTGTCCCAACTTCTTTGGTAACAATCTTTGATTATCTTAAGATCTTTATTGAACCGCTCTTCTTGCTCTTTACTCACATCTCCAAGATTATCATAAAACTTGTGAAAAATGAAGTTTTTAATTTTGCATTCTAGAGCACAAAAGGCTTTCAACATTTTATCAACTAAATCTGCATAGTTTTCTGCTATCATGTTTATTTCCATTAAAGTTGTTAACAACAACATCAAACCACAACCAAACTGTTTTCTCTTTGCTATTCATTGTTTAAATGAGTTTTTTGTTCATTTATAAGATAGAGAGTTTGTGGATTATTAAAAACTTCATCCTTTTTTTCTATTGACAAACCTGGTAATTCTATAGCTATGTACTGAAAGCAAACAATATCAGCTTTTAGTGTATTAACAAGTTGTTTCATGAAGCAGATTTAAGATGGAGCGGTGAAAAAACTTTTTTTCACTCCCAATATTTGTCAATATATTCCCACTGTGAAAGTGTTGTGACCGGGCCATTCTCTTTGTATCCAATAATAATTTTTTGCTCGACTGTCTCACATACAGAGAAAACATGGAAATTCAGTAAAACCTTTCTGCTGACCAAGAAAAATGTTAACAAGTTTTAGAACTACACAATTTTTTTTTTTACACTGATTAACTTCCAACAAGGCTGGCTTTAATATAACGGTTAGAAAAAAATGATTTGGTAATCTCAAAAATTTTCTCAGACACACCATATGAAATAACCTTATGGAGAAGACCAGCATGCCAAACTTTTTCGAAAGCCTTAGATATGTCAAGAGCAATACCCCTAACCTCTCGGCCTCTTTAATTTATAATAGCCCTAGCTCTCTGTCTGTTTAATTGGAATGAAAAAAAGAGTATGGCCATAAGTTTTAAGAGCCAAATTAGTAGAAAAGCTCTTTGCAAGTAGTTTAGCTTTATCCTTGGGAGAGGTAATAAGATGAGGCCCATGAATGAGAGATGAAATGTTAGACCTAACTTTGTTAACAACGTCGTTGAAGATTTTCTGAAAGTCTCTCGAGTCTAGCTTCTGACATAAGATATGAGATTTAGTGAACTAAGAATTAAGGAGTTTCGCATCTAACAGCAATTTATTACATCAGTTTCTTGCAATAATAAATAGCTGTTTGTTCTCAAGAGAGTTGTTCTTTTAAAAAAGTTTAAAAAAAAAAAGATTATGATTAGATATAGCAGCTGCACAAGAGGATGAAAACCATGGGGTAGAATGGGGTTTGACTTAGAACAGATGAGAAAGAATAAAAGCATCCTTTTCTGCCTGAATCCCGGTGGTTGCGTAGGAGACGTATTTTTCAGCTGAGAGGGAAAAGACATCTTAAGGATCGTCATGAAGAAATTCGCAAAAAGAATCCCAGTCACTTTTAGGATATTAGTAAGTAGTGCGATGATAGGGTGAGCTCGAAAATGCAATACAAGATGAAAGATTGAAAGAGATTATTGCATGGTCAGAACCACCTAAGGAAGAAAAAGGAGGAAATGAACATAAGCTAGGATCACAGAGCAAAAGTAAATCAAGGAGTAAAGGTAAATGATTAGGGTTGTCAGGAAAATGAGTCACAAAGTTAACTATCTGAGTAAGAGATTGAGAAATGCAGAAGTTATAGGTTTTAGTGCCAGCAGGATCAGTGGCATTAGAAACAATAATATTGACAGAGGAGTAGGGAGAGAGAGCATGATCAATATAATTAATCATGTTCATATATCATGGTCAAATAATCCCATTTATTAGTTTCCAATAACTGTTTGTTATGTTTAATCAATTTAAGCACAATTTAGAAGTTATAGAAAGTTTTTTGCAAATAAACAAAATAACTATTTTATATAAAACAAAAAATATTGCCATTGTGCAAAATGGCGTATTTAAGGCTTCACTTTGAGCTATTAATAGTGCGTCTCCATTCTGTTGAGTTATAAACAAAAATACCCAACTGTAATAGGAGAGCTGAAATATCATGGCAGAAAAAAAATAATTTAGCTTTTGAAAAGAAGTTAATAGTTATTTCATCTCTTGTTCCAAAATGATGAAAAAAACTTATTGTTTCTTTAATCAAGAGTTCTGCTGCTTGTTTAAATCTAAAATTAAAGTTTAAAATTAAAGTCATTAAATTCTATTTGACTTTAGCAATTTGAATTGTTTTTTAATAGATAAGTCTTCCAAATCTGATCTAAATTCTTGTTTTACTGAAGCAGACATGCTTTGATCATTTTTTGACAACAATAAACCGAAATCTCTTCAAAATGTTGAATTGGTCTAAAAGCCGAAAAAAAAGCATGAAAAAACATTTCCAAAGGTAAATGTTTTCCTTTTCTTATTGTCTAATCTTTAAGACTTTCTTTAAAAATTTGGCACATGGTATGTAAAGCCACTTTTTTATCTTTGTCGTCAAGATTTATCATAAATTACCATATTAAATGCCAGTTTAAAAAAATTAGTAATGTGACTTTCAGTTTGCAAGCCACAGATATAACAGAATAAGGTTTATACTTGCTCTTACGTCAATTTATAGAAGCAATTATATTAAATATTTAATCTAAAAAAATACTTTTTTTTCATAACTATTGAGTGAAAATATCTATGAAAAACATAATTTTTAAAAGCAATAAATTATTTATTGAAAAAACTAGAGCTTGCCAACAAAAATGGGCTTATTTAAATTCAGCGTTTAAAAATAAATAAAAATCAGTTTAAATATTTCATGCAACAGAAAAAAAATATCATTTTAAACCTGTTTTCAAAGATGTGCTGCTCTGGCTTTGTAAAAGCTCGATTGAGGCGGTTTTAAAGAAAAAAAATTTGTAAATGTGGTTCTTAACCCAATAGGAAAGAAATGTTCTTTTTTACTTTCGTAATAATCATTTTTAAAATCTATACTTTATTTAAACAAAAACTAACTAACTATTAAAGTAAATAACTAAAGTTCGCATTAATAGCTAACTTTAAAAGCTTGCAATAACTCTTGTGCGCAGAGTTTTTCAATAAATATAAAATGAGAACTTTAGTAAAGAATTAAACTTTACTTAAGTCTTTAAGACTTAAGTAAAGAATTAAAGACTTTAGTAAAGAATTAAAGAATAATTTTAAATGATTAATTGTTTCTAAGTTTTATATAATTTAATTTAAGAGGAATGGTATAAATATGCGTGAGCTGGCTCTTAAAATTTTAGCACATCACTGCCTGTGTTTTATTATTTTTATTATTTTTTGTGTGTTATAAGTTTTTAGAATCTTTTTCATCTGCTTATTTTTTTCTATTGTTTTTACTGGAACTATTAAAATATGCTATTCTTTATAAAGGTTGTAACAAATGAATGGAAAAGAGGTGATGCAAATGAATGGAAAAGAGACGATGTAAATGTTGCATTGAAAATAGATGATAAAAGTGAAGATTTAGTTCATGAAAAACTGACATCAGGTCTAACATCAGCAAGAAAAATGATGTTACAACTTCCACCATTTGTTTCTCTTATGCAGGTTTGTTTTTTGTTTTTGTAAACTATATACTTTTTCTTTGCAATATTTTGAAGTATTTTTTACAACAATAATAGAACCCAATTTTTGGCTCAAGTTCACATGCAGAATCAATTACAGAAGCATTTAAAAAAATTAATGAAAAAAATAAATCTCTTTGGAAAACATTTGATGGAGCTTCCGACATTTTTGACAATTTTAATATTTCTAAAGGAATATTTGATAACTTAGAATCGTCAACAGAAATCTTCAATAATTTTGAAAATTTTACAAAAAGCATTCATCAAGTTAGTGACAGGTTTTCAAAGATGTTTTCAAAATTGGCTAAAACTCACAATAAAATGGATAAATATCTCCAAAAAAATGTAAAAAAATGCAGCCGTTTAAAAATCCTATCAAATGAATCATTTGCAGATTTTAATGCTGGTTGTGTGGTGTGCAAAGCAATAACTTCTATAATATACTTTCAAGTAAAGTTTGCTAACGCTACAATTGAAATAATAGAAAAAGCGGTACAAAAAATATGTAATGTTTTCCCTTACGCAAAAGATGAAGTAAGTTTTTTATTGATATTTTATTGAATATTTACATGATATTTTATTAAATATTTACAGTAGGTTGTTTTGGCTTAAAGCACTAAGAATTGTTACTTTTTCTTAGAAACAGTAATTTATGCAATAGGCTATATGAGATTACGTTATGGCTAGCGTAACGGTACCATAGCGCTAATTTTTAATTTAAAGTCACGGTAGTTAAGTCTGATTGTTCAGCGTAGTTAAGAGAAATTTAAATGATTTGCATTTTATAAAAACAAAAATTTACATTTTTAAACTTCAATTTTTTTTGTTTTCTGCTTATTTTCAACTATTATTGTTATATTTTTAAAAAGTAGAATTTAGGATTTTTTTGTATTATTTAACTTTTTTGTAAATCTTTTTTTAACCAAAACATCAAGCAAAACAAAACTACCACTAAAATACATAAAACGCGACGGGGCAGCGTCATAAAAACAAATGAAAAAAATGTGTTAAGTATTTATACTCCCAAAATGTCCCTTTTATTCGAAAGTAAAATGACTTCTTGTTTACAGCATTAAAACATTCAATAAATGATATAAAACCTCTTATTTTATCTTTTCATAAACAGTAAAAACGTTAAAATCAAAGTTTTCACTCATAGCAATTTACTACCATAATCTCTTTATAGTCATTTGAATAAATTACTAAACAAAAATGATTCAATATTTATATACAAGGCCGTAGACAACTTTTTTTGATGTTTGAGCTTAGCAACTTTGAAACATGAAGAAAACTCCATATTTAAGTATGTTCATGTATATGAGGAATGTGGATACTGTGCAAAAAATTGCAGTGATTGGAGACTGGGGATAACAAAAACCCCAAAATGTTAGCCCCCCCCCAGCCCCAAACAGGAGGACAATTAGTCATATTTGTAATTTTTTCTTTAATCTTTAACTTAATTTATATTTATCGTCAAATTTCAAATTTGATTCAATAACCTCTTGTGATCGGCAAGAGGTTATTAAATGGTTATTGTGATGGGGGCGGGGGGTAAACGTTTTGGGGCTTTTGTAGTTCCCAGTCTCCAATCACTGCAATTTTTTGCATAGCATCCTCATTTCTTATATTTATGAACATACTTAAATATGAAGTTTTCTTTATGTTTCAAAGTTGCTTAGCTCAAATATTAAAAAAAGTTGTCTACGGCCTTGATATAACTTCTGCCCCATAGTATTAAGCTGAAACTTCGAACTCGTAGATAATAAAATCACCGAATATTTGTGAACAAGATAAAACAACAACCTTAGTGATATTTTTAAAAAAACAAACCAATCAAAACGCACACAAGCTACTTTAGATGTAAGGTAAGATAAAAAGATTTCTATTAAAATTAATAGACATTCTATAAAAATTCTATTAGATTTCTCTAGGGAATATGTGTCAAAAGTTTATAGAAAATTCTATAGAACTTTTTTTCTGGGTCAAAAACCTTCCCAGATACACCATACGGAAAAAACCAGCATGCCAAACTTTTACGAAAACTTTAGATATGTCAAGAGCATTAGCCCTAGTCCCTGCTTCCATCCAAAACACGATAAAATCTTTCAGTCACAGCAGTTAGCAAGTCGGGTGTAAAACAAGAGGATCAAAATCTGTATTGATTGTCTGACAGCAGTCCAAGAAAAAAAGTTCTATAGAATTTTTATAAACTTTTGAAACATATAGCCTATATAATTTCTATAGAATTTCTATAGAACCTCTGTTAATTTCTACAGAAAAAAAAAGTTTTATAGAAATTTCTATAGAAATTAATAAACATTCTATAGAAAATCTATTAGATTTCTCTAGGGAATATGTGTCAAAAATTTATAGAAACTCTATAGAACTTTTTTTCCTGGGAAATTATTTGACTCAAAATAGAATGTGAAAAATTTGTTTATAATTATTTTCTGACAGTAAGTTATTTGATGGGATGATGGAAATTTGTTTATTAAAGACTCAAAGCAGAGCCGCCCCGAGGAGAAGGGGGCTACGAATTTTTTGGTTGGTAAATTGGAACTGGAGCCGGGAAAATTGGATCTATAGTTGGTAGTCGGCAACTATCGGAAAACAAGGACCTTTTTTTTTTTTCCTTTTTTAGCGATCAAAATTTTCTTTTTTGGTTTTAGTCGGCAAAAAACAGGCACATCACCCCCCTTCTTTTAAATCTCTTCGGGACGGCCCTGACTCAAAGACCTTGCTACTTTGCTAATAACAGGAAGAAGACTGATTGGACGATTATTGGAGGGGTCAGAATGTTCGCAGGAGTTTTTGAAAATTGGAACAACAGAAGCCATTTTCCAGCAGGCAGGAAAATAAGACTCAGCTGAGCGCTTATTAAATAATTTTGAGAAAATTAGAGAGATTTCTGGAGAAATATTTTGTAAGGCTATGACCGGAATGTTGTTTGTACCACAAACAGTAGAAAATTTAAATTGAGATATTACTTTAACAAGAAAAGCTGGAGTTATTGGAATGTCAAACAATGGGTTAACCTGTTTAATTGGAATGGAAGAAAGATTTCAAATTAGTATAGTCAAATTAGAAGAAAGGTTCTTTGCAAATAGTTCTGCTTAATCCCTGTAAGAGGTCACAAGATTATTCCCATGAACGAGAAATGGAATAAAGTAAAAACAAAGCAAATGTGCTTTATGGACCACTTCTAAGACATTAAGAAATGCGGTCAGTACCGTTAGAGCCAATTCATTCAGTGTGATGAGCATCTTTTTTTTTTTTTTTTTTTTTATTTTTTTTATTTTACCATATAAATTTATTCAAGTCGTAAAGCATAACATATATACAAATAGCAGGGGCAAGAAGAAGACATAATTTGTCTTATCACCAATCTATACCGTAAATATAAAATAGCGTGATAAATTTAAAAAAAAAACGTAACACAATATAATATAAAACACTTTCTTAAGATTTTATAAATAAAAATAATAGTTCTTAATGTTCTTTAATTTTAACTTTTAACATCTAAGTCATCAATAACAACAATATTGGCACACACACACATATATATATATATATATATATATATATATATATATATATATATATATATATATATATATATATATATATATATATATATATATATATATATATATGTATATATATATATATATATATATATATATATATATATATATATATATATATATATATATATATATATATATTAGGGATATTCACTATGTCGTTAATCTTGGAATTTTAATACACAGTATTAAAAATAAGTGGCGCAGATGCCATATTTACATATGAAAAGAAAATTTTATGGGTAAGTATTAGCGCCACTGGTAAAAAGTTAAGTTTTTTGTTATTTTTTACCAATTTTATACCAAGTTTTGACAATTGGCACGAATAGTACCCTAATTCTAATTTATGAAAAAAAAAATTAATGTGAATATTATAGTCTTAACTAACAAATAAGAATTAGTATGTTACAGTTTCTTACATATAATGGACCTATCTAGTTAAAACAAAACTTTATAAAACACTATAAAATGATGTTTTAATCAAACAGAGTATTTTAATAATAAATACATATATTTCCATGGCTTCTAAAAATGCTTTCTTAACTCAACTTCTACGATTAAGAATAACAAAGAAATAATGGGTATAGTGACGGCGGGAGCAGAAGCCCCCCACCCCTGTTGTAGTGAATTGATGTTTTGGGTAAGTTGTGGGGAAGGGGGAGCATAGAGAACTAGTAAGGAACAAAAAAAAATGGCGAGCCAGAATTTTAAAATGTGGATTTTACGAGCTTTTTGTGGTTACCTTAGGCCTCTTTGCCTTATGTTGAATTGGCAAATGGGGGAGAGTAAGGAGCCATTACCCCATTGTGTAAAAATAGAAACGAAAAATCTCCTAGTAGTTAAAAAAGTTATGATAAATATTAATCAAAAGCTTAGACACAGCCCTCCAGTTTTAAAACGCTTTGCCGCTGCTGACTGAGGAAAGACAAAGTGGAGTGTGATAAAAAGTAGCAAAGTAACCGTTTAATTGGTAGCCTATCTACTTTAAACAAAACCAAAGAAATCAATAAAATACGATGTTTTAATCAAACAGAGTGATCAATAATTTATATTTTAAAAATGGTATATATTTTAATGTTATTTACAAATCAATTAGACTTTTGCAGTTTTATATAAATCTAATGAGTATTTTACAAAGAGGTATCGCTGGAGTAAGAGGATCCAAAGCAACAGATAGATAGACAGATAACAGATAGATAACAGATAGATAGACAGATAACAGATAGATAACAGATAGATAGACAGATAATAGACAGTCTGTGAAACAATTAACGTTGGAGCGACGGCAATAGCTGACTCCTTGTACGCATTTTTTGAATTTTTTTCTGTTTTTTTTTCCAAGCACTTTTCAGTTGGAGTAGGTCCTGCAGCTTTCGTTTACTTATGACGCGTTCAACATTGTCTTGGATAAGTTTTACTGCTCTTTTAGACGAATCATAGACCGCATTAACAGATTTAACAAAAATTCAAGATATCCTAGAAACTCAAGATATCCTAGAAACTCTTTTCAAAAGATTTGTGGAAGTTTCATCCAGTAATATTTTTTCATATTATGAATGATGCAGATTAACAATGAATTGGTAGAAACATAAGAAACTAGAGATGGGGGATCATTGTAATGCTGCAAAACACTCGTAACATCTGGAAGAACTGCTCTGACTCTCATAACTTCATTATTGTTATGGTTATGTAGATGGATCTAGTTACGAGGTATAATTTTCCTATGATTTGACAACAACTTTGGCTGCACGCTCAAATTTAACATAGTGGCACATCTACCAGTAGTTCCTCTAATCCTATAGAAAATTTAGATATTGTTGTTCAAGTTATTAACATTTTAACTAATATGGTTTTTGCACATCTCTTACACTTTGCTTTTAGTCCTAATTGCTGATTGAATATTGTATTCTTGAATATTGGTGATTTCCATTTGAATTTTGGGAAATAGTGAATTATGCCATTTCCTGTGATTGCAAATGGATTTATGAAGAGAATTATGTTCATTGTTTTAATGTCAAACTCGTGAAAATAAAAATCAAAGGACTCATAGTTTTGAAATACCCAGTTTGCATTTTCCTTTAAAAAACATGAATATTTAAGTTAAAAGGATTGAAAAAAAAAATCATGACTTTTCTGAATTTAGAAACTTTAGTTTGTAGAAACTTTAGTTTGTAGAAACTTTAGTTTGTAGAAACTTTAGTTTGTAGAAACTTTAGTTTGTAGAAACTTTAGTTTGTAGAAACTTTAGTTTGTAGAAACTTTAGTTTGTAGAAACTTTAGTTTGTAGAAACTTTAGTTTGTAGAAACTTTAGTTTGCAGAAACTTTAGTTTGTAGAAACTTTAGTTTGTAGAAACTTTAGTTTGTAGAAACTTTAGTTTGTAGAAACTTTAGTTTGTAGAAACTTTAGTTTGTAGAAACTTTAGTTTGTAGAAACTTTAGTTTGTAGAAACTTTAGTTTGTAGAAGAAGTTAGAAACTTTAGTTTGTAATTAAAATCATTGATCTTATTGAAAAATATTCGAAATATTTCAACTTTTCAGACCCGTGTTAAGTTTATTATGTTGACAAAAAAACCGAATCACTTAACCAAGATGAGCTTTTCAGCAGTTCAAACTCTGATGATAATTAGTGCAAATACTGTTAAATTTTTTTCAATTCGGATTGTGTGTGTTGGATTTTGAATTTTCCATACATTTTTCCATGTTTAAAAAATATCTAATCCAGTTGTTTTGATCTCAAGCTGACAGAGACCAAGACAATCTTGCATGATGTCAAAGTTTTTATTTACACATCTGATGTAAACAAGTAGGTAAGCATTGTCAGTTGATTCACAACTTACATTAATAGCATTTGAAAAGTCACTTGGTGTTGTTGAGGCTACTATGATTTGTTTGGAGACAATACCTGCCATTTTCTCTACTCTTCTTGTCACTTTGTTCCGAGAAAGAAAAATGTTTTGGTACAACAGTTTGATTTAACTTTCTTTAACATTTTCAGCAAAAGTAGAAAGGCAGTGATTAATGATTTCACGATCAACACTTTTCTTTTTTTTAAGAAGTGAAATTTGAGAAGAGACTTCCATCATGTTTTGCATTTCATCACTTTTCTTAATAAATATTTTTTGTTGGTTTGAGATTTTTTTCTTCAGCTTTGAAATAAAAATTTTCCTGATCTCAGATCCAGCTGGATATTTTATGTTGAACTCTGAGGGCATTTTAGTGAGATGTCTGTACAAATTGTATTTTTTATTTAATTGCAATTTCAAAACCAATAAGACTTTGATGATGGGGATGAGGGCTTTTTTGACAGTTTAATAATGGCTTTGATGACAGTGTTTGTATAAACAAGATTTTTTTCCCATTTGTCTTTGAAACAAGACTGTGATGATAATTCACTTTCACGTATTCTTTTTAAGTTTGACCTTTTCTCACCTTTAGCCATTTCAAATAAAAAATATTTTGTAACTTAACAGACCACTTTTAACTCAATTTTTTTAATCAGTTTTGTTTTGTACTAAAAACTTTTTTTTTTTTTACTTTGTTTTATAGGAGCTTGGTACCTATTTGTTAAAAATTAATTTTAATTAAAAAATAATTTTGATTATGAATTGAATTTGATTTAATCACTTTGAAATTAAATAACTAGAAAATTTAATTTTGAAAAAATATGTTAGTTTCAAGAAGCTAATTGGCAAAAATCTCTAAAGGGCAAACAAAAATGTCTCAAAGGGCAAACACCTTTATAGAAACATTTTTATCCAAAATTGTCATGAGCCAGATATAAAACGCTTGGTCATTAGAATAAACTGTAATTTGTAAACTTGATTTTAAAGTTGTACATGGTGCAACATTTTTGAAAAATCAATATTTTAACATAAAATATCTACCTAGATGTAGTCAATTTTTAAAAGCTATACTTTGAAGCTCTAAAAAGTTTTAAATAAATTAGAAAATGTTTTTAGTGTGATTTTTTCTTGAAACATATCGATCAAGTGGTTCAGCTTATTTTAAAAGGATTATCTCCACAAAAAATTTGCGAAGAGTTGAAGTATTGCAATGAAACATTCTCTGAAGGAAAATTTCTTTGTGAAGATGGAGTCATTGAGACCAAAAAGAACAAAGTACTTTTTAATATTTTTAATAAGTTGATAAAAAGAGATTTTGATTTAAAAAATATGCAGCAAGTGTTTTTGATAAACTTTTAATATTTTAAAATTTTAGTAAACAACATTTGTTGTTTTATTTAATAATAATTCCTGTTCAATTGTTATAGGAAGGAGGAAAATTCGTATCTAGGATAACCTCATGGATAAGTTCAGATGGTTTTGGTTGTTCAACTTGTAAATTTGTTAGCAAAGCAATACATATTGTCATGGAATCAGCAAATTCTACCAACGAAATGATCACACAACTAATAAATGATACGTGTTCTTTATTCTCAAATGCATTAGAAACAGTAAGATAAATTAAAGATAATTTTTGATTTCTAAAACTTTGAAATTTTTTTCGAAAACTCATAGATGAGATTTGTTTTAGTGCGATCATTACGTAACAAAAGGAGGAGAATTGGTCGAATTAATTAGAAGCCAAACAAAACCTGTTGATGCTTGTAAAAAAATAATGAAATGCAACAGCGACATGGCATATAACATTTTTCAGAGCGTGATATCAGGTTATCTACTTTATTTATTAAAATGATTTTTCTTGTTTTTTCATTCAAGTTAATACTCGGAGTTAAATAATTTTTTATTTGCGATAATCTTTTTCTGTAAACATAAATATTTTAGTGCTTCTTTTTCCCAATCGTTTTAACTTCGGCTGATACAATATAAACATTTTTTAATGGTTTTTGATAAACCATTATCATTAAAAAAAATTACATTACTTAAAAACTCTCATTTAATTATACAGCGTCTGAGGAAGTCAAAAACATAAAAAGTAAAGACTCGTCTGAATCATCCGAAACCGAAACTGCCATTGATATCGAGAAAGTTGACGAGTTAAATAAGATTGAAGAGCCGTTAGTAAAATCAGACTCACAGAGCGAAAATAGTTGGGGTGCATATGCTGCCAGTCCTTCTGAGTAATTTTTATGTTTTGTTTTATCGTTTTTTATTAAGTCACAAATATTAAGTTCTTATTGTTATTGTAATCTTATGTAACTATGGATAAATAAGTTTTTGTAAAGTTTTTTTTATTAAAGTTTTCATATAATGATAATTATAAAGAAATTATTATGATTAAAAAATGTATTAAAAATAATTTTAATAAAGGAGTTTTATTTTATTTTAGTTAGTGTGTGTGCGTGTGAGTGTGTGTGCGCGCGCGTGTGTGTGTGTGTGTAAAAAATTTAAAAAGTCATATTAAGATGTGGCGTTTTGAATTTTTTATCTCCAAATTATAAGTACGATTGCTTTTTAGGGATTTACCGAATGTTTTTTTTAAAACATCTAGAAGACTTTTGCCATCGTATATTTATTGTTTTTTCCATTTAGTATACTTTAGTTGATATTTGAGGATCTTCCTCTTTTAATATTGGCAAAGAAAAGTCTGCTTCGTGTCCTATATCACTTTCACTTTCTCGTCTCATGGATCATTTTTTGACAATTCTCAATAGCGCAATAGTTCTGCATTATAAAGACAAGTTAATCTGCCTTGTCACTGTCATCTAAGATCAGTGATGGGAAGATCTACGATCAGTGATAACAAGATCTATGATCAGTGATGACAAGATCTACGATCAGTGATGGCAAGCTCAGAGGCCTGAAATGCTCTTTCAGATGATGTGCATTATATGAAAAACTCTCAATAATGATTGCAAAACTATTCCCTTGTACAATTATTCCGCACAAGGAGTTCTTGCATGAAAGCAATAAAATCTGAAGCTTTTATTTAGTGTGTAGTTTCTTATATTATTATTCCAGCCTTACAGAATTGGAATTAATTTACATTCTTTAAAATATAAGATATGAGAAACTACACACAGTTTGAAATAATATAATTTGTTTATTACAATATATTTTTGTAGTTATTAAGGTGCTCCCAGATATTCGGGTTTATCACAGAGCACCGCATTTAAAGAAGAAGTTCACACCTTCTTCCTTGCTAATATCGCTTATTGGGCTGGAGCCAGCGTCGGGCCTCGGACCTCTGGGTTCTGAGTCAGAACTCTAACCAATGCATTATGGCTGCGTTAGATGTAATAATTTAATACAAAATTTATTGAATTAGTTTAATATAAAATAAATCTAAACGTTAAACAAAAACCAAAACTAATTCTCTTATTTATTAATCACGATAGAAAACATTACAATAATGATACCAGATAAGATATAAAAATACAGAAGCGATACAAGACAGTTATTTAAATTATAATAACGACACTAGGTGAGAAATTAAATGATGATTACAATGTCATACAATAAACAAAAAGCGATTTAAAAAAAAAATTAATTTAATTTGTCTGATATACGAGTCGTTGCATTTTAGTAAAACAAAAAACCTTAACTATTTTATTTTTATTTTTTTATTTTTTTTTTTATTTATTTCATTTTCTATTCAAATCTCACTGGGTCCTAAGTGGAAAGTTTTAAATTCTAATCAATTTCAACCTGAGACTTGAACGAAACGAAATAAAAAGATGCAATTTGAAATAAATTTTTAAAAATAATTTTTTTAAATAAAAAATTTAAAACAAAAAAAAAATGACAAAAATGTTCATCTAAATCAAAAAATATTTTTTTACTTTCCAAATATAGTTAATTCACAAATAAAGTACAACTTTTCCTGAAGACCCAAGCTGCGAAACCAAACAATACCAACGGAACAGATATAGACTTTGAGAAAGCTTTTGATTTTATGATTCACTCTAAATTACTTTTCAAACTGCATTGTTCTAGTATCTAGAATGAATTGCTAAATTGGATTACCAATTTAACAAATCTTTCTCAACGTGTTGATGAAAAGCAAGTTATATCAAGCAAGCAATATTAGAAACAACACACACCTTATCAAAAAGGTGAATGGGGCACCATGAAACATGGGGTACCATTAAACATTGTAATTGTGGATATTAATAGTTGTGACGTTTATATGATAAAACAGTAGTTATTAGAGTTATGTTTTAAAAAAAACATTTGACCTCATTAAACATGACATCATTAAACATGCGAGGGGCCGAAATTTGTGTTTTTTTCATGAAGAAGTAATTTATTAATTTTTAAAGTTCATAAATTTAAGTTATAGTTTTCTATGTGTGTATCAGTATGTTAACATTATTTTGTAAGTTGCAATCCATGGTTTTTTTTAAAACAAAATCAGAGAAGAAAACGGGTTGATACTGAAAATAAAGTGATTGTTTTCTATTAACAATCGATTGTTTTCTATTAACAGGTATGGGGTAACTTGATACAACGTTTGTGGAGAGCCCTAAACTGTAGAATAGTACTCCATTGTGTCATAAACAATTTAAAAAATCATTGCTTTTGATATTTATAGTCAATTTTTAAGAAATTAATGTAAATATTATATGAGGAGACCCAATTTCGATATATCGAAATTGGATCTCCTCATATAATATTTACATTAATCTCTTAAAAATTGTATGCATACATTGTAAATTGTATGTATACATGTATAAATATAAATGTATACAAAGCCATAATTATTGACGCTTAAGAATGACTTTTGAAGCAATATATTATGTGGATTCCTGAAATGTGATTTGGATCATTGGATGCATTATTTAGGTTTAGCTATTAGTATGTTTGTTTTTCAAGAAAAATTCTGTTTTTTCTCTAAGCTTTTTACTTTTAATTAACTTTTTTCACAATGTTCATAGTTTTTACCAAAGTACCCCATGGGTGTGGTACCTTGATACAAATTTTTAGTTATACTTTAAATAGTCTCACAAGTTTAATCTGTTATACTTTGTTGATTGATAAAATTTAATTTTTTAGGTATAAATTTATTTTACAAATTAAACTAATTGCCTAAAAAAAAAACGTTTAAAAAATTGTTACAAACCAAAAACCAAAAGTATTTCATGATGCCCCACTTCCCCTGCCTTAAAAAATATTTTAGAATGGTCAAAAGTTTAGCAACTTAACATATCAATTAAAAAATGTTTTCACCTAATTCATTTCAAGATAACAGTATAGACGTAACTTCGGATATAAGGTTTTTAATCACTGTTCTTTTATTGCAAGCAAATCACATTCTCGTTCCTACTTTATTTAAAGATTTTTTACTATTAATGATTCCCAGCTTATGCTCAAAGCCTATAAAGTTTATGTTCGACTTATTTTAGAATCTTGTATTTCTGTGTGGAACCCCCATCTTTTAAAAGATATGCGTCGTTTAGGAAAGGTTCAGAAATCTTTTACTAGAAGTGTTTGTAAAAGATTTGTATTCCTTATAAAGATTAATCTTCAAGACTCTTTAATACTCTTGTATTCCCGACTGTCTAGCAAAAACTATAAAGCGTCCAACATCAGTGATTGCGTGGTCTATGGACTCAATTCATGGTGTCGGAAAGCTGTATGTAGAGAAAGGGAACAATGAGACGGCAACAGTATATCAAACTATTAGGAAAAACCTGCTACCTGAGCTGTTAATTTCTTTCCAATAGGTGGAGCAATATTTCAACAAGATGGTGCACCTTGTCACACAACCCGTTCTGTCGAGCCGTATCTGCGGTGCAACAGCGTGACAGTTTTGGATGGGTTAGTCTGATCTCCTGGCATGAATCATTTTAAAAATATTTGAGTGGTTGTTAAGCGCAGAATTGTAACTAGAAAGCCGGCAACAAGAGTGGTACTGGTTGATGCACTAATAGACATCTGGGTACATGACCTAGAGATACGGGAAATGTGTTGAGGTGTGATTTATAGACAAGGTCCCAATTCTTGGATTTTTAAAGTAGTTTGATCTGCTCATCTCTCGAGCTTGAGTCTCTCTCCCATCGTCGTGAAGTTACATCTCTTTTTGTTTTCTACAAATAACACGTAGTTTGCTGTTCAAAGGAACTATCATTTTTAATTCTATCAACCAAAACTAATTCTTGCTTGACTGGTGCAAAATTCTCATTTTTTTACTTTATCTATCTCTGCATGCTCTAAAAACTTTTATTTGTCTGGTTTTTTTCCACGCACTTTAACCCTTTGAAACTCTCTCCCATCTTCATGTTTTCCTGACTACAACTTTTAAAGTCTTCTTTCAACCGTTTCCTTGCTCTTTAACGCTATTCTTTTTTTCCAGTAACTCCTAACTTAATAGTGGTTACTCGTAGTTTGTCGAGTGTAAATTAGAATATTAAAAAAAAATTTTTTTACGACTTGAAAGTAAGAAATTCATAAAACTACTCAAATAAATTAACTAGTTAAAAGTAAAACAGATCAATTTCATATACTACTACATAATCAAATACTATAGCAACTTCAAGATAAGATTTCTCACTATCACTAATATACGCATGAAGAAAGTTTTTGTCGAATTCTGATGATGGAAAACATTCAACAAGTCCAGCTGCCTCCATTGTGTCTGATAAGCTATTATGGTTTAGTAAAATAAAACTGTTATAAAATTATAATAAAACAAGAATATCTGTTATATACGTAGAGTAAAAGACAATAAATCGAATAAATTCTTATAAATATAAGTTGAATAGAAAATAAAGTATAATATAAGAAAAAAAGTTTAATAAAAAGTGCATATACCAAATTTCGAACTTTCATTTCATTATAAAATTTCTCATATTATATAAAATTTAAATGAATTTACTGATTTCAGCATAATGAAATGGTTTTTTTTAAAGCTGTTAGAGATATCTTAGAGATCAGTTATTGTTTTGATTTGTTTTAAATTTTGTTTCAAAGTTGTTTGGTGTAAGATATTTTAAATGATTATACAAGAAGATTATGTGTTAAAATCTATCTATCTCTTAAACATTTATTATTTTTTTTTCTCTTAATAATGGCTTAGCAAGTTTCTTGACGATATGACTTGTGTTAGTCTTTTGTGAGCTCTCTATGGCTACATATAAGAGTTTCTAACCTACCTATTTTTTCTCTCTTTTAGATAAGTATAATGTTTTAAAGACTCAAAGTGAGAACTAAATTTTAAATGTGTGGAGTCATTTTATAACAAAATTAGCCATTTTGAATAAGACTTTGTGTTATTCATTAAATATATTTTATTTTATTCTCAGAACTTTCATTTGGTAAAAGAACTTTTATAAATATGATTTAGTTTTTGTTTTTGTTCTTGTACCACCAGTAGTTAAGAATTTTGTAAAACATTTGTACAAAAAAAAGATTTAGTCTAAGAAAAATGAAAAAAGTTTGTGCTTTGTTTTGTAAATTTTATAATAGTTATAAAATTTACAAAATAAGTACACACACACAAAAAAAAAAAAAAAAAAAAAAAAACGAGATCTAAATAATAATGTAAATTATTAAAATATGAAAAAGATTTTGTTAGTTACTATGGATACTATTTTCTAAAACAATATTCTGGAGCAAAATTAAAAATTTTCTGCAAACAATTTTTTGTTTTTAGCGGAATATTTTTGATTTTGGTCTAATGTATTGATTTAGAAAACAAAAATTATTGTTTCATCAATTAATTTTAATGAAAATATGAGAACGCCATTTTTTTTTTTTTTTTTTTTTTTGTAGTTCCTTTAGATTACCATGGAGAGGATTGATCCACAAGAATCTTGTCATCTCTCCAGCAATCACTGTTAAAAACCTGCCAGCAACTCTTATCCAACTTATATAATTACATATTTTGCATTAATAACGTACAAGACAACTAGCAAGATAATCTGGACCAATCAGAAGTTTTACAACCGGAATACCTCTCTAACATTTCACATAGATTAAGATGTCGATTTCTTTGATTTAAAGTTTGTATCTAGGATCATTTAATATAATTTATTTTTATGCATGAAATTGTTGGATTACATTTACTTCACACAGCAGCCTGAAGTAGTTACTTCTACATTATTGCAGCATGGCTTATTTTTTAACATTATCGATTAAGACAGTTATAGGATATTGAAGTTTTTCAAACCTAAAATTAATTAAAACATATTTTTTTTTAATATTATGAAGATATTTACGGCATCTACCTGTTATATAAAAGGCATATATATTTTCTTAATATTTACTACGCGAAGTAAACTTTCTTATCAATAACATAAAACATATCACTTGTTGTAAATGTGGTCAGCAATAGTAACAAAATATTACAAGTTTACTGTAGTACAACCGTTGGTTATTTCAGTATACCTGAAGTACTAGAATAACCATAAAAATAACTCAAGACATAATAAAAAAAATCTATTTCATTCTTTTATTACATTTTACTGTTAGATTAACTATCAGAAATTTTTCAATATTGCTTTTTTAATGCTTTTAAAGTAAATGAGCACACCCAGCAAACGTTCAATAGCGGAATTTCAGTGGGACTATATAGGCATTTTTAGCCACCATTGGTGGCAGCCGCTTTAAATTGCTAACCAATAATTTTTCGACATTTTAATATTAGCTAGCCAGCAAAAATTCTATAGTGGATTTTTAGTGGTCTAATATAGGCATTTTGAGCGGGCTGCTTTGGTTTTGCTCATCGGTTACTTAGTGGACGATTGGTGAAGTCATCAAAAGTGGCAAGCAGATGACTACCCAGCAAACGATATTTTAGTGGATTTGCAGTGAACCTATATCGGCATTATTTAGCGGTTAATTGGAGTTTTGCTCATCAATTACTTAGCGGACCATTATTGACAGTCGCTAGAAATGGCGAGCCATTAACTTTCCGAGACTTTAATAGTAGGTAATCATCAGCTATCCACTTTTGGCGGCTACCACTAATGGTCCACTAAGTAATCGATTAGCAAAACCAAAGCAGCCCGCTCAAAATGCCTATATTAGACCACTAAAAATCCACTATAGAATTTTTGCTGGCTAGCTAATATTAAAATGTCGAAAAATTATTGGTTAGCAATTTAAAGCGGCTGCCACCAATGGTCCACCTAGTAATTGATGAGCGAAACTCCAATAAGCTGCTCAAAATTTTTATTTAGGTCCACTACAAATCCATTAAAAACTTGTTTGCTGGGCAGCTTTTAAAGTAAATAAGCAGTCGCAGAGTAGTGTCTAGAAATCTGGCTCAGAACCAATAGCCCGAAATTCATTCTTCTACCGTGTTCTGCGATAAGATCGTAAGGACGCTTTGGAGCATCATATTAACTACACACACACACACAAAAAACACGCAAGTTTTCCAAAAAATTTTAAAAATAGTTATTTTAACTCCACTCTCACTTAAATAGAAGTTTTAAAAAATTATATGATCTATTTATGAGTTATCGCAGTTCACAAGCAAGTCATCTTAATAAGCATAATCTAGTTATGTTGCAATCTAGGTTATTATCACAGGATAAATATGTTACAACCTAAGTAGATATCTAGGTAAGATGTAAATGTTACATTTACTTTGTATACTATATTTAATTAATAAATTGAATTAAAGTATTTTTTATTTTTGAATCGGAGTTTGAATGCAGAGTTTTTTTACGGACTCCGCATTCGTGAGTACAATGTAACTATATAAGCTGTGTATTTTGTTATCTTTTATACTACTCCCTAGAGGAAATGAAAAACAATTTTCTGTTGGCGGTGCTAGGATGTATAAAAGTAAAAAGAGTATAATCAAAAATAATGTTTCTCATCAGTATAATGTAATGAGTATAAACCATAAAGGCTGGGTAATTTGTTTATTTATCTCCTAAAAGATAAATAATTTTTGAATTAGCGATGTTTGCACATAGCATAAAATAAAAAGTCAAGGCAAATCAAAGTTAATTAAACTAGAATAGACAAGTTACAGTAATATTATTTGAAGTTGCTCGAAGACTGTCTAAAAAAGGTTAGCTTTCAGTAAAAATGGGAACGCGTCTAATGATAATTTAAATCAAGTTTTATTTCAAAACACAATTCAACAATGAATCAGTTGGTTCTATTTCAAGACATAATTAAATATTAAATCAGTTGGCTCTATTTCAAGATACAGTTCAATATTGAATCAGTTAGATCTATTTTAAGACACAGTTCAATAATGAAACTTTTTGGTAAAAGTTATTGACATGCAATCATAGCAGTAGTTTTACCTAGAACTTTTTTAAATTTCCAAAACAAAATAATTTAATAATAGAATATGATGCTGAAAGGTATTGTGAATGATATTAAAACGACTTAATTTTTTTTTTTAATTTTTGTTCTAGGTGCGCCAGAAAACCAAACTAATCTTGTCAGAGAGCACCGCAAAAGAGCGTATAACTTGGAAGTTCAGCCATGTTTTTTACCGATGATCTCTTGCTTTTAGAGCAACCGAACCTTTGATCTCTTGCTTTTAGAGCAAGCACTCTAACCACTGCGCCACGACCGCTGAAAAACGGCCATTAAAACGAAAATTATAGAGTATTTAGAAAGAATCCTCCAAATATAAAAAAAAATTATTATATCAGTTGCATAACTTTAATAACAATATTTCTATGAAAATGGTGCACACGTCTCCATCATTTAGTACAACATAAGATTTAATATACGCCTTGCCAAGCTCATTGAATAAACACACTTATCGAACATAGCTAAAATGCCAGTATAGTTATATCGAGTATGATTGATAGTTTTTTTTCATCTAGTACCAAATAAAACGTAATATTGAATAACGGAATAAAGAATATAGAAAATAAAATAAAAACTGTATATAAAGCTTGATGGACCGTAAAAACTATTTTCAAAAGTTTGTACAGTAGTTTTAGTATATATTCAAACCATTTGTTTTATAAAATTACCAAAACAAAAGCACCTAAATCTTAATTTCTAAAAATCTATATTATTTTTACTTTATTGCATCTTTTGATTGATTTTTATGAAGTATATATAAACTTAAACCCTTAATTAAATCGCTAAAAAAAAACAAAAAAAAACACGATTTTTGCATTGTTCATGGCAGTATTTTAATTTACTAAAACAGTGTTTCGATTATTAATTAAATTAGTAGTATAAACAATGCATGATTCTTTTCTTTTAGCATTCTGGTTAAAGCTTTAAGCTTATACATTATTAAACAATGTTGCGACATTTACTGCTGCTTTCGCTAATCTTATTTTTTTGGAACGGCCCTTTATCTAGGTGTATCTAACAATAATTTAGTTAAGTTTGTTTCTTTTTTAAAAATATCCAAAAATTTCAGTTGAAGAATACTCTTAACCTTTGCTTATTTAAAAATAAGGTTTTAATGTAGTCTAGTTATACAAGTTGACTTATAAGCGACATTAACATATCATGAAAAAATATAAATAAAAACATTTTTGAAACTTAAATTTTTTTGAAAAAAAATATTTTAATTTAGTTTTTCCTTGGTTACCACTAAAAGGTTGTTTCCAAATTTAACCAATAAACATATCTAGGTTGTTATATAATAAATAAACAGTGAAAAGGTTGTTATTTTATACAAAAACTAACATCCCCTATCTCTTTTTACCACTGTGTTTAATAATACTCATATTTTATTTTTATTTTTATATTTGAGCATACAAAAAAAAAAATAATAATAACAATACAATTAAATTTTTAAAGTCTTAAACCATAAATAAATAAATAAAAATGATCATTTTGATAATTTCAAAAATGAGAAGAAAATGAAAAGAAAAAATTAAATTAACACTTTTTGAAAAACAAGCAAACAAAAAAATTCATAAAATTTAAAAAAAGAAATTCGTTTTCGTTAAAAAAACACAAAGTATAAAATAACTCTCTCTAATAAATAATATTTCAAGAATGCCATGTGAAATCGGCACAAAACAAAAAAGATTGGAAATGAGTTTCCGAGACGAAAACAATTTATTAAATATTATTTACAAATAATATTATGTCAAATAAAAATCTTGAAAGATATTTATAAAAGAAAAGAATCTCCAGAAAATGATCATCAAAGAAAAAAAGTAGCAAAAGGCTGCAAGCATAAAATAAAACATAAAAGATTTTTAAGTTTTTACTAATTAATATATTTTATGTTTTTCCAAAAAACGAAATTAAGTTAACAAAATCCACATATCCAACTTGCTTTATCAAAATAACATTGAAAAAGTAAAGGAAAAATCAAAAAGAAAAAATGCCAAATAATAAAAAAAGATATTAAATAAAATTCAAAAATAAAGTATTTTTATGAAATATTTATGTAATTTTTAAATAAGTTAATAAAAAGTAATTATGCTGCAGCAAACAAGAAATGAATAAACTGCATATTTAGTATTACAATAAATTCATATATATATATACAAAATAATTTATCAACAAACTTTTCATGATAAAATATTGATAAAATATTGCAAAAAAGTGAAGTAATAAATTTATGCAAAAGGTTTTTAAAACCTAATGATTAATTGAACAATTAAATATTTTTTTTTTATTGAAATGAAAAAACCTTTTGAATACTTATTAATAAATAACAAATTAAACTGTGTCAGATTTATTCATGTCTTCAATTGAGATAAAAAGCATTTTAAATTTTTAGGAGTTGGGGAAATATATATAATATATAATATATATATATATATATATATATATATATATATATATATATATATATATATATATATATATATATATATTTATATATATATATAATATATATATATATATATATATATATATATATATATATATATATATATATATATATATATATATATATATATATATATGTAATATATATTATAAATATTTATATACATATTATTATTATAGTTAAATATAGTTAGCTAGGTTATTGGCACCTACAAAAATATACCTTCAGCATAAATGCAGCAAAAATAAAATTTTAGAACAAATGTTTTAAAGATTCTATTATAGCTCAATAACTTTTTGAGTATAAAAAATTATCCAGAAAAACCTCCACAGAAAGGTGCATTGGCTCACTGATTTCTCAGTGATTGCAAAATGAATGCAAAGCAGTTTGATGAATAAATCAAAAAAAAAATTAATATAAAGATCAGAGCTGTATTTTGCAAGCCTATTTATAATATAAAATTAAATTATCAATATAATGCTCCATTTTTCCGAACTATACATTAAAAAAAAATGATTTATATAAATAAAAAGCAAATATATTAAAATAAAATATTTTTTTTAAATATGAAATGCCCAAAATCCATTTATTGAACAAAATTATTATTTATGTTATAATTTACTATTAACAAACCACATAGAAGAGTAGCTTTATATACACATAATATATACAATATATATAAATATATGACACATATATAAAGCTACCTCAAACTAGCTCACAAGATTTTCGGGAGAAGGAGGTGTATGGGGTTGATAAAGTTCTTCAACTGGATTTAATTTCATAATTTTTGCTTGTGGTTGTTTAAAATTGTTATCAACTCTTGCATCAAATTGTACAGGTGTATATGGAGATAAATGATTTTGAGTAGTAGGTCCTGTTAATATATGTTGAGTGTTTTGATGGTGTCGCATTCCACTTTGACTTTTGTAAGCTTTACCACAATGACAAATATAACTTTTTTTAATTTCACTTGATAAACCTTCTTTTTTATTGTGCCCATTTTTTACATGGTATTTTATTCCATTAATATTTTTGTAGCGCTTAGAACAACCAGGAACAGTACATAAAAACCGTTTTTTACCTTCACTGTCCTCTAGACATGTAAATTTGCCTTGTAAACTCTCACTAGTTATTGTATTGGGTAAAGAAGTTGATACGTTTATTAAATTAGAGTCTGTTTGTACTTTGATAGCATTGATATTATTAGCAACCCATGATTGACAAGAATCGTCACTTCCAACGTCTGAGAAAACATCACTTTCATCCAAAAAGCTGTCTAAACTGTCACTGTATGCTTCGGAATTGTTTAAAGATGGTTTCTCTATTTCACATGATCGTTTTAACTCAATATCGGAAGGTAAAGTAGGTCGAGCTTTCCTTAAGTTTTCGGAAAAAAAGCAGTTAACATAACTTAAAGCGATTGCAGGTGGTTGAGAAAGTTCTTGCTGATTTAAAACAATAGGATCTCTTATAATATGAAGATATTCAATATGATCAATAAGGTCAACAAGCGAACTAAACTTCTTTCTACAATTTTCGAAACGGCAGATGTACTTGTAAAATGCAGCCATCTTGAAACCATAACTCTTGTTTACTAAATTGTTTCGCTTTAAATCACGTGACATTGTTTGGTCTAATGAGTAAGTAAATTGCATAATCGTGCATGAATAGGTATTTTGCAGAACGTGTAAAGCACATGTGGAAGTAATAAATTCTTATACTTATACGTTTTTATTTATAATTTGATTTTATTGTACACAGCAGATGGCCTATAGCCAAAATTAGTTTTAATTGCTCATTTAACACAATAAAGCATAAAAAAATCTATATTGTAAAGTATCGTTTTTAAACGATAAGAAAACGATCATAAAATCATTAATCCCCATTATGGTGGGGGTATAAATTCTGCATGATGGTAGAGTATACATAAATGAAAAAAGAAATAGTACTTCACTTAATTACTTTCACATTTAGAGTGTGGTTTGCTTGTTTCCCAGATTCCAATCGTTTTTTGTAAACAGTTTCTATTTGATGTAACCTCAACATACCTAAGTTTGAAGTCTAAGTTATCTTTTCAAATCTATTTCAATCACCAAAAAAAGTCATAATCAATTTATAAAGTGCCTTATGCGTATGTTTTTAGCTGTAGTATACCTTAACATTATTTGATAGCTAAGACTACCCCACTAAAATAACCTAAAAGTTATTTTTTATTTGGGTAATCTTAGCCATCAATTTATAATATAAGCCAAAAATCTATATAACCTGTGTGCTTTTGGAGCTACCTTGTACCTACAGTACACCTCACTTTTAAAAGGCTACTGAATAAAATTCTTTAAATTCAACTTTTATTAGGTTATTAAATAGATCTCCTAATATACATGGGCTGATTGTACACCTTTCTTAGAAACTTAAAACTTCAAATACGATCAAATTGTTAAAAATTTGATTACTGAAATAATCTTTAATGATTATTAATATAGTTAGTTTTAGAGCTAAAATATATTTCTAAATAAAGTTTCTACGTTATTTAGGCAACTTACTTGGTAAGATCATCAGGTATCTATTGCCATTGAATTTAAAACTCTTCTATTTAACAGAATTTTTTATTTAAGTTATTTAAATAATGTTGAATTTTAATAATTAGCATAACAATAATATTTTTAGTTTAGTTTTTACTAATACTGATTTAGGACATCAAAAAGTTGTAAATTATTACATCAGAAAATGATGCAATAAAAAAATGAGTCCAACTGATGAAAGAATTCTGCGAGATGGTAACATTTTATAAAATTTATTATTATTTTTTGTGATAAAAAACTTCTTAAGAGTTTAGAAACAGAATAGTAAAAAAAAAAACAATATATTATAAATGTACATTACAAATATAACTAAAAATATGAAAATATATCAGTGTACAAAATTATTTAACCTTGCTAGTCATTTACATATCTATTATGTAGCTGTTAAGTACTGCACAACACAAAAGTACTTGAGCCTTTTCAATAGCTAAAAAGTTGTGCAATTTATTTTTTTATTTTGTTACTTTATCATTTTTATATAGCTGTTAGCCAAGAATATATTTTTTACTGCATTTTGTTATTGTTCTACAAAACAATTGGAAATTTTAACAAAATTGTCTTTTTTTTTTTAATATCTTTACTTCCAATAAGGCTACAAGCAACCATTATTAGAGTTGTAAGTTACTGGAAGAGAAAGGATGAAGTTTATACACCAAGATAATTGTTAACAGACAACTTTAAAAGTTCTAGAAAGAAAACTAGTCAAATAAGAAATTTTTGAGCATTTTTGAACAGCCACTGCAAAAGGATAAGACTTGATCAAATGACGAATGTTACGCAAGAAAATCTGGAATAAGAAAGTGGTAGATACAGTAAAGAGATGCAACCTTGCAGATGCTAATTTTGCAATCGGATTGATATATGGTTCTAAGAAACATTAGAAGTAATCCTTGAAATGAAGAATAGATGACTCATTGAGTACATGATTGTTCATAAATATAGGAATATCTAAATTGTTGTAGCTGAAAAAGAGTTTTATCTTAGTTAATTAGTTAGTTTAATTAGTTTTCATGCTCAAATGCCCACTCCAATTAACCAGTGTGTGTTGGCTTCTTATCAAGATAAGAATAATAATAAAAATAAATGGTAGTATCATTAGTGATGATACAACCATTCTTATCTTGATAAGAATAAGTTATTCAATGCCACCTTGGATATGAAAATTTTTGGGAGATGATTAATGTAAATTTAAAAAAGTATAGGGCTAAAAGTAGAATCTTGAGGAACCTCAAGAAGTTACAAGAAATGAAAAAGAGTGCTATTTATTGAGTACAACTTTTATACTATGATTAGTAAGGAAGGGTTTAATAGTCTTAAAGACGTTACCTGGTACACTGTAAGAAGAGATCTTATGGAGAAGACCAGCATGCCAAACTTTATCAAAGGCTTTAGAAATGTCGAGAGTGATAGCCTTAACCTCTCCACATTTATCTAATGCATGATAAAACCTATTGGTTATTACCGTTAACAAATCAGCAGTAAAATGATCAGAAAGTAAGTTATTAGATTTAAGGTAAGAGATTAAGTATTTGTTAATTAAAGGCTCAACAACCTTGCTTTGCCAAGGAAGGATACTATTGGTAAGTTAGTTTGACAAGTCAGATTATTCTTCAGAGTTTTTGAAAACAGGGATAACAGATAATGCTTTCCAGCAGGCAAGAAAACTACACTCTGATAAGCACTTGTTAAATAGTTTTGAAAGTATAGACGACTGCTCTGTAGATCTGTAACAAGTAACTATAATTTATAACAGGTATGTTGTTGAACCAAAGCAGGAAATCACTTTAGATACAGTAGCTGGTGCTTGATATAATTGTCAAGCAATGGATCAACCTGTTTGTTGGCAGGTATGTCAGTTAGGATGCCATTACTGGAATCAAGAGATAAGATTGAAGAGAAGTTCTTAGCAAACAATTCACCTTTGTCTTTAAGTAAGGTAACAAAATATCAATGGGCCCCAAATGCGGCCTAGACAATGCACACCAAAAGTATAAACAGGGACACCACCTATGTGCAATATAGTACTGTTTTGTACTCTGATAATTTACAGCTATTAATGGAATCAGCCTATCTGAGAGCTACCACAGTGTTCAGGAAACCTGGCTACTAGCTGTCCTCAGAACCATAAAGTTGAGTTTTATAGCTGTACCCTCATTAGGAGATGAAAGAATGAGTTGCCTAGTCATAAAAACAGAGGCACAAGCAAAATACATGCATTGAGTCAAGAAGATCCAGCATTCGACATCCTAAACTGAAAACAATGTATTATAAATAAGACAAAAATAAGCCTAATAGATAAAGAAGGGGTGCAAGGCTGGTCAGCAGATATAATCTGTTTACCCCTTAAGTCTTTGCTTTGGTTTCTTCTAGTAGCCAAATGCATTTAACATCTGCCAAGATGTGTATTTTTATTGATACTTTATTGATACCTTCTCTAGCCTTTACTCAACCAAGAATTTTTGTATTTTTGATTTTACTTTACCTGATTGCTCTTAAACATGAAAAATATTATATTTTAATTTAATTTTTTAAGAAAAATAAAAAGATTTAGATACAAGAGAGTAACTGTTAAACTATAGAAACTAAGAAAAAATTAATAATTTAATATTTTACAAATTATCTGATATTGTTATTGTTATTTAAATTTTTATTATTTATCTTGTAATTTACATATAAATTTTTAAATAAATTTATAATTATTAATAAATTTTTATAAAGTATTAATTATTAATAAATTTTTATAAAGTATTAAATTTTGAATTTAAAAAAATTGTTGTGTGCCTTAATTTATGGCTATTTATTTCTAAACAATAATTCACTTGTAAGATATGATTTTAAATATTTAATTATTAATAGAGTTAAATTAAATAATAATTAAGTGTAAAAAAGTGAAAAAAATATTAAGTATTTTTTTCAAAGAATAAAAATACTTTTTGAAAATTTTTTTGTTCAAGGTATTTTTAAATTTAACCTAATTTACTTTTTATTAACAGAATATGTGTACCTTGTTATAGTAAGTTTTTAACTGAAATATGTAAAATCCTTTATATGTTTCTCTAACTTTTTTTGCAATATGTTTGAGGTGCTACTGTTTGCAACAATATACTTTTTTTTAACCTCATTACTGTATACCATTGTTAACCCAAAGGTTAATACTTTTCACAGTGCTTTAAGGCACCTTTTAAATAAAAGAGATAATTATAGTAAACTTAATGATTAAAAAAATATATAATTAAAAAAATTGTGTGCTTCAATTATTCATTTAAAAGGCTTTTTTAAGTCAAAAAAAATCTAAAAAAATAAATTAAGTTTATAATAATAAATAATATATATATAGTTTGAATACCTTTAGTTATGCAATGTCTGTTTGTCATTTTTCAGAAACTTGAATGCATAGAAAATAGTTATAAACTTGCTCATATTAGTGATGAGAGTAGAATCCAGATCCATATGTTTCTGCACATAATCTTTGAGAAAGAGAAGCTTTGGGTAAAATACCTTTGGCCATAAAGAACAATGCTGGATCAAAGTGAATATGGCATAACTTATCCAGCTCATGTTAGTCATCTCTTTTCTTACCAGTCTAAAATATTTTTAGATATTAATGAATTTTCTCTATATCTAGTAAAACGTTATGAAAAAATGCTACTAAAAATAGTTATTTAGTGTTTTAGTAAGTGTTTGTTTACAATTGTTTTAAACTAACCTCTGAGTTTTTAAAAGCTTAGGTTTTTACTATCATCATAAGTTGGTTCTTTGCTTTAATGGCTTGAAGCTCAAGCCATTGAATCAAGAGTATTGAAGCTCAAGTCATTGAATCAGCCAAGTATCACTAATGGATTTCCATTCAAACCATTTGAATCAGCTGACAATCTTCAATATCAATGGAATGCCATTATTTTTGAAGGGATTTAAAAAGCTGTTTTTCAAGGCCAACAGCGGCCTTGGAACCAATAGCCTTGATTTGGACGTGATGATTGCAAGCCTATATCAGTAAAGAGTTTCCAAGGTCAGATCTCAGTCTTAAAAATGCATTGCATTCTCACATTCTATACCTAAATTATTATAGTCAAATTATTATCAATATTTTCGTAACCTAACATAATTGTTATCTGATTTTAAAAATTCAAGTAACACATTTAGTAATAAGGTTTCAAAAATGTATTCTTATTATTTTTTTACCTGCATTTAGCTTTACTCAGTTAGCCAGTAATGCTCCTGGTTAAAAAGAGCAATACTGGAAGACTTTTTCAAAAGGCCACAAATTATTTTAAGCTGGTTTAGGTCAATGCCAGAGTCATTGCCTGGTGCATCTAGCAGGTGATCCTTGACTTCAAATCTTACAAGTAAACAGATCCTGTCTTTTGCTTTGTCACAGTGTTCAGTTATCAAGTGCTATTTTATTTTATCATCAAAATGTAATTCAAGTTTTCCATCTTTGTGGTTAATTTGGTACTGCAATATCTTTTTTAACTTTTAAAATCTTTATCAAGTATCTTATTTTTCATTAGATATACACTTGAATATGAAAGAGAAAACTTATCTGGATTACCTCCTCCTTCAATAACCAACTTTTAGAGTAGCTGTGATCTTATTAGCAGATATATTGGCTCCCAGAACTGTTCTCATTGTGTTAAGTATGGTGTTTTTTCTTATTTCAATACATTGAGATAGAGTATTTGATTAGTTTTAGTTTTTGGCAAGTTGAAGCAGATATTCACTGCCACTTGAACTGAGCATGACATAAAGTGAGCATATTTAGAGAATCCTGGGCTTCTACATTGAAAGGTATTCTATTAGCCTTTTTTTCTAAATCTCTTTTTTCCTTTTGCTTTAATTAGTCAAAATGAAATACTCTGGCTTTGTCCAGATATTTGATGCACATCTTCTGATCTGTTATCTGATCTCTGATGAAGGTAATGTCATTTGCCTCTACTTCTATGAGTATATAGTTATTTATCTTGATAGTGCTTTTGTCTACTTCTGTGAGTATGAACTTGTTCACCTTGTGGTCAGTGCTTGGTTAAAACAGTCTTATAAAAAGTAAAGTAAGCTATGCTAGTTGGTATTATAAAAATACAAATACTTTTATTTTATGATCATTATGACATTCTAGAATAGTACATTCTAAATTGTTAAAATTTGTGTCAATTTATGAAAAATACATTTACCTCTTAATGAAGCAGCAAATTGCTAATGAAGCTACAGATCCTTGGCTTGTGTTGCAATATTTTTAGATTCATAAACATTTTGATATGTGCCTTGATATTCTTTATCAGCCTACTATCACCGATAACTAGAAATCCAGATCTAAGTCAGGTAAACATGAGAAATTCTAAAATATGTTCCTCCTGACACTGCTCTGTCACTGTAGCGCATACCATTCTTCTTAAAAAACTATATTTTGATTATATATTTTGCTTTTTAAAATAGTCATCGTTTAAATCATAGTTTTAGTTGAAAATTGCTAAACTTTCATAAATTATATGTTTAAAGAACAAATATCCTATCTGAAGCCTACTAAGCTAAAAAGATATCAGTGAGCCAATTTTTGTGTTCTAGGCTTCTTTTCCTAGAGATACAGCCAATGTTTATAAACAGCGCTTTTACAGACTTTTTAACTAGAAAATTATCCTTCATTCTGGTGGCTTTTTTTGGGCT
>NC_061162.1:7182276-7269776 GCF_022113875.1 Hydra vulgaris
GAATTGCAGGTCATTCATAGGTGCATCAGCACCAATGCTAGCTTTTGTCCGAGCTGGTGTGTGGAAAAGAGAGAGATATCTGTTCATTCTAAAAAGTTTGGTTGTCATCCTCTGATCATAAGGCAATTGTTTAGAAAACATTAACATTTTGTTCACATAAATGTTACATGCCATCCACCAAGCTTGGTGGATAGCTCCTGGTTTAAGAAAGTGTACACCCCGCGGTCGAGTTTGCCCAAAGATGATCAGTGTGTTCTCAGCACATTCACAATAGTCATCTCTTGGAAATGTTGTAGCATCTTCATTAGCAAGTAGATTTGTCAAATGATGTATGGTCTGTTCTTTGAGGTTTTGCAACCAGGTGCCTTCGACAGCTAAAGTTTTGATTGGCAACTGTTTATCCAATGCTGGCCAAGCAGTTTTAAATTCAGCAAAGAATTTATTCTCTGGACCAAAAATGTTTCCAAATAATTTCTTCCAACATGCTCCGACAAAGATTTCAAAAATATGATGTCGACAGGCAAGTTTTCGACCTAAGTTTTCTTCAATCAATTTAGCAGCACCATTGTGGATGCCACTATTACTGGCAGTGGTATTAAATACCAATGCCACAACATTGTTGCTTAGAGCTTCTAGGAGATCAAATGTTGCATTTGCTTGAATCTGTCCTTTTGAATCAACGAGAACGGGAACACCAAGCAATTTTACCTCACTGTATTCTGGAGCACCCGACACAGCTAACTGTTCATGTTGCATGTCTAGTATGTCTTTTAGCAATTTTCCGTCCCAGTGAAGGGCACCAAACTGGGGTGGGTTGAGCCTCACATTATCTATACCACTCTCAGCAATCCTCTGTCGATTTATTATTCTAGTTCGACGAGATGTCGATCTGGAGATATCAAAATCGTCCAAGTTTCTACCATTTAATTATAGCAGACACAATCATAGTTGTTTTATTATCAGACAATTTCAGCCTGTCTGCTGCAGAAGTGATTTCCTCGCATTGCATAATTCTTTTCGGGAGGTGAAGAGTAACAAATTCTGATCGTCTATTCATTGGAGGTTCATAGTTCAAGTCCCATACTAAACCAATATCTACTTCAGCAACAGCAATATTTTCATTAATATTCTGTCTTCATCATCTTGATCATCCTGTCTACCTTCTTTTTCTACTCTTTCTTTTTCTTCATCTCTAAGTATGATTTTCCGATTATATCTGACTTCTTTCATTTTTGCTTTAATCTCAATGATTTTGTCATGCCTGTCCATGGTCGCCTTTCTGTCTTTTTTTAATCTAAATAGAATGCAACATCATCATCTTTCTTTTGGGCAGTCGGTAGCCTGGATTTCATGATTTCCTGTATAACATCAGGTGATCCAATATCAAAAAGACTATCCAACTTGGCCAAGAAGTTAACATGTTTTCCGCCAGCATCACTTTTGTGATTCTTGTTTTTCAACAAGCGGTTCCACTCATTCCAGAGACACTTAAGATCTAACACAGAATTTTGTCTTGTCTTTGTCTTGATGCGTGCCATGTTCCAGAAAGTTACAAGAGTGTAAACTACTATATAGCTAATTTCTTGATTTGTTACATGATTTCGGACATTTTCTTTATCGCGTTGTAAAAAAAGAAAAAATTTCAAAACCTGTCTGCAATTGGGTAGTTTAGAACCAGTTATTGATGGTGATGGGTGTCCAATTAACCAAAATTTAGTAGAGACACAAGTAACAGGCCTTGTTGTTGATGATGATGATGATGATGACGGTGAAGGCTAGTCGGTTGTGTCTGCCAAACAACTGGAATTGGTTGGCAAAGACTTGAGTTCAGTTTCTACAACTTTACCTCTTCTTGTCAACATTTCAGTTTTAATTTATTAAACTAAAACAGGAAACAGCAAAATAATTATAACAGTCAATATTACATATTAAATTGTGTCAATATCATAATATTAATTTGCTTGTTTATGAAATTTGTAATCAATGCAAAAATGTGCTACTGTTTTAACCCATTTGTGCCTAGCGTCCCTAAAAATGGGACGCTCTATAAATCGTAAAATGTAACAAAAAACTCAGGCACTAATGGGTTAGACAGGAAATTGGGGCTTATCTTTAGGGGCTTTGAGGGGGCTCTAGAATAGTCATTAAAATTTAATAAAACTTTTTTTTACACTGTACACAAACACTAGAATGGGAAAAAATTCAATTTGGGTGGTTTTGAAAATTTTTTGCATAGTGGACATCCCTATATATATATATATACATATATATATATATATATACATATATATATATATATATATATATATATATATATATATATATATATATATATATATATATATATATATATATATATATATATAATATATATATATATATATATATATATATATGGGTAAAACTATATGAACTCATCCAGACCATGACACCCTTACATCTCAGAATTTGTTTATTTTTACACCACTTGCAGTCCATATCAAAAAAATAATAACTGCGAAAATTTTAGTTAAAAATACCAATGGGTTCGGCAGATATTGTCACTTGAAATAATGCTGACTCAGCATTTTAGTGATTTTCTGCAGCGACTACAAAGCAACTTTGACATATAGTATCTTCATAATGGCTTAGGGAAATTTCCTAAAATTTGGTACTCTAATAGATTTTAACTTGAGGAATCCAAAAATAGACTCTTAAGACTCGATTATCTCAAGAAATGCCTCATTTATCCAATTTTGTTCAAAATTATTGACGTTTAAGTTAGTAATTTTTGGAGGTAAAATAAAGTCTGTGGCCCAAAATCCCGAGTAAAAATTTTAATTGTATATCATTATTTCATCTTAGGTCTACTGAAAAAAATTAGATTGATCAATTGTCTCTCTAATACGTGATCAAAATTTGCATTTAAAAATGGTGTCTTTTTAGAAAAATTTAATTTTTGTAACAAAAGCAATTAAAATATTTTTTAAAACATTTATTTGAATAAAACATCAAATAGTGTCATTTATTGAATAGCTTAGGACATTTATAGTCATGGGCCAAGGGAGATACCCTCCACTCCCACGGGAGGCCCCTACGCCCCTTCCCCCAATCTCCCTAGTTTTTGTTTTTGTTTTTTTTTTTTTTTTGCATAAAATGAATAAATAATGAAGAAATTCTGCAGTAAATGTTACAAAAAAGCAATAAAAACTGATGAAGATTTAAATTAACAGGAGGAATGGGAATCAAAAAGTGAGAAAAAAATTAAGTTAGATACCACTATAGAATTGCTTGGAATATCACCGGTCAAACTAAAAAGTCTTTCAAAACACAGCAAATTGCCTGTAGCAAAACAAAAGTTTGAGAACACTATTGACAGAGTTGCAAAAATGGTCTCATTAGCATATAATATTAAAGAAACTTTTTTAACAACAGAAATAAAAAGCCCCATTTTAAACAACAACATTAACAATGACCATGATCTAGACATTTTAATGTATGAAATAAAAAATAAAATTTCAGAGACTGACTTTTATCGCCATAAGGTGCAAATGTTAACACTCGCACCAAAATCATGGACACGTAAAAAGATATCAAGCTACTTTGAAGTGTCTGAGTATCTTGTTCGAACAGCAAGAAAAGTTAAAAATGAGAATGGAATTCTATCATTACCCGGGAAAAAAACTGGAAACCCACTTTCACCAGAATCAGTTAATTTAGTGATTAACTTTTATCAAAGTGATGAATTTTCAAGAATGTTGCCAGGAAAAAAAGATTATGTAAGTATTAAGAAAAACCAACATGTTCAAAAAAGATTATTGCTACTCAATCTTAATGAATTACATGTTGCATTTAAAAAAGACTACCCTAACGTCAAAGTCAGTTTGTCAAAGTTTTGTACTCTTAAACCTAAATGGTGTATTACAACTAATGCGTCAGGTACCCACAATGTATGTGTTTGCATACATCACCAAAATACAAAATTTCTCATTGATGCCATTAGGTGGAATAAAAGTTATAAAGATTTCATGGCATTGATTGTTTGCTCTCTTGAAAATGCAGAATGTATGTTGCATCGATGTAACCAATGTCCTGGTATTGAAGCGTTAAAAAGTTTTTTAGTGCAGGAGTTTATGGACCATGAGCATGAAGAAGAGTACAGATCGTACAACACTACTTTCACAGTCATTGCCACTAGATGAATTTATTGATTTATTATGTGACAGTATTGACAACCTTACCACTCATTCATATATTGCAAAAATACAAAGTAGATACTTAAAAAACTGTAAAGAAAATCTTAACCAAAACGAATGCTTAATTTTAGGAGATTTTGCTGAAAACTATCAATATGTTGTTCAGGATGAGGTTCAAAGTTATCACTGGAGCAAAAGTCAATGCTCACTTTATACAGTTGTACTTTATTTTATAAAGAACAAACTTCTCAAACATAAATCTTTTTGTTACCTTTCAGAAGATGTTGATCATGACACAGGATTTATTTACAAGACTCAGGAAGATATAACTAGATATATCAAAGAAAATCTACCTGATGTATCAAGTGTGAAATACTTTTCTGATGGTTGTTCAGCACAATTTAAAAATTTTAAAAACTTTATCAATCTTTATCATCACAGTAAAGACTTTGATTTAAATGCTGAATGGGTATTTTTTGCTACCAGTCATGGTAAATCCCCCTGTGATGGTATTGGTGGGACTGTTAAAAGAGTAGTATGTCAAGAAAGTCTAAAACAAATAACTACTGGACAGATTTTAGATGTTAATTTAATGTACTCCTTTTGTAAAGCCTAGATAAATGGAATTTATTTTAAGTTATTTTCAAAAGAAGAAATTGATCAAACACAAGCACAATTAGAAAAAAGATATTTAGGTGGAAGAACAGTTCCTGGCACAAGGATGTATCATCATTTTATTCCAATTGCTCCAAACACTATAAGTTATAAAAAAATGATGCATGCACTGAAATATTTGATATCATTCCAAAAAGCAAACATTATGTAGATATTTCATTAAATATTAAAAAAATGGATTATATTGCATGTTTTTATGATGGATTTTGGTGGGTAGGGATTGCTGAAGATGTAAGTGAGCTTGATATAAAAGTCAGATTCATGCATCCCCATGGACCAGGTAAAAACTTCTTTTGGCCAATAAGAACTGATGAGTGTTGGATGCTCAATTCTGAAGTTATATGCCTAATTTCTACACCCACAACAATATCAGGTCGTACATACAACATAACTGATTTAGATTTGGAGATTATAAACTGTTGGTTACAAAAAAAAATTATTTATGCTTAAAATAATTTTGTTTTTATTTTATTTACCTAATTTGCATTTTAAATGTCTTTTGTTTTTTTCAAATCCTTGGATTGTAGGCTGAGAAGGAGGGGTGGGGGTTTAAATAAAACACAAATCACTCCCATCTTATTATGTCAATGACTATATTAGTCTAAAACTACTTAAAGATATTTATTGTCAATATGTTTTAAAAACATTTTAAAGCATTTGTTTTTGAAATTTATGACTTAAAATCGTAAAAAAATCTTTGAAATAAGAGGTAAGTATTTATCGATTTGAAGTAACGCAAATAAATCGTTTCTCAAACTTAAACTGAAAAAATATGTTTTTAAAATGTATTTTAACAATCAACTATTATTTATTCATTTTATGTAAAAAAAAAAAAAGTATCTAGTAGGGAGGGCATCTAAAATCTGGTAGGGAGGGCATCTCCCTTGGCCCATAACTTTAAATGTTTATTTAAATTTAAACTAGTCAATAAATAACACTATTTGGTTTTTTATTCAAATAAATGTTTAAAAAAATATTTTAATTGCTTTTGTTACAAAATTTAAATTTTTCTAAAAAGACACCATTTTTAAATGCAAATTTTGATCATGTATTAGAGAGACAATTGATGAATCTAATTTTTTTCAGTAGACCTAAGATGAAATAATGATATACAATTAAAATTTTTACTCGGGATTTCGGGCCACAGTCTTTATTTTACCTCCAAAAATCACTAACTTACAAGTCAATAATTTTGAACAAAATTGGATAAATGAGGCATTTCTTGAGATAATCGAGTCTTAAGAGTCTATTTTTGGATTCCTCAAGTTAAAATCTATTAGAGTACCAAATTTTAGGAAATTTCCCTAAGCCATTATGAAGATACTATATGTCAAAGTTGCTTTGTAGTCACTTCAGAAAATCACTAAAATGCTGAGTCAGCATTATTTCAAGTGACAATATCTACCGAACCCATTGGTATTTTTAACTAAAATTTTCGCAGTTATTATTTTTTTGATATGGACTGCAAGTGGTGTAAAAATAAAAAAATTCTGAGACGTAAGGGTGTCGAAAATTATTTTTTTTGGATGATTTCATATATTTTTACCCATATATATACACACATATATAAAAAACTTATTTGAAAATAGCATTATATTTAAGCATTGTATTCAAAAATTGTCAAATATAAATTCATATGACTTAGAAAAAACAACTGTACTTATATACATCTAATATTTTCTCGCAAAAAAAATAATGATCCAAATAAGAAAAATTTCTAAATTAATGCAAAAATTATTTTTCAATATTTAGTAGGGCCACCATTTGCCAGAATAATTGCTTGCAGATCCATTTCACTAGAGATTTTGTTTTTTCTGGAGTTATTTTCTCCTTTGCTTCAACTATAGCTGGTTTTAAATAATTTTGTCTTATGTGTAAACTCAATTTCCAATTTCCTGGTCTAGAATACCACAAATACTGAATCAAATTAAGGTCAGGGGACTGGGAAGGCCATTCCATCACTATATCATTGTTTTGAAAATATTTCTTTGTTGTTATGACAGAATGTCTTGTTGAAAAACAAAGTTATTTCCGAATCTAAATTTACAAGCAGAGGGCTTCAAAATTTGCTTTAAAATATCTATATATGAGTTGGCATTCAATTTGCCAGCTCCTTGCCATGCCATTGATCTCCACACAATGACGCTTCCACCATCGTGTTTTACTGTTCCTCTCATGCAACTCAATTTGTATGCATCACTTTGTTTTCACCAAACTTTTTGCTGTTTATCTGATGAGATCAGGTTAAATGTAGATTCATCACTCCAAATTACTTTCTTCCAGTAATCAATAGTCTTGTCAACATTTTTTACAAATAGTAATCTTTTTCTCATATGTCTTAGAGTCAAATAAGGTTTTTTATGACATACTCTACCATGAAATTCATGCTCTCGGATTCTATTTTAGATAGTTTGAGCTAAAGTCATGGTTTTATGATTTTAACTTTGTCTGAATTTTTTGTCTGAAATCTTTTGAGCAGCTTTAAATCTGTTTTGCTTGACTTGTAGAATAATGTTTCTATAAATGACAGCAGATGTTTTTCTTTTACGGCCTCTTCATGCACAAGTACATATAAAAATCTTCATTATAATAGTACTTTTTAAAAAACATGAGTAAAGGGATAAGTTAAAAAGGTACTATCAAATAGTTGAGGTACTATCAAATAGTTTTTTTTATAAGTTCATCAAAAGGTTTTGACTACTTGTTTTGTAGAACTTCAAATAGTTTTTTACATTGCTAGGTTGTCAAGATATTCCTACACATGTTAAATTATGTTCGATATAAATATGGGATTTGGTGGGGCCAGGATATTTTGGATAAAACTTTTTTACTATCTCACTCAAATAAGCAGTAGGTTTCAAGAATTTAAAAATATGTTTCGAGTTGTTTAAAAATAAGTTTATCCTTAAAAATGGTTTCAAGTTGTTTAAAAATAAAGTTTCAAGTTGTTTAAAATTAAGTTTATCCTTAAAAAAATACCAATCAAAAGTTTTGATAATAATACCTAATTTGCTATTTGCTCTTGAATCTGCTGATCTGGTCTGCATAATGCAATTTAAATTGTCTGTTATTAAAACTTCTTATTTTCCTAATAGGTTTCTTGATAATTTGATCCTAATGTTATCAATAGTTGCATAATAATCAAATATGAAATATATTTGTCCATTTAACTAATCAATGTCATTTTTCATAACACAGTGAATAATTAAAGTTGTAACAAGTTTATTATATCTGATCTAATTTAATTTGATCCTATTGTTGATTATTTTGAATTTAATGCAGTATGATGATAATTTTGATAACAAATGATCACATGAAACTTGATAAAATACAACTTTTGAAGTTTTTGTTTTTTAACAACTTAATTTCCAACAAGGCTGCAAGCAACCTTATATTTTGGAGCTTACTAGAAGAGAAAAGATGCCTGTAGATCAAGATAAAGATTGACAGTCGACTTAAAAGATTGTAAGTTATACGAATTAGGAAAACAAGATAAAGGACGAAATTCCTAAGAACTGATGTTCAAGGAAAAGCTAAAAGAATAAGAGTTTTTAGAGCACTTAGGAACAGTCACATTTAAAGATTGAGACTTAATTGAATGATGAGTAACACAAGGAATGAATTTTAGTAGAAGACACAAGAGATGCTAGCTCTCTAGAGCAGTGCCCATTATAGTATTTATAAAAAAGAGAAAGAGAAGCAACATTACTACAATGTGATAATAGTTGGAGGTTGGCTGCAAGAGCAGGTCTAAATATGTTTATAATGCATTTTTGAATCTTGTTTAAAAGAAAAAGAGCATTATTGGAAGATCCGCCCCAAATATTGCAACAGTATTCCATACAAGGACAGATTTGAGATTTATAGAGATAGAGAATAGAATCTGGAGTAAGAAAGCGTCGAGCTCGATAAAGAGGTGCTAATTTTGCAACGGATTTGATATATGGTTTTCAAGAAAGATCCAAAGTAAGAGTAAGATGAAGGGTAGATGACTCATTGAGTGCATTACCCTTCATAAAAATGGGAAGATCTAGATTGTTAATCCTAGAAGATAAAGGGTAGATGACTCATTGAGTACATTACCATTCATAAATATGGGAAGATCTAGATTGTTCTGATAGCGATAACCTGAAATTTTTTTTTATCCGAATCAGAGTTTACCAGCTACTGTGAGCCCCATGCTGTAGCAGGAGTAAGATCTTTTTCAAGCTAAAATGTCACCTCTAAGCAATTAGAGAGTGTTGGCTTCTTATCAAGACAAAAATAAATGGTAGTATCATCAGCGAACAATGCCACCTTAGATGCAAGAATTTCTAGAAGATTAGTAATTTAAATTAAATAAAGTATAAAGCCAAAGATAGACGAGTCAGATTGCTCTCTTGAGTTTTTGAAAATAGGGATAACAGATGTTCCTTTCCAGAAGGAAAGCAAGACTCTGATAAGCACTTGTTAAATAGTTTTGAAAGTATAGACGACAGCTCCGGAGAACACTTCTGGAAGACTATAGTTGGTATTTTGTCTGGACCACAAGCTGTAAAAAAGTCTAAGCAATAAATTGCTTTAGATACAGAAGCAGGAGTGATACTAGTGTCAAGCACTAGATCAACCTATTTGTCAGCTCTATAATGTAGAATGCAACTAGTGGAATCATCAGATGATATTGATGAAAAGTTCTTAGCAAAAAATGCAGCTTTGTCTTTAGGAGAGATAGCAAAATCTGAACTATACAAGAGAGGTGGATTTGCCTTTATTATAGATACTGCTAAACACTCCAGAAGTCATGAGAGCCTAATTTTTGAGATGAAATACAAGATTTTGTGACTTGATAATAGTGGGCTTTGGCATTAGACGAAACCTTTTTACAATTGTTTCTAGCAGTAGTAACAAGTTTGTTTTCTGGAGAATTGTTTTGCTGATATATATGGAAATAATGATTTCGATTGGAAATTACTGCAGCTCAATGTGAAGAAAACAATGAAGATTAGTGATGCTTGACTTGCAATATTCTAGAGGGAATAAAAGATTCCATGCCAGCCAACTTAAAATGTTAAGGGTTACTATGTCTAAGTAGTTTAACAGCTTTGTTGTACATTTTCTACCTTTTCTATTGTCATGTTGATGAATAATAAAAAATTTATTGGAGTCTAAAAAGATTAACATTCAGGTTAGCACCAATTTGTTTTAAGATTTAAGTGTGTTTCTTTTTATTTTGAAAAGAAAAGTTACATTTGCTTCTTTTTATTCTTTTGGAATTAAACCACTTTAAAATATAATGATAAACTTATACTCTTTGCTGCAATGCTTCAGTAATTCTAAATTTATGTTATACAGTTTTTTACTAGTTCTTTTAAGACATACTACGTCAAAATTAGTTTGACATCTGATATTGAATTCTGGTAGTGGGCCTATGCTACTATCTTCATTTTCAATTGCTTTAATATTGCTTTGAGCTATTGGTTTGCTCCTTATATATTTATACAAAACATCTGTATCACTTGTTTTATTTCCAACTGACTTTTAATCCTTTTTTATTGCAAATTTGGTTTTTTTTAATAAATTAAATTTATATCAAATCATCTTTTCTTATTGTTAATTACCTAGGAACTTTTTTGTTGTCCATAAGCTTTTTTCTTATATGATGTGAAAGATTTTATAACAATCATTTATGAAATTTTCTATAAATGGTGCATTGTAATAGTCATAATAATAGTAATATTCAACTGATATTTACCAATTATCAATTAGTCACTTCTCGTGTACTTTTTTTGGTTGTTGTTTACAATTTAATTTATATATATATATATATATATATATATATATATATATATATATATATATATATATATATATATATATATATACATACATATATATATATATATATATATATATATATATATATATATATATATATATATATATATATATATATAATATATATATATATATATATATATATATATATATATAACTTTATTAATAAATAATATTTTATTATAAAGAGCCAAGTTTTAGATATCCCAGAAGTTCAAAATGCTATAAAGAAAAGGAAAAAGAAAAAAAAAGTAAGATTGGTGTCATTTTAATTTTTTTTTTTTTTTTTTTTTTTTTTATAATTTACTTGATTTTAATCATATTTATAGATAAATTTATTTATTTTTTAAATGACCGTCAAGTTTTATGTTTGATGTATTTTATTATGTTCGATAAATAAGATTTTAATAATCTTATTTGATAAATAAAGTTCCAATGATTATATCTGATAATGATTATATCCAACAAACGAGACACTGTGAACCAATGAGACCACCAGGTTTTATTTTTAAACATAAAAGTATTTGTCCTGTAGGTTTAGAAAAATAATTTTTTTAAACTTAAAAAAATGCGAAAATGGGACACAAGGGTAAGTCTGAGAGGGTTTTTATCCTATTTAAAAAGTAGGGAGTCATTTTTTTAATTCTATAATATTTTAATATTAAATTTATTGCTGCTCCTGCTGCTGCCCCTACTCATTCGTACATGTTTGCACAAAACTCACAGCAACTATTATACACAAGTTAATGGCAAAAAAGAGTTGCACTTTTTGTATAAGAAAATGTGAACAAAACTGTTAGTGTAAATTGTAAAGTGGTTAGATTGTTGCGCTTCCGAAGTTCAACGAGATAGTTCAAATCTTCTTGCTTGCACATAAATTTTTATGCTAATAGTAGTTTTTTCTTACCTGAGAAATATATTAGTTTAGTTAGGGGGTAAATTATGTAAAATCTAATAATTACTTTAAAATTATTCCAATTGAAAATTATATCTTTATTTGGTAAAATTTTCATTAAGGAAATTGTGTACCTTGAACTAGATTTTTTCAATGCTTAAATTCAAGACTTTAAACTCTAAAAATTGTGAAACTGTATATTATGCAAATTATGTAAAATCTTATCTAATAGTTACTTTAAAATTATTCCAATTGAAAATTATATCTTTATTTGGTAAAATTTTCATTAAGGAAATTGTGTACCTTGAACTAGATTTTTTCAATGCTTAAATTCAAGACTTTAAACTCTAAAAATTGTGAAACTGTATACCTCTGAATACCTCTAAAATACTTTTATTATAAGTATAATGACTTAATTTATAGAAGTCCGTCCATATAAAATTATTTAAAAGTTATTCGCTCTAAGTAAAATAAACTTTTTAAAATTTGTACCTAGCCTATTTATTAATTTATAAGCTATTAATTTAATTAATTTAGAAGCCATTATACCTAGGGCCGCTTTTAATTAATTAAAAAAAAATTTAAATTTAATTAAAAAATTAAATTTAACTCCATAATTAATTGACAACAAAGGTAGACACATAAATTTGAGTAAAAATTTATTTAATCTTAGATTATTCTATAATTAGATTAATCTTAAATTGTTTTCAACAATTTTATCTAGTGTTACTTGATTGCAGCAATTAAATAATAAAATTGACTAATAGTTCTGAGCAAAATTGATAAACAAGTCTACGCATAAAATGGTAATCTCAAAACAACTGTGAGAAATATTCTGCACCAATCAAAATTCAACTATCAACCTTATTATGAAACATATTATTTATGAAAGAAATGCAGATCTAGGTACAAGCAAACTATATAGCTCTAGGTACAAACAAACTATATAGCTCTAGGTACAAGCAAACTATATAGCTCTAGGTTCAAGCAAACTATATAGCTCTAGGTACAAACAAACTTTATAGCTCTAGGTTCAAGCAAACTATATAGCTCTAGATACAAACAAACTATATAGCTCTAGGTACAAGCAAACTATATAGCTCTAGGTTCAAGCAAACTATATAGCTCTAGGTACAAACAAACTATATAGCTCTAGGTACAAGCAAACTATATAGCTCTAGGTACAAGCAAACTTTATAGCTCTAGGTTCAAGCAAACTATATAGCTCTAGGTACAAACAAACTATATAGCTCTAGGTTCAAGCAAACTGTATAGCTCTAGGTACAAACAAACTATATAGCTCTAGGTTCAAGCAAACTGTATAGCTCTAGGTTTAAGCAAACTATATAGCTCTAGGTTCAAGCAAACTGTATAGCTCTAGGTTCAAGCAAACTATATAGCTCTAGGTTCAAGCAAACTATATAGCTCTAGGTACAAGCAAACTATATAGCTTTAGGTACAAAACTTAATATGAATGTAAAAGACTTAATAGCCTTATTAAAAATGTCATCTATTAAAAAACTTATTGATTAAAAAACTTATCGAATATTTCATTTAGTACTTTGGTAACATACAATATAATACGCAAGAACCTGTAGATAAGCATTTCCTATTGTAAAACAATTTTTTTTGATTGTAAAATACTCTAAAATACCGGTGGAAAAAATTTCTTTAGGCTATCAGAAAGCATTTTCTGATTATAACCCCCCCCCCTCTCTCTCTCTCTCTCTTATACCTTGTGCTTCTTTGCGGTAAGGGGGGGGGGGCAAAGTTGCGTTAGTATATAATTGTAACTTTTGTACGTAATTGTTCTACTTTAATACATTATCCCTATATTTGAATATAATCTTATAATTTTCTTGTTTGGTAGAGTTTAAGATAGCGTAAGTTACAGTTATTATTTACAACTTAAGTTATAACTTAAAGTTTAAGTTGCAGTTGTAATAAGCAATAACGTTTTTAATACTATTAAGATATTTCTATAAGTATATTTTTACTTAACATGATACTTAAAAAAGTAAAAGTAAAAAAGTAAGAGAAAAAGCAACATTGCAATATCTAAACCACTTTAATTAGTCAAAGAAAACTATTTATTACGTTCATGCTGGCGTTAGAACACTTGTTAATTTTAAAAAGTATTTAATTGTTAAAAGCTATAAAACAACATTAAAACAAACTGCAAAGTTGTTTTAAAAATATAAAGAGCTTGGGTTAATGTAAAACAAATTCGTGACGCTGTTTCGTGTTGATTTATACAATTTATAAAATAAAACGAGTTAAAATAAAAAGAAGCAAATAAATAAAATTGATCTAGTTAATAAACTAAAACAAAACTTCATATTTGCGCTTATAGACCTATACAAGTTTATAATATATGGAACAAACGAGTAAGATCAAAGCATAAAAACATTAGATACCACGTCTTTTATAAATTATCGTTTCCTGATCAAGCGTACAATTAAAAATTTAAGTATAATTAAGTTTTTCATTCAAATGGTTTTTAAACTGATGTTTTCATTCAATTTTTTTTTATTCCAATTGTTTTCCAAAAAAAAGTGAAACAAAAAATTTTGTTTAATAAATCGAATTATATCAAGTATAAGAATATGCTTAAATTATTTTTTTAGAAAAAAATTTTTTCGAACAGAAGTAAAATAGTTTATTAAATTTAATTTAAAATTTTTATAATTTTGATTTTAACTTGCAATTTGCAATCACTGCTTTGATGTTTGCAATAGAATGTTTACTTTTAAAACTATTTTCAAGAAAAAATATATAATTCAAAACGTTAAAAAAATTTACGATTTAAGAAAAGAAAACTTTCTTCTTTTCTCCCTTGTTTCATCAACTTTTTTTTAAATTATTAAATTTTTTTTAAATTTCAAATTTCTATCACAAAATTATTTGAATAAGTGAATTTTAAGGCTAAAGTTCTCTTGTTAAATTGATTTTTTTTTAAATAAAATTCTTGAAAACAGTTGCGTATTTATAGAAAATGTTTATTTTAGATGTCGCTATAAATAAAATGAAAATATAAAAAAAATGGTGTCGTGTTTTTCATATTCTATTCAACAATTTTTGTTAAAATAGTTATTAGTTGAAAGCTTATATTATGTGTTAACAACATTTGAGATCTAAATTGAAACATGTCTATGGCTAACTTTTGCGAGTATATTAAGTAAATTAATATAATTTTTAAATTAATACTTGAGTAACTGTAAGTTACTATCTTAACTTAACTGGTTGTTTTGATTTAGGTAATAAGTTAATTTACTCTATCCATTTAGTAAAGTTAACTAAATATAACTTCAATAGTTTCAAGGTCGTTAAAGCGAAAAAGGTGAAAGCAAAAAAGTTGCTGGTTTCTATTAGTACAATTTTACTAATAGAAATTTTATTTAATAAAAACGAATTTATATATATTTTATTATACTCAAAGTAGTAAAAATAATTATATAAAATTGTTTATAAAATGATAAATTAAATCATTATTATTAAGTTAATTTGGAGCAACGTTTCTTTTAAAAAAAGATAAAAATGCTATAACTTTTTGTTAAAGAAATAGAATGAAGAAAAAATTATTTTTAACTTTTGTCTTTTTAATTTGCTTCTACTCAGAGGTTTAAAGTAGTTTAAATTAAAAAGTGCTTTACGTTGAATAAAAATCTCTGCGCGAAAGAGAAAATGATCATGATTCTATTCAAAAGCAAATGATCATGCTTCTATTCAAAAGACAAACTTTGCGTGACGTACTTTACTATGAAAACATTACTTTTAAGAAATGCCAAAAAAAAAAGCTAAATTAAAAAATAGTAAATAAACAACTAAAAAAGTAAACCAAACGCGAAAATATATGTTTTAAGAAAAAACTAATCGCGAAGGTGTAAAAAGCAATTGTGATTCACAATCGCGATAATTTTACGCGATAACGCTTAATTCGAGCCCTGATATATATATATATATATATATATATATATATATATATATATATATATATATATACATATATACACATATATATACATATATATATGTATATATATACATATATATACATATATATACATATATATACATATATATACATATATATATATATATATATATATATATATATATATATATATATATATATATATATATATATATATATATATATGTGTATATATATACATATATGTATACATATATATATACATATATATAACCATATATATATGTGTGTGTGTTTGTATGTATGTATAATACATATGTATGCTTTAAAACATATGCGACAATTGTTTTTATTTTAATCAGTTATTATTGTTTTAATTTTAGAAAAAGAAGCTAGAAGAAACATCAGATAAAAATCAAGAAGTTGATTCAACTAGAGAAGCTTATATTGCCTCTAATAAAGAAGATGAGCGAATTATTGCGTCACTTGGTAAAAAGCTTAAAGTGAAAGCACAGCCAAACTTGAAATCACTTTTTCAAGATGATGGGTTGGATTGTATCTTTTCAATTATAATTAAATTTTTAATTATGAGATTCTTTTTAAATAAATATTTACTTGATTAAAAGATGGGTAACTCCATGTAAAAGGAGAATCAAAGCTTTTTTAGCAAACTTATCATATTTTGTGTATAAAAATTTCTTATCTGCTTTTTCCTATATATATGGAATTATAATAGAAATCACCAGGAATACGCTATTGATCATACTTCATATAAATTTCATCATCTTTAAAAATTCAGAAATTTTTAGAAATATAGTTGTCATACAACTTTCTTCAGGGGTGTCTTACTTTATTTTTGCATTTCAGAACAGTTAGGCACTTTTTGTGATTTGAAAGCTTGAAAAACATGTTTATATCAAACTTTTATGCCAAAGTCTAAATATTTCTAAGTTAAACAATATTGTTATATAAACAATTATAAATAAAATTTAAATGCTGTTTGAAAAAAAAAATTCCTTTTTTAAATAAACCTTTACACCCTATTTGTTTCTTAAAACATTCATAACACAACACACAATCGTCTTATGTTTCCTTGTTCACAATTTAGTTTGTTTTTTTTTTAATGTGTGGGGCAATCGTTTATTGGTGAGTTTCTTAACATTAAAAAAACTATTAACAATTTTTTTTTTAACATTTTTGCTTTAACAAAATTTTCACCTACTAAACATAAGCTAGTTAATCATTTCTAATCGACATTTATTCTTTGATCAATCTAAAAAATTAATGATAATGAAAAATATTTTGTTAAAAAGCAATTTTAAAACTAAAATTTAAAAAAATCATCTTTTCATAAATTGGTTAAAAAAAGATTGCCAAAATAATATTACCTACAGGCTTGATTATGGTTTATCTGGCAATGCATTTCTATACAGTTATAAGCATTAAGGATTTTTGTATATTATACTTTTGTAACGAGATGAAAAAGATTTATTGGTTCAAAACTTCAAATAACAAGGATGTAATATGATGTAGGTAATAAACTTAATTTTAATTTGAAGTATATTATTACAGAGTTTTGAATTCATTTTCCTTTATTTAATAAGATATTCTTGAGGTTGCTGAACCTTTAACTGGTATAACTGATGCTCATAGCTCAGATGAAGAATATATTGCAATGAAAAATACTACTCAGGTAATTATTTTGTAAAATACAATAAATAAGCTTGTGTGTAATAAGAAGAATATATAAAACTGTTGAAGTTTTTATAACAATAAAAAAGTGTATTTAGTAACATTTATACATACATTTAACTTGTATAGAGTATAGATTCATAAATCTAAAGTGTTTGTTTTGAAAAGAAATTTTTAAAAATAAGTTGTTTAAGTTTACCAAAAAGAACTATTTCAAAAAATATAGCAAAAAAAAAAAAGTTTTTTTTTTCTCTTCTTTAATTTGTCTAAATCAGTTCTTCTAGAGCTGGGTTTTTTTATCTGATTTATAATATTTTATGTCTCTAATTAAGCAGAAAAAACAAATTAAATTTTGCTTTTCCGTTTAAAAGCAAGAGCACCTACTATTGAAGTTTTATTATTTGTTTGTTTTTTTATATTACTTTAATAATGTGGATATATATAACCCCTAGAAATATTGTTTTATATAAAAAGAAATACTTATAAGGATAAAGTTAATTTATCATTAACAAAAGTTTTTAATTAAATTTTATCACAAAACCTAATTATTATTAATTTTAATTGATTTTAAACTTTAAATTAAACCTAAATCCTTACAAACTAAGTATTTAAAATAATAATAATACTCATTGTTATAAGAAAGAATATGTTGTATTTATTGTTTTCTAATACCATATATTCCTTCAATCTTATCAACTTCATTGAATTTTTTTTTTATTTAGGCATTTTTTTATTTTAATAAATTATTTATAATATATTTTATATAAATTTTTGTTTGATCGAAATACTATCATTTGAAAACCATTTGAGTTTTTCTTTAAAATTATTGAAAAATTTTATAAGTTCATTTTTAAAATATTACAATAACTACCAATTATATTTTATTTTGCAAAGGGAATAATTTTTTATGATTAAGTTTTATATGATATGTAATTATATAAAAGTTTTATAATAACATTTTATTTTAATTTTATTATTTTCTAAAGTATTAGGATTGTGTAAATCTAAATTCTTAAAATAAACATTTAGTTGTAATAAAACTATAAATATTTTTTTGCTAAAAGCAATTAATTTAAACATTCTCATGCTTATTTCCATAGTCACTACATAATTGATTTTTATTACCTTGTTTAATTTTACATGAATCTTCTAGCATTTAAAAAGAGTTCCCATATATTTTATATATATATTTTTTTGTATATTAACCCTTCGTATCGCCATGTGACAGATCTGTCACAAACCTATTCAATGCTCACAAAATCCAGTTTAAGCATTTTAATTCATTATAAATCATTGTAACAATACTGATACATACTGTTCTCTGATATTTAGTTTTATTTACATGAAAAAATAAAATTTCAAAAAACTGTGTTTACTTATTTAATGAAAGCTATCAAGTGTACCTCATAAAATATTTTTTGGAGATATTACAATACAAAGGGTTAAAGAAATTTTAGTAGTGACTTTTTTCTAATGTTGTGCAAATTTTTGCTTCAAGGTGTAAGGTGCAGAAGCGCTTTTTTTAAAACAGTTACAATAAAACATCACATTTGAAGTTTTAATTTTTTTTTATTTTTTGTTTAGTCAAAAAAGAAATCTACTAATGAACATAAAGTACTTGCTGCTAAAGAAAGAAACGAAAGGCTTTTATTTGGAGAAACCTACATGGAAAGCAGTGAAGATGATTTTGAAAACCTAGAAGGTTTACCGATTGGTTTTTACAATCTTAAAAAATACATTAGCTTTTTTATTAAATAATTTTTTAAGAAAAAACTATCAACTCGTTTCTCCGCGCAGCGGCCTTGCTCGTCAAGGTTCGTGTTTCGGAGTTATAGAGTTGAGAGAGGGTTATAACCACAAATAAGTAGCCTCCTCGTCTGTAGTGGCCTTCTCGGCCTTGAGGAGGTGAATTAAAATAAAAAATAAAAAAATTTGAAAAAGGTAAAACCGTAATCATTTTTTAATCAAAATAAAAATTAAAAAAAAAAAACCTTATTTTTCTAAGTTCCAATTAAGATGATTAAGTGCATTTTTATACCCTTTTGTTTATATAGCTTGTTATTTGAGAAATGTGGCATGCTGAAATTCACAGGTTTTAATAAAGTTTATATTTCGAAATTAATTTTGTGTTATTCTAGATGATTCAGATTTTGAAGCAGAAGATATGGACACAGAAATGCAAACAGAAACAATAAAAGAGAATCTACCTAAATTGAATTCTAAAAATCAACAAGACAGAGATCAGTTAAGTAATAAATATATTCCACCTGCGCTAAGAAATCAAGAAGATTCTGGAGAAGATTTTAAGAGAGAAAGATTAAAGAAACAAATGAAAGGTTTTTTAAACAGGTTACTTATTTAAAAATTTTTTTTTTTTTTATATTTACTTGGTAAGAAAATCTTTAAGTGAACAGGCAACCTTCACATTTGGGAGTTTTTGGAATTTAAAAGCGGGTAATAATATAAATGATGATATGTATCGGTTTTTACATCCATTTAAAACAATCATGACAACCATTTAAAACAACCATGACATTAATTTAAAACACCGCAACAATCAATTAAAACAATGTGATTTTCAATTAAAACAATCGTAAAAAAAGGTTTTCTTTATATTTTTTTTATTCGATTTTTTAAAAAAATTTAAAATTTTATTTTATTTAAAATATGTTTATTTTCCAATTGCTGTCGAGGTATGTCATCTGACCTAAGACACGCTTCGAAAAAGCTTTCGTAGTGTGTGTAATAGTTTTATAAGTTAACATTAGGAATAGATAAGCATGCCTCACGCATTCTTGAAATTAGTTCATTTCTCCCAGCTGGGTATTTCTTCGCACATTATTCTTAAGATAAAAAAAAATCTCTTCACGCAGATTCAAGAATGGTGAATATGGTGGCAAATATTTTATTTGAATGTTCTGAGCCCTCATCTCAACATTTTGATGGATTCTGACATTATCCATCACAAGGGTTAATTCTTCCTCTGTCCCCAAAACTCATACTCATAATATATTCTTGAAACAAAACTGTGTTGACTGACACACTGATAGCTTCGCACTGAATAATGTTTAAACCATTGACGGCCAATATCATCGAAACGTTACGTTGCCTATGATCGGGTTAGGTGTTACTCCTCTTCTTGCCCATGAATGACTGCGAAACATGTGTAAATTAAATGAACTTTCATCAATAAAAATGATATTTTGATAGGGATTAATAGGCGAGATTAAGGTATACCACCTAGCATATTGAATACGAAGATTTTTTTACATTATTGTTGTTTCTTTCATAAATTGGTCACGTAATTTTATATGTGTAACCAAGATTGGTCGCCCATCTCCAGACAGTTTAAATTGATACATTTACATTTAAAGCATATTTAATTTCAATTATAGTTGTCGTTGTGTTATCGTTTATAAGCTCTTCAATTCTTCTAATCTCTTCATTATAAATAACGTGACGAGTGCCACCTCTAGAACCAGGAAGTGTTGAATTTGTTTGATCTTAAAATTGATTGTATTGTGTTTCGATTAACTCTTGTTAATGATGAAGCTTCAGATTGAGTTTTTCCTTGATCAAGGACTAGATTTACAACAAGATCTCGCATGTTTTTGGAAACAGAATTTCGCGGCATGAAGATTCAGATTGAGTTTTTCGTGGCAATGAAGTTTCAGATTGAATTTTTCTTTGATCACCGACCAATCTCAAAACAAATTTTCGCATATTTTGGCTAACAGAATTTCGCTGCATGTTTTAATGAAAATCTAATATCCTCATGCGCTAAATATTTTATTAGGAAATCATGGTTATTTTAATTATCATCATGCATGTTTTAATTGAACATCATGGTTGTTTTGTCAATACAGTATGTGTATAAAAAATATGTAAAAAAATATGGTTTTGCATCCATTTAAAACAAACGTGACATCCATTCAAATTTAAAATAAATTCCATTAAATTAAAATAAATTAATATAATATTATTAAAAATAAATTTGTATAATATTAGATAAATAAATATATAAAAAAGACCTTTTTTTTTAAATAATATAGAATGTTGAGATTGCGCATGCGTTAAATGTTTTAAATGAAAATCACAATTGTTTTAATTGAAAATCACATTGTTTTAATTGATTGTCGCGATGTTTTAAATGAATGTCATGGTGTTTTGAATGGTAGTCATGATTGTTTTAAATGGATGTAAAAACCGTTAAGTAACAAAAAGTAAATATTATTTGGTATATTACTTAGTTAAAAACAACTAGGGCTTCTCAAATGGGATCCCGGGATCCCGGAGGTAAAAAACCATTCCGTTATCCCAGGATTTCAATGAAATTTCCCGGGAATCCCGGGAATTTTTTTAAACACATTTTTACTCAAATTTTGAGTAATAACATTTTTAATATCTTTACATTTGCAAAGATATTAAAAATATTATTACTCGAAATTTGAGTACTAATTACTTCCTTTTTCCTTTTATAATGAATTTCTATAAAAATTAGGAAGATATCTTATAGAGGGCAATTAAATCATCAATATTTTGCAGTTTTGGTTTGTGTCTAAGATTGATAAAATATTATTATTGAATTTGATTTATAAATAGATTTGATTTACTTTTATGTTGTAACTTACAGCATATAAAGCTTGAACAAACAAACCAAATCAATATAAAATAACCACAAACTAGTTACAAGTACTTGTACGTGCAAAAAAAGTAATTAGTTACGCATAAAAGTTGGTAGTTAGTAAGTAAAATAATTAGTTACGTTAAGCAAGTAGTTTGTATGTAAAAAGTGAAATAAGTGAAAACCAAGTAAGTGAAGTTTAAAATATATGTTTGGTAATTACAGCTAATTTTAAATAATTTAAGTAAATCTACTATCAGCATACTATTTCGGAATTTAATTGTAGGTAATATAGTTTTATATTTATATTTTAATCAATTTAATTATTAGGATAACAAATATAGCGCATCATGTCAAGTGGATCTAAGGCGTGGGAAAATTTGACAAAAGAAAAAAAACACAGAATCTGCCACTTGTAATATATATAAAACAACAATAATGTGCAAAGGATTTTTAACTATTGGTCTTCTTCGTCATTTAAAAAATCTTCACAAGGAAGTCGAAATTGAATTACAGAAAAAAAGACCAAAGGAAGACACAAATTTTAAAGTTAGAAATGCTCAACCTAAAATAACGTCATTTATAAAAAAGGAATCTATAGAAGAAATTGTTTCAAAATTAGCAGCTGTAGATGGTTTTTCTATGCTGTTGCAAAATCTGAATTTATAAGAAAATCTTTATCTGATAAAGGAATGATATTGCCAAAAAACCTTTCATATGTAATGAATTTGGTAAAAAGTCAATACCATCTAGCAAAAAAAGTAGTGGTTAAGGAAATGACTATGAAAATTCAAGGTGGCTCATGATTCTTTATTTCGATGGACGAATACACATCTTTAAAAAATGATCGTTATTTGAATTTAAATGTGCATTCATTAACTAGGTTTTGGAACTTGGGCATGGTTCAAATAGTTGGGTTGCTTCCAGCTGAAAAAATTATTGATGTGGTTGAAAATAAAGTATCCGAATTTAATTTATCTGCAAAAAAGCATATAATTTCAAGTGTAGCTAACGGTGCATCAGTTATGAAAAAATATGGAAGATTAAGCGGGATGAAACATCAACTTTATTATGCACATGGGCTACAGTTTGTGATGTTCTCTACAAAAAATCAGTGATTTCAAATTCATTGGGCAGTGAGTGTGCAATGCATCAAACAGTCAGAATTCTGATAAAAATAATAGTGAAGACGACGAGTCTGAAGAAATTGATTTTACAACTTCTGTGGAATTACAGTCAAGCCAAAACAATGATTTATTAAATTTACGAGACGTTGAGATCACTGATGAATTATTAGGCTGCATAAGTATAGCACAAACAATTCAAATGGTTTGGAGAATTGTACGAATGTTTCATAAATCACCACTCAAAAATGAAATTTTACAAAATATTTAAAAATTACAAAAATGAAATTTTACAAAAAACACGTAAAAGTTACATACAATAAAGAACTCAAGTTAATACTGGATGTAAAAAAAAGGCGGAATAGCTTTATTGCAATGTTAGAGCGATTTATTGCATTAAAAACATGTATATTAAAAGCATTGATAGATTTTAAACACAGCAATATTAACAATATTTTGGAGGAGGAATATTTAGTGGTTCAGACTGTAGTGACCGCGTTACAACCAATTAAATTATTATTTGAAAGACTTGGCCGATGCAATGCATCCCTACTTGATGCAGAGGGTGTATTAGTGTTTATATTTGATGTTTTGCGCAAAAATAAATATTGTTTTTCGGTTAAAATGCTGCAGTGTGTGCAACAGAGATTTGTTGAAAGAGGGAATAAAAATTTAGTTGGCTTGCTAAAATATTTAAATAGTCCATCAAATTATAAACACAAATTAAACATATATTCTTTGTTGAGGATTTTGATGGTGGTGGAAATTACGCTGAAATTGAAGAATTAAAACGCAGCAATTACAGGACTGAAACGTCAATTATGGCCGGACCAAATTTGAAGACAACATCTCAATCAACACTTCATCAAAAATTGGAAGCTGCCATTACAAATGTTAGTCAAATTGTGAGTCCAGAAAATGTGTTATGACGTTAAAAATATTACAAAAGAAATGGGTATTTTTGATGCAATGAAAAAGCGTACAAATAATTTAGACAAATTATATAATGCTCTTGTAACTATCCCACTGTTTTCAATCGATTCAGAAAGAGCTTTTTCTGTGGCAGGTCTTTTTATTAAGAAAATCTGTCATTGTTAATTTGATAGCACTTTTGACAATTTATGTTTTTTAAAAAATTATTTCAAAAGTTAATATATATTAAATATAATGTTATTGAAATTTATATTTGTTTTATTTTTGCAAAGTTTAAAAGGTAAAATTGCAAAGTTTAAAATCTCCTCCTACCTGCACATTGAAAACTATCTGTTTTTTATTGAAAAAATCCCAATCGATAACCCTGTCCCACCCCACCCCCTTAAGTCTAAAGAGTTCACCAAAGATTGTTGAACAAAAAATGTCTCATAGATTAATAAATTATTTTTAGTACAGCTTGCAAATTTGACATAAATTTGATTTTTAGAATATTTAGAATTGAGATCACATTTTTTTTTCATGAATGTCTACAAAATGATTTATCTGAAATAATGTTAAATATTAAGTATCAATAGTGTTAGACTAGGAATTATCAATTAGTGATGCTTCATTGATGTCTTGTAAGAGGTTTTAATGCTTTTTTTTAACCAAAAGATAAGATGGTGTAACTCGGTATATATCTTTAAAAATGTTGGTGCTAGAATAAACATTTTAACACTTTATTAAAAATATTGGTTCTAGAACCATGCTGATCTCAAAAGTCTTCCAACACTTCCAAAATCTCCTATGTGTTGAAGGCTGGTATAAGAAAGTTCATCAAAAGAAAAAAATGCTGCAAAAAGATTTACATCTATCACTATGCAGTGAAAGAAACTTTTTTCAAATAATGTATAGAGGTTCTTATAGAGTTTGTTTACCTGGCACAATTAAAATAAGAATTCTATCTGGTATTTTTTTATTGCTGGTAATACTGAAATTTAGGTTTTGCTTAGGTGTAGGTATGCAGATATCAGATATGCATTATAATATTAGATTTAAGACATGGGTTTAACAGTCAATATGTTGTGTTTCAAGCAATCTTTTTATAGGAATCATCACTATACAGTGCATTCAGAAAGTCTATGCATAAAAGTAAACTTAGATATATATAATATATAATATAATATTTAAAAAAATTAAAGTCTTTAAATCTGATATAATATTATATTATATTGGTTGACAAGCCAAAGGCAACAGTAAACAGTCATTCTACCAAAGTTATCCAGAGAACCAATTTATAATATTTTACATTCACAAATGTTTTTCAAGTGATATAAAATCCAAATACACCAAAAATTATATGAGAAAGACTTTGATCGTAGAGCCTAAATTGCTGAAGGCTTGATGTTAATTTTGGAGGACCATAATTTAGAAAACTTGTTTCCTTTTTTATTTTTTTTTAATGATGAAATCACTTTTTACATATTCAGTAGAATTCATAAGCAGTACTATAAAACTTGGAATCACAAAAATCACATACTGTTGGAGTATCTGATCAGCACAGTCCAAAAGTTAACATTTAATACAAAATGCCTTGTAGCACTATACTTTTATGACAAACCAAATATCAATTGCCAAATCTACTTCAAGATGTTTCAAGAATTTTTTCTTTTAGTATTGTTTCGAAAGCACTTTGTCAGAAAAATCTATCTTCAACAAGACAGAACTCCTCTACACTCCTTATATTAGAGCTTCCTTAAATGAGAAGGTCCCAGAAAAATGGATTGCCAGATGAGTTCCAATCAAATGGGCTGCTTGATCCCCAGATATGACACCTGTGGGTTTTTTATAGAGATATTTTAAACTGAAAGTATTTCAACAAAATAACCAATATTGATAATTTGAAGCAAGCTATAACAAATGTATTTCAATTACTTGCAATAGTTGCCATATGTTGATGATCGATCCTCGATCCTCGCCACGTCCCTGGTAGTACCCCGCTCAACTCGTTTCTCCGCGCAGCGGCCTTGTTCATCAAGGTTCGTGTTTCGGAGTTATAGAGTTGAGAGAGGGTTATAGCCACAAATAAGTAGCCTCCTCGTCTGTAGTGGCCTTCTCGGCCTTGAGGAGGTGAATTAAAATAAAAAAAAAAAATAAAAAAATGTTGCAATAGTTGTCATAATGTTGCAATAGTTGCCAATATGTTTTTTCTTAAATTCAAAAAAGAATGATTATGCTTAAACAATAAAATGGAGTCCATATTGAACATTTGTTTTAATTATTTTAATCGATTAATAAATGATGACATATTACAATTATAAATCTTTTTATTTTATTTGTGCATTTTTATATTTGGTTAAGATATATAAGTTTACTTTTATGCATAGACTTTTTGAACACACTATAGAAAAATATTATTTCTTCTTTAACTGTTGAAAAATAATATTTAAAAAAAAACTATGAAAAATGTAGAAAAATAATGTTTCAAAAAAAACTATGAAAAATGTAGAAAAATAATATTTAAAAAAAAAACTATGAAAAATGTAGAAAAATAATGTTTCAAAAAAAACTATGAAAAATGTAGAAAAATAATATTAAAAAAAAAAACTATGAAAAATGTAGAAAAATAATGTTTCAAAAAAAACTATGAAAAATGTAGAAAAATAATATTTTAAAAAAAAACTATGAAAAATGTAGAAAAATAATATTTAAAAAAAAACATGAAAAACTAATTAAATGATAGTCAAACTTTTAAATAGTTTTTCATGTGTTAAAAATTTTTAATTTAAAAAATATTAAAAGTAATGGATATTTATTTTGTAATATTTAATCATATTTAATGTAAGATGGTAAGAGGAGATTTTAAACTTTGCAAAAAATAAAACAAATATAAACTTCAATAACATTATATTTAATATATATTAACTTTTAAAATAATAATTTAAAAAGTTTTAATTTCACAAAAAACTTTATTCTAATGAAATAGTTTTACTAATAAGCAGTTCTTGAAATACAGGTCAGCATTCTGCTATACCATCCTAGCTACCAACCTACTTTTAGGTTGGCAGCTAGGATGGTATTGCAGTCTGTGGTTCACAATTTTTGCCGACCTTGTTTTTATGTTTTTTAGAGTGAAATTTTTGCATTAAAAATTTTGTGCTGACCTAGTGCTACCAAAAAAAGTTTGAGGTTGGTCTTTTTTTTCTCTAATTCCATTGACTGAATAAGGATTCCAAGATTTATTATTCTGTTAAAACTAATCATACAGCTTGATATTTTTAATTATTTCTTTTTTTAAAATTTTTTTTCAATTAATGTGTACGCGTAAAATTTTTAAAGGTTTTATAATGATGATTACAGACTAGCTGGTCAGACCCATAAAATATGGGTCTTGGTAATACCATTCTTCCCTTCCTATATCTATTTTTCTTACACTTGTAATTATATAATAAAATGCTATAAAATAATTATTAAAAATTAAATTATATAAATTAGTATAATTATTAGCAGTTAGCAAAACATTCTTTTTTAGGAAAAGAAAAAATATTAAAACTTTTTAATAATTAAAAAAAAGCATAACTTGTTAAAAAAACTGAACAAAATAAACCTTTTCAACAAAATTTACATACCAACAACACAATACAAATTTTTACTTATAAAAAAAAAGCAAAGAATATTTAAGTAAATCTACATCATCAAAGAATATTTAAGTAAATCTACATCATCAATTAACAATTGGTAGATTAACTACAAAAATACTAGTTATAGATGTGGCCTATTATTTTTTCACCTCATATTTACTCTTTACAGGATCTACACTTCCTTTAAAAAAAAAGGGGGAGGGTTAGGGGAGCTTTAGCCCTAAATTTGACTCACACCTTATGTACCATATTTGGGTCCTCTATTTGTTCTTTAATATTCTTAAAAAGCAACATAAGATATATCTAAAATGAACAAGAAAATTTATATAATAAAATTAAAAACATTACATATTAACACTACAAATCAATTTACCTGTTGCTGATGGTTTTTTGAGCATTTTTAGAATTAATCATAATCTGAAAGAACATTTATTGCAAAGACAATTAGCTATTACACAAAATAACAAAAACATAATACCTTTTGGTGTGAACAAATTTTGTAATTTGATCAGAAAAGAAAATTATTCTTACCTTGACTGCAACAAACTAATTTCTTTTTAAACAATTTGCTAATGATCAACATAGTCAATTTTAAACAATTAAAGTTTACTAAATTACAATCATTTTTTAAAAGTAGACAAAGTAAACTAACTAATGACCAAACAAACAAAAAAAAATTAAAAAGGATATAATAAAATGTTTCTTTTTATATAAAATACAATCCTTTTAATTAAAAACCATCAACAGCTGCTAATTTATTCCATCAACAGCTGCAAAATATCAGAGTATTAACAGTGCCATGTTGCGCATGGATGGTGTCCCTGTTAATGCTTTTGGTGTGCATTGTCAAGGCCACATAAGGAGCCCTATGTCACGGCTTAGGGTTAATTAACAGGACTAAGACAACTGCATAGCTCATTGATTAGGAGGCTGTGCTCTATCTATGAATGAGTCAAGTTCTCATTAAACCCAAATCATGACCAAAGTAACCAAAAATTTAAAACCTAAAAAACCATCCCCATCACCTAAATGTTTTATTATATCTTTTACAAATATTCGCGGTCTACGAAGCAACTTTCCATCAGTTGAGTCTTACCTCCTGCAAAATTCAACAGACTTGCTTGCACTCAGTGAAACAAAGTTAAATTCTGCAATTCCTTCTTCAGATGTCAGTGTTGATGGGTACTATCCTTTGATTCGTAAAGACTCCAATAGTCACATGCTAGGTTTAGGGGTATACATACGCATTAATTCCCCTATTTGTCGTGAAATCAGGTTCGAATCCTTTGACCATTCTTTTATGTGCTTTCGCCTAGCACCTCTTCACTTAATCACCTTTCTCTTTGTTCTTTATCGTTCTCCTTCTTCCCATGATTGCACTCTTTTAGATGTTATCTCTGATCAAATTGACCATGCCCTCTCTCTTTACCCCTCTGCCAATATTGTTGTTGTTGATGATTTTAATGCCCATCACACTGAATGGCTTGGCTCTAACACCACTGATCCTGCTGGCACTAAAGCCTTTAATTTCTGCGTTTCTCAATCTCTTACTCAGATAGTTAACTTTGTGACTCGTTTTCCTGACAATCCTAATCATTTACCTTCACTCCTTGACTTATGTCTTGTCTCTGACCCTAGCTTATGTTCAGTTTCTCCCTTTTCTCCCTTAGGTGGTTCTGACCATGCAATGATCTCTATAAATCTTTCTTCTCGTACTTCTTTTTTGGGCTCACCTTATCATAGCACCACCTACTACCCTAAAGCTGACTGGGATTCCTTTCGTGATTTTCTTCGTGATGGTCCTTGGGCTGATGTTTTTTCTCTCTCAGCTGACAAATGCGCCTCCTACATAACCTCCTGGATTCAGGCTGGAATGGAAGCTTTTATTCCTTCTCGTTGGTTTCAAGTCAAGCCTCATTCTACTCCATGGTTTTCTCCTTCTTGTGCGGCTGCTATATCCAATCGTAATCATTTTTTTCATCTTTTTTAAAAGAACAACTCTCTTGAGAACAAACGGCTATTTATTATTGCAAGAAATCGATGTAAAAAGGTGCTTTCTGATGCTAAACTCCATTATTCTCAGTTCACTAAATCTCGCATCTTATCGCAGAAGTTAGGCTCTAAAGACTTTTGGAAAATCTTCAACAGCATTGTTAACAAGGGTAGATCTAACATTCCATCTCTCATTCATGGGACTGATCTTATTACCTCTCCCAAGGATAAGGCAGAACTATTTGCAAAGAACTTTTCTTCTAATTCCTCTTGAATCTTATGGACATTCTCTCTTGAATCTTATGGACATTCTCTTCCTTCCATTCCAGTCAAACAGGTTGACCCATTGTTAGGAATTCAAATCACTCCGGCTTCTGTTGCTAAAGTCATATCTCAATTAAACTCGTCTACAGCTTGTGGTCCAGACAACATTCCTGTCACAGTCTTGCAGAATTGTTCTCCAGAACTTTCTTCAATTCTCTCTAAACTATTTAACAAGTGTTTGACTGAGTCTTGTTTTCCTGCTTGTTGGAAAATGGCATCTGTGGTTCCAATATTCAAAAACTCTGGAGAAAATTCTGACCCCTCCAATTATCGTCCGATCAGTCTTCTTTCTGTTATTACCAAGGTCTTTGAGTCTTTGATCAACAAATTCCTCACATCTCATCTTGAGTCAAATAAACTACTGTCAGACAATCAATACGGTTTTCGATCCTCTCGCTCTACGGCCGACTTGCTAACTGCTGTAACTGAAAGATTTTATCGTGCATTAGATGGAGGCGGTGAGGCTAGGGCTATTGCTCTCGACATATCTAAAGCTTTCGACAAAGTTTGGCATGCTAGTCTTCTCCATAAGTTTGCTTCATATGGTGTTTCTGGGAAAGTTTTTGAGACTATAACATCATTTCTTTCTACCCGGTTTATTAAAGTCATCCTTGAAGGCCAACACTCTTCTTTATTTCCAGTAACTTCTGGGGTTCCCCAAGGTTCCATCCTGGGCCCTGTTTTGTTTCTTATCTACATAAACAATCTTCCTGACAACCTTTCATCTAAAGTAGCTCTTTTTGCTGATGACTCAACTTTATACTCCTGTCTTGACAAAAAGTCTTCTCTTTTCGATCGCCTAGAGCAAGCAGCTGATCTTGAATCTGATCTCACTTCAGTAATAGATTGGGGTTCACAGTGGCTTGTGAGTTTCAACTCTAACAAAACCCAGTTGTTTACTGCAAACAACTACCGTAATATGGTCAACATTCCTATATTAATGAATGGCAATCCTCTTACTGATTACTCCTCTTTACGTCTTCTTGGATTATCGCTTACTACTGACCTTGCATGAAAACCATATATACAATCGATTGCTAAATTAGCTTCTGCTAAGGTTGCTTCTCTTTATCGTGCTTGTCATTTCCTTACTTCTGATTCCATTCTCTACCTCTACAAATCTCTTATTCGTCCCTGTATGGAATACTGTTGTCATATTTGGGCTGGTTCTTCTAACAATTCACTTTCTCTTCTTGACAAGGTCCAAAAACGCATTGTAAATGTTGTTGGACCTGGACTATCTGCCAAGCTTGAACCTCTTTCCCATCGTCTTAAAGTCGCATCTCTTTCTCTTTTCTACAAATACTATCATGATCACTGCTTAAAGGAGTTATCATCTCTAGTTCCATCAACTAAAATTCATTCTCGTTTTACTCGTCATTCAGCTAAGTCTCATTCGTTTACTGTATCTGTCCCTGCATGCTCTAAAAATTTTTATTCATCTAGTTTTTTTCCCCGCTCTTCAATCCTTTGGAACTCTCTCCCATCTTCATGTTTTCCTGACTCATACAACCTTCAACTTTTCAAGTCTTCTGTCAACCGTTTCCTTGCTCTATAACTCTGTTTTTTTTTTTCCTAGTAACTCCCAACTTAATAGTGGTTGCTTGCAGCTTTGTTGGGAGTGAATGCAAATTAAAAAAAAAAAAAAATTATATTTTTCATGAAAAAAATAAGGACATATTGATAAAGAACAAACTCAGTTAAAAATTAATTTTTACATTCCTTTATGAATTTGTTGTAAATACTTATTAGATACCCCCCTAATTCAGTGATTGTTATGAAAATAATCAACTATATTCACAAAATCATAACTGACAATAAAATGTTATTTTGACATGGAGACTCACCACTGTCACAGCAGCAAATCAGTAGAACATGCAAAATATTATAATTTTAATATTTTGCATTTTTACTGACTAAAATTTTGATGGTATTTAGTGTAGAAACGGAATGTATATTTTTTCAACAAAATTTTTTTAAAAACATAAATTAGTAAAAAAAAGAAAAAGAAATAAAGTTGTTTTTTTTTTTTTTTTATTTTTTACAAATTTGTTTATAAAAAAAATTAACCAAAAAATATCAATAAAAATAAGTAATGTTGCAGAATAGTGGTGTAAAATAATTTTATTTTTTCGCTTGTTGCACTTTCGTGCTGTTGACTTGCTTAAAGTGGAGACTTTTTAATATAAACAAATGAAATATTTTTTGGCTTCAGTATATAAATTGACTTTCTTATAGCCTGCTGCTACAAGGAAGTGCTGCTACATCGACTATCTTATAGCCTGCCTCTAAGATAAAGTGCCGCTACATTAACTGAGGGTTTGGCATGGGGCAGCAACCTTTTTTTTTTTTTTTTCAGTTAATATTCCTAATGTTTATAAACCCTCCACTGATGAGAGTGCAACAAGCGAAAAAATAAAATTATTTTACGCCACTATTCTGAAACATTACCTAAAAATATATATATTAAACTAAAAACATTCAACTGCATTTTCTATTTGTAGATGTAGTTATTTTATTTCCCCTGCCCACTTTAACTCCTCTCATTTCACTTTCAGTAATCTCTTCCCTTTTTATGAATGAGAGGAAATCTTTTTCCCTAATTTGGGACCACACCCTAAGTAAACTAAAAGATTCGGGCCCTTATTAGCATTTCAATAGCGTACAAATGCTTCAAAAGATAAATGTAAAAATAAAAAAAAGTAACAATTGAAATAGCTGATATTTTAGTTTCATACTAAATTATAAAACCTACAAATCATTTATTTACTACTTACAGAGAAAGGGTGGTGCAGCATTTATTATTGCTGGAATTGCTACAACTTTATTGGCTATAATAAATAACAAAAACATAGAGGTAACCAAATTGAAAATGTAAAACAATTTAAAGCAATCAAACTATTAGTAAAATATCACATAAAATATAATGATACAATTATAATAAAGAATATTAAATTTTTTTTTCAAATCAGTTTCAAAGATAAAATAAATTAGAAATTAAAATCTATAATATGTGATAAGCTGTGGCACTAAAATTAAAATAACAAATGAAATATTGTTATTCAATTTTAAATACCTAGTACAAAAAAATATGTTGAATTAAAAAGTGAAAAAAAAGCAAATGTAAATTTTTTAAGAAGTAAATTTCAAAGATTCTTTAAATTTAAATTGAACCTTATAAAATCTAACTTATAGAATATTGCCACCAGACAATACCACTGTATTAAATAAATAGATTCATGTAAAACACAATTGAATATCTAACATAAAATTATCCAAAACCAATAAAAAATAAAAAAAAAAACTTACTTACATTTATAATAAGGTCATCTTTAGATACTATAAAATTACCAGCCTGTCAAGACAGAATTTCAATACATCGTCTTTTAAAAGGAACATGTTTCGATAAGTAAAATATTAACAAATTAAACTTTAGTAATTTTAAAAACAGATTAAAAATTTAAAAAAATACATACTATTTATAAATAAAAGTATATTCAATAATTATATCATTTATGATAATGATAATAGAATATTTCAGATATTTTATATAAAGATATTTCAGAAATTTATAAAGATAAAATAGGAAATACAAAAAACTAACAGCGTGTACATCTACAACGCCTCGTGCATTGTAGATGTTAAAGGTATTCGAGTTGACCCTCCCAATATTATACGGAGTATGATACTATTTGATAGTTATCTAAACTATTTGATAGTTATCTAAGTTATTCTGTCATTTTGCTAAGTTTTTCTGTCATTTCGGTTTAGAATGTTTTACCGGGGCGTGGTAAAGTAACTGTAAAACTTTATATTTCCTTAATATTATTTATTTTTAACTTTATTTTTTAATATTATAAATTTAATAAATATTCAAAATGTTTTATTTTTAAATATAAAATTAGAATTTTTAATTATGTTCTTAATAAAAACATATTTTTTAAACCCCCTTACTGTTTTAAAAAAGTAAAGGATCATGGCAAGTTCAAATCATCAGCTTTTTTTAATTTTTGTTATTAAAAGTGCAAAACAAAACAACTTTCTTTCTTTCAAAACCAACTTTTTTCTTCAAAAGCGTTTTACTTTGTATTTTAGAAAAATCAAAAAAGATTAAATAATAAAAGTAAAAAATAAAATTAAATAAAAAAATAAGATATTGAAGACTTTATCAAACAGAAATAAGTGCTACAGATCAAATCTTAAGGTGATTATGCCGCAATTCAACTTTCAAGTGAAAATAAAACTAAAAAACTTATATATGTTTAAGTACGTTTTAACATTACATAATTTGAAGTTAGTTATTTGCATAAGTTACATATTTGCATACACTTTCATTGACTTTTCTTATAAAAAAAGTGCTGCTACACTTTCTCGCTATTACTTCAGTTGCAATGGCTGCTAAGAGTGTCAAACATGCTCGAATGAGAAATAATAAGTTCCTTATTAATATATTATATGATTATATTTAATAATTTTATTAATAAATACTTGCTTGTAATTATAAATTATCTGTTTGCCAACCACGCCAGCTTACTGCTATTTTTTTGAAATGCAATTAGTTTTACTGTATCACTGGGTAACCATATTGTTATACCATTCTATTAATGGTACTCTGGTCTTTTCATAATTTGCTTAGTTTTTATGGTTCTTCTTTACACATTGCAGGGTTTGTGATGAACCGGGTGCAATTGCGCCATGCTCTTGAAACACACCAGTAAACAGTATTTTCAAACCTTTTAGACGTGATAAACAACCCTCATTCAGCTTGTAACAAGAGTATAAAATAATGTTTGCCCAAAAGTTTGGTGCGGAACAAATTGTATATTGTTTTTTGATTTAAATATAATTATAATAAAAATTATATAATAAAATAATTATAATAAAAATTTTTAGTTAAAGATATAATATTAATGAAGCACTTATATAAAATATAAAAAGCACTTATGTCACTCTCTTTCTGCAAGTTTCTGTTTTGCACTAACATATTTAATCAACGTTTTAAAGTCATTAATAGTCGCTAATTTCAATAATGGAATGTTAACTACTTTAACCAAGTGAACATGGAAACAACGCGAATATAAAAATTAAATTGTTCTTCAATACTAAATCAATAAGAACTTGCACTTGTATTTTTTTTTTGATCTTGTTTTGTTTGTTTTTTTACCATAAATAGTTAAAAAAATTGCAATCTGGTGCAGCCAATATACAAAAAGTTGTGAAGTGTCAATATCTACTTTGTTTTACATAATGTCATGAGTAGGCTGTTGTAAATACTACTTCAAACATTTGTTAACTAAAGAAGGATGTATAACAAATAAAAAGCTTTTTATAAGCACAGTCTTCAGCAATTTTCAAATTTTAAAATCACTCTCGCCAAGGTTATCTTGAGCATGCATAATCATGCTCAATGACAGCATATTATATTTTTACGAGTGTGATATAACACACTTGGTAATTTTTTTCGTCACAAGCCCTGCATTGCTTATATAAATCAAGAAAGTTTAATTTGCTCCAAAGGCAAATTTTGTTCAATTTATTCCAAAGATAATTTTTTAACTGTATTAGAGTTTCCTTTATTTCCATGCACAATGCTAAGAAGCACTTAATGCCTGCAGATCCACTGACATGCACAATGCCCACGGAAGCACACGGTAGGAAATCTGGAGTTTTGTGAACATTTTATTTTGACCTTGTTTGTTTTCATCTATGGTTAAAATACATTGTCCTTGTTGATAAGTAAATTTGCTATAAATAAAATAGGTTTGCTAATTAATAGGTTTGCCATTGTTTGATTAAAAATTTGGTGTCAATTTCTGTTGAGTAGAAACACTGGGAAGCTGGTAATTATTTCAAATTAATTTTTTAGTACCAAGTTTTGTATGTGTCATCAAAAAAAAATTACCCTTTCCTCTCCTTTCAGTGACATAATTTGTGACATAATTTATGGGCGACCCCTAAAGTGCTCTTAAAAGCAAAATGTTCAAAAGCATAAAGAGCTGAAAAATGTATCACCAATACTTGAGGTTTTCATACAATGCTAAAACTTTTTTTTAAAAACAGTTTTTTTAAAGAAAACTAATCTTAATTACAAAAAATTTGATTGACTACAGAAAAGTTTCAGTTGATTGAATACAAGTTTTTATTTTTAATCACATGAATCTTTTGGGTTTTTTTTTTTTTATTGGTAAATTCTAACCACATCATTTATAGCTATGGACTATTATAGTCCATGGCTATAAATGTTTTAAGCTGAACAGCTTTCCTGCAATGAAATTTGCAGAGGCTTTAGTTTTTGATTTTGGTGGTGCAGTTGGTACTAATGTAACTTGTACCAATTGCACTCAATGAATTGAAGAGGGTGGAGGTGGAGGGCTTATAACTTACCATAATCATTTATTTTTTTGAAATTTAAACACCAATGTTCAGAATATACAAAAGTATATTTGCTATCAGGAATGTTTCTTTTTGAAATAGCAAGTAGCTACTTTCTATGTTCTTCTCAATCTTTTGGTAATCTGTAAACATTTTTTTTTTGTGATGATGATGATGATTAAGGCAAAAATTTTTCTTTAGATTAAGTGCAGCTTCTTTACTTAAAATCAGTTCAGATATCGAGGTTTTATACTCAAAGAACAGCAGAAATAGTAAATTTTTTTTTCATGTGTGTGTTTTGGTTTTAAAGTTTATAAATAATTTTTTAAATGCACTTTTTTGCTATATATTATTTTAGCAATGAATGAAATTTTGTATGAATTAATATTTGACGCATGTGTGACACCTGTTCAAATGCCAGAAAAACTTATACTTGAGTATATGTCTGTAGTGGTTGCTGTTCAAAGCTTAACAAATAATGAAATTAGTAAGTAAAATGGTATAATTTTCTTTTGATGTAAAAAAAAAAGAGTTGAGTGTAAATTATATTAAAAATTATATAAAATTGAATAAAAATATATATTGAAGTGAAAGGCTTATATGCATAATACTGCAAAATGTTGACTTGCTTAAAAAACTCAACACTTTGACTATGGACATAGATTAAATATAAATGCTTTTGTAAAATTGTTTTTATACATAATAATTAATAATTATACATATTAATATACTAATTTAGTTAAAAAATTTATTATTATTTTTTAGCTCCATACTTTTTGGAAATGCTTTGCATAAAGTTTGTTGAAATGCACAAAAATTTAAATTCTGAGAAAAAAGAATGCAATAATATACTTTTCATGTTATCTTCTTTGTATAATCTAAAGGTTAATTTTTTTCACTTATAAGACAAAAAAATTTTAAATCTATTTTGCTACATATTTTTTTAGCTATATTTGAATAAATGAATGAATAGAATGAGTTTATAAAATGACTGAGTGAAATTATTGTTGAATATGTTTTTCTAGTTACAAAATGTTATGTTTCCTAATCTTAGTATTTTCTTTGTTTGAATATTTCCACAGAATTGTTACATTAGTATTTTATAATTCTCTTTACGTTTTAATTGCTCAGTCTAATTTAAGTAATGCAGATTTCCTGCATAACATTACATAATTTTATGCTGATGTTTAAAATTTATAAATAAAGTTGATAGAAGTTGTTATTAGGTAATTTTTTATTATAAGAAAATGATTTTTTTTTTTTTTTATTATTGTAAGGTTGTGGATAGTCTACTGATATTTGATATTATTCGTTTCCTTATAAAAACATTCACAGAACATGATATTGAAATGATTCTATTGTTATTGAAAGGTATGTGAATCAATTTTTTTAAATTTTTTTTTTACATAATGAAATGTATTTTTGTTGGACTTCTCATGCATTTCTGTACTCTTCTTCCCCTTTATTTTTTATAACTTAGACTAATTAGGGAGAAAATAAACAACTTGGACCAGAAGTTTTTTTATTATTATGTTTTATATTCATATATAGTAGTGTAACCTTATGTGTAAAATCAAGTTTTTTCCCTGTCATCCATCAGAAGACTAAAATATTTCTTATGTCTATAAGTTGTCTGGTATGAATATCAGTAGTCCGTTATCAATTTTTTGATACTTTTTCCTAACAGGGAAAAACTGGAAAAAAACGTTAAGCATTGTTAATGATTAACGCACCTATTCGCATTATTCAAAATGAAATTATAACATTTAAAAAAATGATACTGTAGCATTTTGAATAACAAAAAAATTTGATTTTGAAACACTTCTTTTTTTTATGTTTAGTAAAATTACGTAGTGTATAAAAATTATATAATTAAACGTAGTCTATAACTTTGAATGCTTTTTAAAGATTTCTTTAAAATTATGACGAGGATTTAAATCTTCATATTTCAAAATTTTTTCATTAAACTTTTGTCAGTCTACTGACTGTTACCTTTTCTTAACTTCAGTTACTCTTTGTGAAAATGAGTCATTTGGTACCGTCAGACACCAGGCGTTACATCCTTGATATAGTAAATATAGTTTTTTTAATTTGATATAGTTAATATATAATTATTTTAATTTCTGTTTTAAAGCTTAGTTGTACTTATAAAGAAAAAACTTTTAAGTTTAGCAATGTTGAAAACACAATATATTATTCTTCAAATAATAGCAGAAAATGTTTATTACAATTAGCGATTCCTATTATTTTTTACATTCCATTTTTTCCACTTGTTGGTTGGAAAAGAAATTACTAGCTGAAGATCATCCGGTAAAGTTAGGTGCTGATGCAATGTATTCACTTGACCATAATGTCTATCTTTTTATGGATGAGATGCCATGAAATTTGTTTTTGTTATTACAAAAAATTTTTGTTTCAAAATTTTTAATCAAGAACATAAACCCACCTAACAATAAAATGCAATAAAATACATTTACATCAAGAAATTTTTTCAATGCAAAACTATTGAAAACTAGCCCTGCACTGGAAGAACTAAAGTTAGAACTGAAAAGGTTAATTGATATAAGGATATTTCAAGAACTTGCAAGACTGTTATTGAACTAAATACAATTATAAGTCAGTTTCATGGCACAAACCTGGACAGTTAATAAATGGTCAAAAATCCTTTTTTCTGACGAAACTTATGTTATTAAAGACAGAAATCTAAAACATTATTCAATAAGAAATGCTCGGAAATGCTTAAATTGTGACAATGTTGGTCCCATTCATTTGCTAAGAAAATACTAAAAACCAGAAAGTATTATTTAGACATCTTGAAGAATGTTATGTTGCCATATTCAAAAGGTGACTTGCAAATGGAACTTACAACAACATCCAAAACATTCTTTAAAATAAATTTCAAATTATTATGCTTAATCTGTTTAGTTATAAATTTCAAATTATTATGCTTAATCTGTTTAAGTCACAAAAAAGTTATTGAAAAAATTTTTCACCAGTTAAAATAAAGCTTGATTAAAAAAAAAAAAAATTAATTTTAAATCACAAAAAATTCTCTTGAATAACCTTCACAGAGTCCAGATTTCAATCTTATTGAGTATCGTTGGAAGTGCATCAACCTGCAGTTAATTGGTAGAAAACCAACAAAGACCATTTATTTGCTTTGATTGAAGAATGTCGGTATAAAATTTCTTCCAATTTCCTTATTAATTTAGTTAATTTGGTGCTTTATTGCTATGATGCTGTTTTGAGGACAAATGGACGCAAAAAACTATTGTTATTGAAACTTATTAAAAAATTGGAAATTTTTTATGATTTTTTTTATTTTATTTAATAATTTATATGATTTTATTTTACTTTACTTTTGAAATTAATTTTTATCACAGTTAAGTTGCTTCTAAAATTTTTGAATTTTTCGCAAGGAATGGCGATGTTCTTTTTTTGCAAAAATTCTTTGTGAGGAAGTCTTTTTTGAAAATATTTTCATTTTACAATTATAACTAATCATTATAATTTATTATTTTTTGGGTTTATACTATAAATTGAATTAATATTAACAGATAATATTTGGTAAAAAATTTAGCTAATTTAAGAAAGTTGGTGAAAAGTTTCTAGTCCAAAAGCAAACCAAAGTTTTTTTTATTCCATTATAGTCCCACAGTTTTTTTTTATCCCACAATATCAGTTTGATACTTAAAAGGAAAAAAAAAATTGCACTTACTAATAAATGGTTTGTCAGCTGGTCAATATAAACTCCCTTTATATTGACCATGAAGTTTAGCTCGAAAGGGTTATTATTTTACCCCAGAAGGTAAAACTTTTACAAATTAAAATACAGTTTTAGGTGATTAAGAAAATAAAAATCTAAAATCAAAAAGCGGGGCAAAGTCGGGGTGAGTCCCCCTCAAGGCTGTATTATTAGTTCTGTTGCCTCGAGGCAATAGAACAAATAATTTACACCAAAATAATCAGCAAAAGGTCCTTATATCACAGTGTATTCATATAACCCTATTTAACATGAACACAGTAGGTATTGCGTATGCGTATATATATCTTGTTGTATTGAAAGAAAAAAAGATCAATTGAGTAGAAAGAAAGCAACAGAAGCCTTGCTGCTTATTTCTTTAAAAAAAAGAAGAACATTAAAAGCAATCAGATTAAAATTTGGATGACAAAAAAAATAAAAAGTTAACTACAGAAATAATTCTAACATCGTATACTTTTGCAAAAAAGTAGACACTTTATAAATAAAAGTATTCAATGACATATTCCTCAATTAAATCAATCACCAATTATGTAGTTGTTTCTAAAACTTAAACTCGAGCTCAGCGTATTGCATAATTATGCAAGCTTACCTATGACTGGAAAATTGCATAAATTGGAATGCAGCTTTAAGATAAAGAATTTTTGATACAAGAAAAATTTATATATATTTATATGTGTGTGTATATATATATATATATATATATATATATATATATATATATATATATATATATATATATATATATATATATATATATAGCATCTTATTCGCAACTTTTGGGGACATGTTTGTTTTTTTTTTCCTGTTCTGTTGTTTTTTTTTTTACTTTTTTATATTATTTTTATCATATTTATATAATCTTTTAACTTTTATTTTTATTTATACATATTTAAATTTATTATTTCATTATAAAAATGTATTTTTTATATTTTTGTTATTTTTATTTATTTATTTTATATTATATTTCATTTTTAACTTCATCTATTTACAAAAACAATTAATTACAATAATATAACCAAATTTAAACCTTGCTGTAACTCTAACCCTAAACCTGACCTTGATGCCTGGCCTACTCAAACCCTCAGTCAATGTAGCAGTACTCCCTTGCGAGTCAGGCTATTTGATAGTTGATGTATGTACTTTACGTTCTCTATAAAAGTTTCTTATGTGTACATTTTTTTACAAAAAAAAATAATGCTTACGGAGACAAAAAATTAATGGGTGCACTAAAATGTTCCTGATAATGCCAATGTCCCCGTAAGTGTTCGTTTTTTGTAAAATCTGTCCCCTAAGTGATAAAGTATACAAATAAATAAATATATATGATCACACCACTGAATGGAAATGTATTGAAACCGGTGTACTTCAGGGTAGTGTTCTAGGCTCAATCCTGTTCATTCTATTTATTTCCGACATTAATGTCTATTTTTCACCTTAAACCATCCTCAAAAAATATGCTGATGACATACTGACCTATATAATTAATAAAGTTCCTCCAAACCTACCTCAATCCATTGTTAATGGCATCGCTCTTTGGTCTATGGTAAACGGAATGAAACTTAATGGCCCTAAATGTAAAATCATTACAATTATTCCTAGGTGCTCCGAAATTCAAGCTTTACCATCCCCTGTACTCAATAATACTGAACTTGAAATAGTCAGCAGCCACAAATACCTTGGAATCATGCTCAATGAGAATATTGATTGGAATGAACAGTGGAAAAAAGTTCACAACAAATTAAAATCAGTGCTATATCTACTCAAACGTCTTAAACAACTTAGACACACTCAGTCAAACCTTTTACAGGTCTACCGATCTTACGCTATTACCCACTTGATATATAGTGCTCCTATTCTTACTTCATGCAGTGCTGCTGGAAAAAGAGAGACCCAACATTTTTATAAAAATGCCCTACAAATTATTGGAATTGATGTAACCAACTCAAACAGCTTCAATATTTTTTAATGATAAGAAATAATTATTTAGTTATTTTGATGCCTCATTACTGTAATGCTGTCTTTAAACTAAAAGGATACCAGGATAAATGGATACCAGTTACTATTAAATTATTACTACTATAGTAACTATAACTGAAGTTTATAACTTTTCAAATAATTTTGTTTTAGCATGTGGAGCCGATATTAGGCGAGATGACCCATCATCCCTCAAGGCAAGTATAAATGTTTAGAAACGTTGAAAATGATTTTTTTTTTTTTGTTTCATGTTTTTTAAAAGTTTGTAATTTTAGGAGATAATCCTTGAAGTTCAATCAAAGGCTGCATCATCTGAAATAAAAGATTCGTAAGTTTTTTTAACAAAAACAGTTATAAAGTTAATTATTTTGATATATGTAACAATTTTTTTCAAGAACTTTTCTTTTACCAAAACTTTATAACATTATTAGTGGATTAAAGATAAGGGATGAGTGGTATAATATTGAAAATAAAAGGATTTGTTTGTCCTACCTAAAAGAAGAAATTATGTGACTAAAAATATATATATATATATGCTTTAACTTATTTTTTAATTTTTTCATATCAAATAAATTTATGAAAATGATAAAGTGGAATATAAGTTACATTAAACGTTTTAAAGAGAATTTTTGTTTTGAAAATAATTTTGTTTTATGAAATAAATAAAAACCATTAATTTTATTTTTTTTTTATGTAAATATTTCTTTTTTATAAATTTTAAAACAATTTATTATAACGTTTTTTTGATTTGATTCAGATCTCGTGTAAAATTTATGCTTGACATTATCAATGCTTTGAAAAACAATAACATGAAAAAAATTCCAATGTATGATCCTTCCCTTTTTGAAGACATGAGGAAATTACTGAAATCTTTAAGTAAAGGTCGTGCAGGTTTGTTTATTAATAATTTTCACCCACTTTTTTTTGTCAGTTGTCAGATTGTATATTTTTTAATTATTAAATTTAAATATGATTTTCAAAAAAGGTATAATATAATATTTTTAAAAAGCAATTTAATTTTTAAATTTTATTTTTTTTATAATTATTAAATTTATAATTATTTAATTTAATTTTTAAATTTTAAAATTTTAATTTGTTATTAATTACTTATTTATATATTTAACAATTTTTAGTTAGGCGTGACTATCTTAGCTGTCCATTAAGGTAGACATAGATTGGGTGGTTATATGAATTGGAAGCAAATAGACAGGCTTCCCACCAGTCCTTGATAGTCCTGAAATTTGAAAGTAGTCCTGGAAAGTTCTGGATTTTTTTAGTTATTCTGTAAAATCCTGAAATAGTCCTAGAAAATGGGATAATATTTTATATTTTGTTGTTTGTTTTTAAGTAAAGAATTTAAAAAATTATAGATTAGAGCAACTATATTACTATAATTTACTATAATTAGTATTGTAGTTGTATTGTTATTGTATCGTTTTTCTTTACTTAAAAACAAACAACAAAATATAAAATATTATCCCATTTTCCAGGCTTGTTATCCCATTTTCCAAATGGCTTGTTAAAGATCAATATAAACATTGGTTGCGTAAAAAAACAGAAACTGTAGTGATTTGCAGTTATTGTGCTAAAGACATTAATATTGCTAACATGGAAGAAGCTGCTTTAACTTCACACATGAAAGGTATAAAGCACATATAGTGATCTCGTTCTGCTAATAATATCAAATTATTGATGCCAACTACTCCTAACACTGTTCAAGTTAATGAGTATATGCAGTGCTCGAAGTGGGGCAGGATACCATTTCATTACCTTTTTATAAAGTATAAACCATACCGCCACCTTTTTATAATATATATCTCTATATATATATCTCTATATATAACAATGATTAGGCAGGATGGTATTTCTAATTTATCGAATACCATTGCGTTACTTTTTTTTCTCCTCTTCGAACACTGAGCAAAGAATCCAATATTGATAAACAACAGAGTCGAGAGAAGAAAAAAAACTCCGTCGGAGTCGAGAAAAAATCAAAGTTTCGATAATATTTTATAATTTAAAAAATTAAAATATCTAGTTAATAATTAAACATTGTTCTTGTATGTTTTATTTTTATTTTATATATTTCAATTTATAATTTATTATAAATTTTTAAAAAATTTATATTTTTATATTTCTTAGTACTTAAATATTTTTTTATCACAATTTTCAACAAACAAGTTTAATCTAATAAATGACTTTCTAACTTTCAGTTAAATGCCTATCCGCAGTGCTCTTTAATAAAAACTTATGTGATAAGTTACCATATTTTAAGTCATTAATTAAGTTATTTAATCTAATAGGTAAACATAGTCAAACATTAATTATTATCACTTTTTGTCACTGACAACATTTTATTACACAATTTTGCCACAATACACAGTGGGTCGAATATTAGACTTAAAGTGGACAAAGCTATTTTGATCATATGACACTACTTGTGCTAAATAAAATTATTATGTTTAAAATTTACCTCTTTATTTTAAGACCAATTTTTGTATATATATTATAAATAATGAACTTGACTAAATATATTTTCTTGTAAAGGTAAACTATTGAATAGTTAAAATATATGAACTAATATCACATACACATAATATTTTAAAAGTTACTTTTTACTATATCTTTATTTAAAAGTTGAAAAATTCTTGCTTTTTTTGACAAAAAAAAGGTATTTCATTATACATAACATTCACAAATACTTATTATTCATATTACATTTTATTATATCGCAATTGATTTTTGTGCATTTAAAAAGGTACTATTATTAAAAAGATACTATTATGCTCAAAAGAGTTTTTGAAATAGCACACTGGAAAAGTATGAGTACATTTTATTATATGGTTTTGAATAAAATAAGCTTTTTTTTCAGGTTTTTTCCACCGCCACCACCTGGCCCACTGTGCATTACCAATTACTTTGCAATATAAATTAGTGTTGTTATTGAACAAAGAGAACACTTAAATTATAAAAACAACAAGAATTATTGTAAAAGCAAATAAAATAAGAATTTAATTATTTTACGTATAAAAAATTGATATTTTCTAAAAACTTTGTCGAAGTTTGTTGATCTCTCTCGAACTTCAAAAAACCGAGAAAAATCTGACAAGAGTTTGTCAGAGTTCTCAGTGCCAATGGATCCATTCGGAGTTCCAAATGGATCCATTGGCACTGAGTATATGTCAGAATGCTCAAATAAAGCAGAACATCAAAAAACAATTGATAAGATGCTAATAACTACATCTATATTTAAAACTGAGTCCTTAATGTTGTGTATTTTAAATATTCATCTTTAACTGATTCTGGTAACTTATTTACTAAAATGTTTCCAGATAGTGACACTACTAAGTTGTTTCAACGTGAACCCACCAAGGCTAGTTATATTGCAACATTCAGATTAGCTCTTCTTTTTAAAAAAGAATTGCTAACTTTCCTATCTAATACACCTTATTATGCTGTTTCATTTGATGAATCCGTGAACCATGTTTTTCAGAAGGGTCAAATGGACCTTTTAGTTAGGTTTTGGGATGACAATACGAGTATGGTTAAATATCGTTATCTTACAGGCCAAATGTATATTGGAATCTGTGGTCTCCATATCTTTCATGGTAGTTTTAAAGCAGGGGCAAAAGCAAGTGGCTGGGAGCTAAATAATCTATTAAAAGCAATGTAGCAATTTCTACATAACTCTCCTAGTATAAGAGCAACCTATGAAAACATCACTGGCAAACTTGATTATCCAATGTAGTTTTTTTTTTTGCATAGGTGGTGTGAAAATGAAAAATTAGCTCAAAAAGCTGAATCACTACTTGATGGATACAAAAAGTTTATAATATATTTCAGTAATCTTAAAAAAAGCAAACAACCTGATTTAAAAAATAAAAGCTGGGGGAAGCTAAATGCCATGGTTCACGATCCTGTTTCGCCAGGTAAACTTAAATTTTTTGAGATGGTTTTTGAAAAGTTAAATAGTTTTTTGAGATTCTTTTAAACAGAGAAACCTATGGTTTTATTTATGGCTATTATACTTGGTGAAATAGTTGACTCAGGAACTTAAAGACGTTTTAAATAAGTATAGCAATACCAACAGCTTAAAATAAATTTAGAAATTTAGAATAAAGAAGCCGAACGATTTTTTCTGATACATTTGTAAAGACTTTCTCCACTATTTTTGTCAAAAGTTTCAACTGGAAAAATTAATTTAACTATGATTTGAGCTCCGCGAGCTTAATGAACTCAAGTATGAATTTTATAACATGAATATTTTTATTGGCAATTAAAATTGTTTGTATGAAATAATTGTAAAAAATTTTTTTCTGTCTATTTTTTTTTTGCCTGCCCATGTTTCATACCAAATTTATATGATAAATGAAGGAGATATTCCATAAAACGGATATATCAATAAAGTGGATATAGCAATAAAGTGGCTGTAAAGTAAAATTCGCCATTTTCAAAAAAATCTTTTTTTCAACGTTACTTAGCTTCATTTAAATTAATAGATTACATTGCATTAAAGAGTTAAATGAAGTTAATGAATTAAATGAAATTGATATTGGATATGCTGCTCGGTTAAAAATTGATGAAGCTAATTTAAGTTACAGTGACCAAAAAGTGGTTGTATTTAAAAAAGAGGCAGGCCAGTTTTTAAGCTGGTCTGGTGACATATCTCCTTGAGAAGTCCCATTTGAAGTTTGTCATAATACGTACTGCAGTATCTATTAACCCAATTTTCATTTTAAATCTAAATAAAAAGAATACTTGTATCAATAATTTTTTAATTCTGTTGCAAAAGTTAGTTAAATATGGCCGTAAGTCACCAAAGTCTGCCGAAATATTTTAAGTTTTTAGATATAGTAGACTCAAATTGAAAATCATTTCAATATTTTGATATTAAAAATTTTGTGGCTGGATAGCTCAGTTGGTTAGAGCATCAAACGAAAAGTTAAAACCCAGACTGTTGTACAATATGGGTTCAAATCCTGCAACCTCCAACTCAGCGCTTGAGTAGTACTTCTGTATGCAAAAATGTTGGTCTATAACGGACGCTACTTTTGATTAGTCTTAATGATTATTTGTGGTTGTTCCTATGCTAAGCCAACAATATCTTTGGATATAACATTGTATAGAAAAATATGAAAGTTAAAAAAAAAAAAAACAGTCTTGATCATTTCTCTGACTTTATTGAAGCAAATAAAAGTTATCAAGATGTTTAGAGCTTTTTTAAAATAGTTTTTGTGCTGTCACATGGACAATCTTCCATTGAGCGTGGCTTTAGTATTAGTAAACAACTTCTTGTCAATAATCTAAAAAAAAAATTCCTTATTGTCTTACATCTTATTGAAGATTGTTTGTCTTCTTTTGAAGAATCAACTGGTAGTATCAAAATTAATATAGAAATGCTGAAAAATGTAAAACAAGCTATTAGTCAATATAAAGAGCATTTGAAATCATAAAGTTAACAAAAAGAATGTAACAGTAGGAATTTAAAGTGACTTTGGTCAATGAGAAAAAGAGCAAAGTGCAGAATCTTGCAAAATGAAATAACTGTAGTTAATGCAGTAAATGCAGTAGTGGTGTAGTGGTAGAGCTCTTGCTTCATAAGCGAGAGGTTCTGAGTTTGATCATTACCACGTCCCTGGTAATACCGTGCTCATCTTGTTTCCCTGCACAGCGGCCTTGTTTGCCAAGGTTCTTGTTATAGAGTTATAGAGTTGAGAGACAGTTACAACCACAATTAAGAAGTCCGTAGTGGCCTTCTCAGCCTAGAGGAGGTGAATTAACAAAAAAAAAAACTACTTTGATAGAACAGTCTAATATGCTAGATGCTAGCCATAAATGCAGAAAAGCAAACTAGTTTTGTTTTTTGAAAGAATCAAATGAAAAAAAGAAACTCTGTTGAGAAAAACAAAAGGAAATCAAGGATTTGTACAATATAGAAAAAAAGATGACTCACAAAAATAAATAATTTCACTGCTTAATTTTAAAAGCATATTTTTGTACACATAGTTCTTGAGTAAAGTTTTTGTCTTTGTTTTGTTGTTTTACTAAAACAATATTTATATTATGAGTTTTTGAAATTCTTCTGATTTTTTTGAAGTTGGTTACATTAAAAGTTTCTATTCAAATAAAAAATAATTCCTTGGAAAGTCCTGGAGTTTATGACTTTTTTTTTGTAACTCCTGGAAAATTCCTGGTATAAAAGATATAAAATATAAATGATGTAAGAGATATAAAAAGTTAGATTTTGTTGTAAAAACTTGAAGACTAATAATAGAGAGAAGACTGATTGATAATAGTGAGAAGACTGATTGATGTTCAACATTTTTTGAAGAGTGTAGAGAGCATTAACATAAGAACCCATTTATAAGACTCTGATAGATACATTGTATGCATAGGCTGTAGAAAAATTTAAGTGAGCAATAAGGCTGTAGAAGAATTTAAGTAAACAACAAGAACCAGTTTAACTAGGATGTTTAACAACAGGTTAAACCTGTCTCTCTGAGATGTCAAGAAGAATAAAATCATTAGATTCGAGAAATGAGTAGAAAAAATGTTCTTAGCAAGTGCTTTTAGTTTGTCTTAAGAAGTTGTGGTCTTTGTGTGATCTAAGTTACATGGATGGAAGTTGTGGTCTATTTGACCTATGCATAAAAGATAGAGTGTTGCATAGAATTTTTTATAAAAAATTATATAGAAGGTGCAATTTTCAGTATGAGAGATGGTCGTAATGTAGGGCCATAGACAAAACACAATTTAATTAAATATTCAATAAGTTGGTACAAATAATAAGTTTTATTTTGGTAATTTTAAATTTTAGAAAAATTAAGAAATTAATCAATCAAAATTGAAAGTTTGAAAAATATAAACTAATGTAAATTCAAATAAATTTGAAGTCATCCCTTTACTGTAATGTTAAAGGGATGCACATAGGTTAGAGCAATTTATGTGTATTTTTGGATAAAAATGTTTGGAATATTGCTTTCTTTATACTTTAAAAAAAAACTGTTTTGTGAGAAGAGTTTAGATAAATTCCAGTCACAAATGAATTTTTTTGACAGAATTTTGTCAATTTTGTCAGTTGTCATTTTTTAATTTTGGAGTCTGTTTATTGAATAAAAAAAGCATTTGGAATTAGTAAGTATTTTACATGTCTATTTGGCTCAAATTCATTTTTATGAAAAAATTAATTTAAAAATTTTTTTTAATTAATATAAATTTAAAAAAAAAATTTTTAATATTAAAAAAACTTTGAACAGGAGACTTTTTATCTGAAAAAAATTTGGGCTACTATTTTTCATTATTATGTGATCTTTTATTTGTTACTATATCAAAGGAATTTTTTGCTTCAAACTATTGTCAAAATAAATAGAAATAAATTTTATACTACTACGCACGCACGCGCACACACACACACACACACGTACACACACACATACATACATAAATACATACATACATACATACATACATACATACATACATACATACATACATACATACATACATACATACATGCATGCATGCATGCATGCATACATACATACATACATATACACACACAAATATAGACACAAACATATGTGTATAAATAAATCTACTACACACACATATATATGTGTATATATATGTAAATATATATGTATATATATATATATATATATATATATATATATATATATATATATATATATATATATATATATATATATATATATATATAGCATTATATAATTTAATATTTAGAGCAACATTGCTGTTTAAAAGTTCCACTTGAGGATTTACTTAATGCTAAAGAAAAAGGTAATTCATAATTTTTTAAATAACTAATTAAAAATTCTAAAAATGACAATTAACCATATTTAAAATTTTATGTGCTCTAATACTATTTAGTTATACATAAACCCATTTTTGTTAATTTTTTTATATAAATATATAAATATTTTAAGTATTATTAATATTTTTAGTATTCAATTTATTTGGATTAAATATATATATATATATATATATATATATATATATATATATATATATATTTGATTTAAACTAAGACAAGGAAGATGAATTAAATATATGGTCAGCTAGAGAATTCCATGATTTAGTAATTATTTTGAAAAATTCCTAAATATTATCTTTGTCTTTGTTACATAAAATAAATTTTTAAGAATGACATCTTGTTGAATAGTGAGAAGGAGTTTACTGAAAACAGTAAAGTTTGAATAGTAACTTGATTGAGAAACAGAATCAATGGCTTTCTTAAAGTCTATATAAACAGTATCTACTATCTTATTGTTATTAACAGAAGTGATCCACTCATTTGAGGATGTCAACATTAGTGCTCAAGTAGATCTATTCTTTAAAATACCACATTGATACACAAAGTTTATTTTACTTCATTAAATTTTTTTTTCTGTCAAGACCATCTGCAAGGTTGTCTACATCATCTACAATGATGACAGGTTAAAAAACTACTTGATGAAAATCTTTATCAAGTAGTTTAAGACATTTAAGTCTAATATCTTTTGCAGCCAAGTTGCAATCATGGCAACCGTTGCCAAGTGGCAACTGATCTGGAGTTATAAGGTTGAGAAGAGGAGCTGATCTGGAGTTATAAGGTAGAGAAGAAATCACTTCAGAATTTTAAGATTTGATCCCTATCATGTCCATGGTACCATGCTTAACTTATTTCTTCACAAAACAACCTTGTTCATTAAAGCTTGTGTTTTTAAGTTAAAGGGTATCAACAATTAAAAAAAACTTTGACTGTTATTAAGGAATGCAGTAACAAATTAATAAAAAATTTAAGGGTGATATTAACATGTTAAGCCATGTCTAATTTCAAGTTTAACATATTTGGTTTTATATACTTTTTTATATACTTTTTATTTAAAAATAATAAAATTGTTAGAAATTTAAAAAAATGTGGTTTACTTTAATGTTTGATTTATTATCAATATGTTATTACTAATTATTATTATTATTATTATAATCAATATGTCATTACTAAGTTTTTAACAAAATTTTCAAGTAATCTTAAATAGTAGACTTTGTTTCATGACAAAGATGCATTTTTTCATTCAGTTAAATACTATATATATATATATATATATATATATATATATATATATATATATATATATATATATATATATATATATATATATATATATATATATATATATATATATATATATATATATATATATATATATATATATAATTATGTAGTATTACAATGAAAAAAATACAACTTTTTGTTGGTACTCAGAGTTTCATGCCTGGCGGCAATCATCAGCCATATATATATTTTTTTAAATCAAGAAATTAAAAAACTGTTTAAAATACAAATTAAGCAATGCAATGGGATCTGACGTCAAAACATCGACTACACGAAGTCTACCTTTAGCCTGTGTCGAATTGACAAAGAAGGAATTTCTTTCTATGCCGATATTTTGATATAATTTCAGTCTTTTAATTTAATAAACTATTGTCATTATTTGAAATAATTTCATATTTTTTATTAAGGCATAATTTGCACGATTTTGTTGTCGGGTTATATGCTTCACATCTTCTAATTATTTTCCAATTGATCACAGGACTTTTATCATTATCTTTTAAGTTCCAAATCTCCTTTGACAGCTCTGTATTGTTTCTATACTTAAGGATATTAAATGATTTCAAATGGTTAGCATATCTCAGTTTGAAAGATGTTTCACAAATACCAATGTATGATTTTTTTGTTGAAGGGTTATCCAAAGTGATGGTTGCTTGGTATACAATGTTGTTGGTCAAGCAGTTATTGTGTAAAGGACAATTGTTTTTATTAAGGCAGTTGCAGTTATCTTTATTAATGGTTAGATTTTTGTTTAGGATGTGCTTGTTGTGTAAATTTATTATTGATTTTATGTTTGGCATGCAACTGTAGCTGATTTTTACTGTGTTTTTATTGAAAATTTTGTGTATGTTTTTCATGTTTTTCCGCAAAACTGATAGAATCGTTAAGGAGTTTTTCACTAATTGAAGGGTAGAAATCATTGATATCAAAGATGAGGAATTTATAAAGATGTTTATCTTTTATATTTTTAAACCAATTGATAACATCTTGAGCGCTTTTCCACTGATTAAGATGTAAAGTATTTTTTAATTCAGAGTTTAATTTTGAAAGAATGTCTTTACTAATTCTACCAATTCAATCAGTGGAAAAGCACTCAAGATGTTATCAATTGGTTTAAAAATATAAAAGATAAACACCTTTATAAATTCCTCATCTTTGATATCAACGATTTCTACCCTTCAATTAGTGAAAAACTCCTTAACGGTTCTATCTGTTTTGCGGAAAAACATGTCACTATAAGCATAGAACAAAAGTCAATTATTATTCATGCAAGGAAATCTTTACTGTTTATCAATAGCCAGTTTTGGATGAAAAAGTCAGGCGGTTTGTTTGACGTTACCATGGGTGCGTTTGATAGTGCGGAGATATGTGAGTTTGTTGGGATATTCATTCTTTTTCAAATTTCACATTTTTATAGTAAATATGACTTTGGCTTATACCGCGATGACGGATTAGCAGTTTTTAAAAATGCTACTGGTCAGCAAATTGAGAAAATTAAAAAGCATATCACTCACTTATTCAAATGTAACAATCTTAAAATATCTATACAGTGCAACCTCAATATTGTGAATTACCTCGACGTAACTCTTAACCTCTGCAAACAGTCATACCAACCATACTGCAAACCTGATAATACTTTAAACTACATACATGCTTAATCTAACCACCCTCCTAATATACTAAAACAACTACCGCAAAATGTTGAACTCAGATTGTCCGGAAATTCTAGCAGCGAAGAGGTGTTTAAAAAATCTGTACCTATTTATAATGAAGCACTACGAAACTCTGGTTATAAACATAATTTATCTTACTGATATAACTTGAAACAACAACAAAAGAAAAAACCGTGCGCGTAAAATAATCTGGTACAACCCACCCTATAGCATAAATGTCACCACAAATATAGGAAAAAGCTTTTTAAACTTGATTGTCAAACATTTTTCAATTAACAACAGACTACACAAAATTTTAAGGGGCTAAAGGTAGACTTCGTGTAGTCGATGTTTTGATGTCAGATCCCATTGCATTGCTTAATTTGTATTTTAAACGGTTTTTTAATTTCTTGATTTAAAAAAATTTATATATGGCTGATGATTGCGGCTAAGCATGAAACTCTGAGTACCAACAAAAAGTTGTATTTTTTTCATTGTAATACTAAATAATTATATTAGATCTATTATAAAAATCTTTGTTTTTATAATATTGATCACTTTTAAACGAACAAGAGTTTTTTTGTACGTTATTATACAAAAAACATACAATATATATATATATATATATATATATATATATATATATATATATATATATATATATATATATATATATATATATATATATATATATATATATATAGGGGCTATTCTAGACCGTTTTTGACAGCGTCGACCGTATTTGGGTATTGATTTGGGCACCGTCCAAATTAAAACTTTAGGTTTATTTTTTTACGTTTTTTACGGTGAATATTATTTTTTTGGCGAAAAACCATCAAATTTCTGCTAAATTTTTCTGGGAGAGGGGGGGCGCTGACCAAATTTTTTTCTTGGAATTGCCCCTGATATATATATATATATATATATATATATATATATATATATATATATATATATATATATATATATATATATATATATATATATATATATATATATATATACACATATATATATATATATATATATATATATATATATATATATATATATATATATATATATATATATATATATATATATATATATATATATATATATATAAACACATTAGGGGGGGGGGGGGCGCTAACCAAATTTTTTTCCTGGAATTGCCCCTGATAAATATATATATATTTATATATGTATATATATATATATATATATATATATGTATATATATATATATATATATATATTATATATATATATATACATATATATATATATATATATATATATATATATATATACATATATATATATATATATATATATATATATATATATATATATATATATATATATATATATATATATATATATATATACATGTGTATATATATATATATATATATATATATATATATATATATATATATATATATATATATATATATAAACACAACATATATATTTAAATGTATAGGAAAGTGGTGGATTGTGGGCTCTGCATGGACAGGAAGAGGTCCTACTGATAATCCTAATAATAATAATCAAATAACTACTGTAGAAGCTACAGTAAGTTCAAAATTACTAGATGTTGCTAAGAAGCAGAGGATGAATACTGATTTAAGGCGAAAGATTTTTTGTGTTATTATGAGCAGCGAGGTATTTTTTTATTATTTATAAAAAACAAATAGTTTAGATAAATATTTTATTGGTTTTTAGATATAAATTTTATTGGTTTTTGCTATGTATTGATAAATAAACCAAAAAAATATTTACATAAACACACTCACACGCTAAATTAACAACACTTAAAATTCCATAAGTTTGAAAGTTGACGACCCAATTACATAAATGTTTAAAATGAGTTAACAAATTGTACATTTTGGGGATTTAGTTGATTTTAATTAAATAAAAAGTTACAAAAACCATACTATGTTAATTGTTAAAAATGTTCAAATATTATATATACAGGGCTGCCACCAAATCAGGGTAATCATGGAATTCAGGGAAAGTCCGGGAAGTTTAGATATGATTAGGGAAAATCAGGGGAAAAAGATTGATTTTATTAAAAGTCAGGAAATTATTTAATTTTGTACTTTTTTATTTAATGTTTTAAATGTTTATTAGTAAGTAGTATTCATTTTTATTTAACTAATTAAATAATTATACAGCTCAAAAGATTCTAATATATTATTTATATATATTAAAAAGATTCTAATATATTATATTTGATCATTATATAACTTTTATTCTAGTTATTTAAACCAAATAAAAAGTTAAAAATTAGTCAAGTATTAAAATATCAGAAAAAGATATAAATTGAAAAATATTTTATGTAGGTTTGAGTTATTAGTAATTTTATTATTATTATTAACTTAAGTAATTAGTAATTATGTTAGTTATAGTATTAGTAGTTTAAATGAATTTATCAGGTGTTTTTTTGTGTAGAAATAGCTCCAACATTTGAAAACTTTCAAAGTTTTTTTGTGGAGAAATAGCTGCAACATGTGAAGACTTTTAAAGTTTTTTAAACCATATCTTTTTTTCATTCTCTTTTTTAGAATAATTAAAAATTTAAAATTTTTAAATAGCAGTTTATTTCAATGAAGAATGTTTAAGTGATTAACGTAAGTCGCTCGTTACAGAGTTGTTTAAACTGTATTAAAATTGTCTTTCCATTCACAGATGTACATGATAATGAATTTAAATTGCTATTTTCTTCTTATGTTTCATCTCGTGTTTTAGATTCTGAGAAAGAAATTTCTTCATTAGACATAGTTTGTAAATATTATGACATAAGCGAATTATGTACACTTAATTTTAATAAAATAAGCGCTCTCTCCTTTTTTCATCTAAACATATCATCATTACAAAAACTCTTTGACGATTTAAACACAATATTATCATTAATTAATTTTGATTTTTCCATTACTGGTATAACTGAAACAAGGTTAAAAAAAGGAACATCCTCAGTTCATCCAATTCTCATTGATAATGACAACATTGAGCAAACACCAACAGAATCCTCTTGTGGCGGTACATAATTATATTTATCAAAAAAACTAATATACAAGCAAAGAGATAATTTAATGATTTATACACCTAATTGTTTAGAATCCACATTTGTTGAAGTTATTTTTCTAAAAAGGCTAATATTATTGTTGGTTGCATTTATAGACACCCTTGCATGGATATTAATATTTTTAATAATATCATGTCTTACTTCAAAAAATATCTGCTGAAAATAAATCTGTTTTCTTACTTGGTGATTATAATACTGATCTGATGCAATCAAACAATGACATTGTGACATCTAATTTTTTAAACTTATTTTCTTTTTATAATATTCGCCCTTTTATCACTTTGCTAACTAGAATTACTGATCACTCTGCAACAATTATTGATAATATTTTCTCTAGTTTAATAGCTAATGAAGTTGTTTCAGGAAATTTGACAACTTCTGTTTCTGATCACTTACCTTAATTTTGTATTTGTCCCAATTTTAATCAATTATTTATACCACGCAGACACAATTTTTATAGCAGGAATTTTAAAAACTTTAATAAAGAAAACCTTAAATTTGATTTATCGAAAATTGACTGGGGCGATATTACAATGATACTAACACATGTTTCCAAACGTTTATTACTGAAAAAACATTGATTTTAGATTGCTTTGCCCCACTTAAAAAAATCAGTATAAAAAATTTCAAATGTCGATTCAAACCATGGATTACAAAAGGAATTATAAAATCTATTTAAGTGAACAATCTTTTCCAAAAACAACTGTTAAGATCTAAAGACCTTATTTATAAAAAAAATTTAAAAGTATTTTTAAAAGATATAAATATATAATAGTTACATTAATTAAACTTAGTAAAAAAAGCCATTTTAAAAATTTTTTCTCAGAAAATGTAAAAAATCTTCACAAACTTTGGAAAGGTATTAAAACTCTAATTAATGTAAAAAATTTGAATAAATCTCCCAACTGTTTGCAAGAAAATGATACATATATAACTGACCCGACTTTAATCTCTGAATCATTTAACACTTTTTTTACAAATGTTGCTCATAAACTCAAATCCAATATTCATTCATCTTACATTAACTATCAAAAATATCTTAAACATCCAAATTTATCATCTCCAACAAATATTTCTGAAATTTCATCTCTTATATCTAAATTGAATCCAAAAACATCATTAAGTCCAAACAGCATTCCCACAAATATTCTAATAGATTTTAACTATGATTTTTCGAATATTCTTTCTAAACTATTTAATACCTCATTTATAAATGGAAAATTTCCTGATATTTTGAAATTATCTTGCGTTATTCCAATATTTAAAAATGGCTCTAAACTTTCATGCACTAACTACAGACCTATTTCTCTTTTATCTAACATTAGTAAGCTTCTTGAGAAACTAATGTATTTTAGAGTGTACTCTTTTCTAAACTTATTTAATTGTTTAAATGATTTTCAATTTGGTTTTTTATCAAAACATTCTACTTGCCATGCATTAATAAGTATAACGGAAAAAATCAGAAAAGCTCTTGATACTGGTTATTTCGTTTGTGGTGTTTTTATCGATTTACAAAAAGCTTTCCATACCGTTGACCATAGTATTTTGATTTCTAAAATAAAACATTATGGAATTTGCGGTATTGTAAATGACTGGTTTCGATCTTATCTTTCAGATCAAAAACAATTTGTAAGTATTAATGGTTTCTAGTTATAAATCAAATTTTGTGTGGTGTTCCTCAAGGTTCTGTTCTAGGTCCTCTTTTGTTTTTAATCTACGTTAACGACCTAATCAACTCGGTTCACTTCTCTTCAGTCCATCTGTTTGCTGATGATACACATCTCTTGCACATAAACAAATTGTATCATTCTTTATGTAAAAATGTTAATTCAGATCTAAAAGGTATAGTTCACTGGTTAAATGCTAACCTAATATGTCTCAACACCAAAAAAACTGAACTAATTTTTTTTATCTCCAAGAAAAAACAATTTCTTTAAAAATGTTGAAATCAAAATCAAAATTAATAATAAACGGCTATATCCTTCAAGAGTTATTAAATATCTTGATGTATTAATTGATTGTAATCTTTCATGGAACTTTCATATTGATGAACTAAACAAGAAACTATCTCGAGCTAACAGTATACTTTCAATAATTTGTCATTATGTTGATAAAGTTACACTTAGGAGTATTTACTATGCATTATTCTCATCTCATCTTAGCTATTGTTGTCAAGTTTAGGGTCAAGTTGGAAACTATCGCATTAATAAGTTGCTATTGTCTTAGCGTCAATCCATCAGATTAATAAACTTCCAACCAATTAAATCAGATACATCAAAGTCCTTCAAAAAACCTTTCATTCCAGCATTTCCAGCGCTAGTAAAGTATGCTAATCTTCTTTTTGTTTTTGACTACTTAAATATAAATATACCATCTCCTATCACAAACTTGTTCACAGAAAGTAGACTATTACATTCCTACTCGACTAGAAATATACACAATGGAAAACTAAATGTACCATCTTTTAAAACCCAGAAGTATCATAAAAGTTCTATTGTTTATCAGTGCGTCTGTGAATGGAACAGGAGCCTTGCATGCATTTTGAATGAGTCCAAAAAAATATATAAAAATATATTCTAAAATACCTTTACTCCATCTTAAACAATATCAATTTTAAAAATTCTGAAAAACTTTTTATTCTAATATTTTGGCATTATTATCCTTATGATTTAAATAATATTTTAATTTTCTTTTTCGTAATTATTACAATTATCATCAGCACTTTTTGTTTATTTTTTTTATTAGTATAACCTGTAAATTGATTGTTTGTTTTGATGTATATTTTATGTGTTTTGATGTATTTTTTATGTGCTACATGTTTGTTTTGATGTATATTTTATGTGCTTTGGTTTGTGTGTTTAGGGTCCATGTGTTTTAGTGTGTGTCTTTGCTTATTATTACTTATATTATATTAAAAATTGGTGTCACTCCTTTGATCAGATTTCTGTATGAGTGACACCATCCTAATAAATCATTAACTTATTATTATATTAATATTAGTTATTATCATTATTTTTTCAATGTAGTTTTTGTAAACAAACTTATTATTACTATTACTATAATTTGTATAGTTATTTTTTTAATCTTACGTTATTTTTATATATTTTTGCTATTATTACTATTATTATTATTATTATCATTATTATCAAAACTATTGTAAAATAATTTACAGAAAATAAATAGCTTGTTGTTGTTGTTGTTGTTGATTCATTGTTTAAAAAATGGTAAATGGCACAGATGAATGGTCAAAAATGCCAAATTCAATTTATCAAATATAAAGTCACATTGAGGGGAAAAACATGTTCAGAAATTCAAAACCAGTATCCTGCTACTTCAAGCCTGCACAGTCTACATCTAAAAACCAAGGAGTTCTTATAGCTGATAAAGCATTGTTTAGGCATACTTAAAAAAGAAATATCTGGAAATTACCTTTTTGTTTGATGAAGGCCTAAATGATTCTTTTTAAAATCTAAGTATTCAATTTTGCAACATTTTTGGATCTAAATCATATTGAATACAAATACTCAATTTTTTGGCTACCTTCATGCAAAAAATTATATAAAAGTATGACCACATCTTTGGCAATGATTGACAAAATTGTGTACAGATTGCCTAAAATAAACTGGTTATATCTTGATCTTATTAAAAAGCAGCCTGAGCAACTAGAGCTACCAAAAGTTTTTAAAATTAGGAGTTGTAACCGCCATGTAATCGATGGTGCTTTTAAAACTGGTTTTCAATCAAAGAAGTTAATGAAAGCTTCATTCTACCATTTCCATGGTTCTCCTGTCAGAATATCTGATTATGTAACTTTCACTGAACTTTTTAGTTACATCGTTAGTTTGTTGCAGAAAATTTTAGTGAGATATCAGACAAACACCTCAACGATTTCATCTCTTTAAAGATTTGTTTTCAACTGATTAAAGCTTAGTGAGTTTAATAATTAGACAAGATGTTTTATGCGCTATCATCGATAGGATCAATCGTAATATGCTTAGTGAAAACATGAAAAAAAAATCACTTGTTTTTGTGAAAAAAGACAAATGAATATCGAAGATCTCATGATATCTAACGAATTGAAGGTCCAACAAGTAAAAATCAACAATGAAAGACTGTAACGTCTTGTTTAAATATTAATAACATCTAGAGGAAAATAGAAAATTGCAAACAAAAAGAATTGAAAGTAATATGATAATGTTATTGAATCAAGCAGTATTAGGACTTAAGAAGCAGGAAAAGGTGTATTGAGTGAAGTATGAAGTATAGAATAATTATTGCTTTTCTAGTTATTTAATATATTTTGTTGTTTATTCTTTTGAGCTTTTTAATATTTTGACATTATTTATGTTTAGTATTAGTTTTTATACTTGTTTCAAGACTAATTTTTTTTATCAAGCAAATTATTGGTTTTCCATTTCGAACAAAAATATAACATTTTTTATATATAGGAAGCAGGATATCTGTTTTTATTGGGAAGGTGGGGGTGGGGGTAAAAATAGCTTTTCTGGGGGTTAAATTTATAAACAAAGAAAATACATAATTTTACGGTACTAATAGTTTCATGCCTAAGTCAATCATCAGCCATATAATACAAAACAAACAAACAAACAAAAAGTGTTAAAGTATAAAGTTATAGTGGAGTGTGCAAAACCGTTGTCAAAATAAATCAAAAAGATAAGATAAAAAAATCTGAAAAAATGGCTGCCTAATCACTCGTATTGATACACTATGTTATTTACAAGACACGGTTGATTTAAAGGACACATGCTTTTAATAATACAATTGTGTGGTTAAAGTTTATATGTAATTTAAGTAATAGTTATTTTGAAACTGTTTCTAGGATTATGTTGATGTTTTTTTGTTTCTAGGATTATGTTGATGTTTTTTTGTTTCTAGGATTATGTTGACGTTTTTTTGTTTCTGGGATTATGTTGACGTTTTTTTTGTTTCTAGGATTATGTTGATGTTTTTTTGTTTCTAGGATTATGTTGATGTTTTTTTGTTTCTAGGATTATGTTGACGTTTTTTTGTTTCTAGGATTATGTTGACGTTTTTTTGTTTCTAGGATTATGTTGACGTTTTTTTGTTTCTAGGATTATGTTGACGCTTTTGAGAAACTACTAAAGTTAGGTTTAAAAGAAAAGCAATCTAGAGAAATAATTCATGTACTGCTTGACTGCTGTTTGCAGGTATTTTTTATATTTTTTATTTTATTAAGATAAGCCTATTAATCTATAATTTTTTTGAAATATATCTGCATTATTATAAATAAATTTAAAAATCAAATTTTTAGAGCAAAGTATACAATCCATTTTTTGCCCATCTTGCAGATAAACTGTGTCAATTTTCTCACAGTCATCAGGTTTTATTCTGTTTCAATTTTTACTTAATATTTTTAAAAATTACATTACAAATTTAAAAAATTTATATATATTTTTTTCGGTATTAGTTGCCTGGGTAACGTAATAAATTTTTTTACAAATATTTTGTTGTTATGGTGTTTACAAAAAACATTGTTTTAATTTTTTTTTAAACAATTTATTAATTTATATTAAAACTTTTTTTTTTCGAAATAAATCTTATATTATTCTTAAATTTTCTCCCTCTTAGTCACTTTATTTAACCTTTAATTTTGTTCCAAAAAATTATTTCTAGGTAACCCTACAGTATTCAATATGGGATCGATTTAAAGTTATTCCATCCTTACCTAAACAAAATCTAAGCAACCTTGTTCAGCTGTTGGCTCATCTCCTTGCATCAAAATCATTATCGTTAGCTGTACTGAAGGTGTTTTATTATTTGTAATGTTTTTACGTTTTTTGGATTCTGAAACCGTTTCATTGTATTCTCTTGTCAAAATGCCTAATAATTTCGGATTAAAAAAAATAACAGAAATGTCTGTAAACCTAATATCTGAACAATATTAAAAATATTATGTTTGGCATTCTTAAAAGAGATAAAATATAAAATAAATGACATATAACTTTGTACAAATAAGGATTTATAAGACATTTTGACTTGGGTTGCCTGAGCAAGCATTGATATTTTGTTACTACAGCTACATTATAACTTAAAGTTTTGAATTATAAAAAATATTTTTCAGGTTGTGAACTTTGGTACATTAGATAAATATTCTATATCATTTTTTATTGATCTCTTTAAAAATATTCTACTGAGATATCCTGAAAACGTCTCAAAGTAAGCACGAAAGAGTTTGTTTTTTTTTTATAAATACATGTTGCCAATTTGTCGCGTTATTTTGACAAGGTTCTAACTTTATATATATATATATATATATATATATATATATATATATATATATATATATATATATATATATATATATATATATATATATATATATATATATATATATATATATATATATATATATTAGAGGAGTAGCAAATAATTTTTTTTTTTTTTTTTTGTCTAATATAAAATATTTATTATGTTTATTTTGTGTTTATTTATTTTTATACATCATCTAAAAAAGAATACATAAACAAATAAAAAAAATAATATAAATAATTTTAATTAAACATCAAAAAAAATTAAAAGTATTTTTTAAATTTACTATATAAAAATTTTCAGTTAGAACCTTGTCAAACCAACGGGACAAATTTACTTAAAACCTATAATAATGTAACTTATAATCTCACTGTAAAAATCTGTTACTTTTATATATACATATACATAAACCTATAATAATGTAACTTATTATCTCACTGTAAAAATCTGTTACTTTTATATATACATATTTATTATATATATTAACTTATTTTTTAAATTGGTACTTATTTACAGGTTTATATTTCAACGAGTAGCGAACAACGAAAAACTATCCTTGTTACGAGAAGGTTTAAAGGTGTTCTTAAGACATTTTCTCGTATCTTCTGAATCGGAACAGCTTAACATTAGCTCCACTAACAAAATGTTAGATTTAATAGAAATTTGCGAGGCAGCTTTAGACGGTCGCGAAGTTGAGCACCTATAAGTCAAAATAATGTTGCCATTCTTTTTCTTCCATTCGGTTCCTCTAAATACTTGAAATTAAAACATAAATTATTACATATAGAATATTAGTTTGCTCAGTTATCAAAAGTTTTTGTTCACTCGACCAACTAGTGTTGTTTATTAACTAAACCATCTGTTGTGAGTTGCCAACCAAAGTAAGTAATTGCGATATTTTGAAATAAATGAAGTCTTATTATTTTACTCTACTTAAATAAAAAGATTATGTCTTATAGTTTAAATTTTTACGATTAGAACTAATATTTTGTTTTGATATATCATGATCTGAAAGTTCGTTGTATATACTAAAATTCTTCTAGAGGATTTAAACTCTTAAATGTCCTATAGGATTTAACAAAGCCGACTAAAGATACATAAAGTGCAATATAAAATAAAATAAAACTTAAAATATATAATAATTAATATTTATAGTAAAATAACTAAAAAGATCGAATCCATAATTGAAACGTTACAGTTATTTAGGATGGTTCTAAAGAGAAAGGTAAGTGAACATTTGATAATTTCTAGCATTAATCAAGCAATCTAAATTTTCGCCATGTTAACATATTTAAATGTTTGCAATTATAGCCCTGATTTTTACTGGTCCTTGCTAGCGCCTCGGTACCTAGTGGCACGTACAACGTCATTTGTTATGATTTATAATATTGAGTATTATAAATTTTCAATATTATAGTATCACAAAGTTCATATACTTTTAATATTAAATCAATTTTGTATTGTAAACGCACGGCGTTAATTTTTGTTCAAAATCTCCCAATTGCCAGAATTTTCAGCGCGTGTTTTTACACTTACAGTTATAGTAAGTGGAAAATATAACAATAAAGTTTTAATAAACCAATCAATATCAAATGTTTTTGCGTCAATAAAATCTGCTCTGTTATCAAAAGTTTTTGTTCCCTCGAACAACTAGTGTTGATTATTAACTACACCGTCTGTTGTGAGTTGCCAACCAAAATAAGTAACTGCGATGTTTTAAAATAAATAAAGTCTTATTATTTTATTCTACTTAAATAAATAAAAATTATGTCTAATTTAAATTTTTACGATAATGTACTATATACATCTACATCTTAATTTATTTAAAGAAAATAAAAAGCGTAGCATTAAGAAAGGTGTCATTTTATTGATATTTTTATAACGTAATATTTATAAAAACAAATAGAAATAAATTATTTTAAAAATGCCATCTTTTTTATGAAGGTTATATTAAATATCTTGAAATGATATAAATAAAATCCAAGTTAAAAAAACTCTGTTGCTCGCGCAACGGTACCGTCGCTTTAATAAATTTTTCTTAAAGTCACGGTAGTGACTTCTGATTGGTTGATTTTTTTTTTCTTTTATTTAAAGAATGCATGTTCAAACCAAAACCCTTTACTGATGTATTTACACTCACTGTGCCTATCCCTAAATCAGTGGATGTATATACACTCACTGCGCCTATCCCTATATCAGTCGATGTTTGTAAATAATAAACATCAATGAAACTTTCAATATACAACAATAATAATAACTTTCATATAAAAAAAATTGTTAAAAAATATTTTTCTGGATGTAGGACTCTCGGATCACCGTGATCATCTCGGATCAACCTTCAATGCAGGTTCTTTATTGGACTTGGGTGAAAAAAGTAAACAATAATATTTTAAGAAATATGTTTGATAATATTGTACCATGTTTCTTTAACATATAAAGTGATAAATATCAGATATCATCATAAAAGTATTACATAATGACTTTCTGCACATTTTGTTTTTCTCAATTTCAAAAATAATGAAACAAAAAAATACCCATTGCATACAGCAATCGAGAGGTATATTCAATCCACCGCGGTCTATAGTTTTTGTATATCTCCGTATAACTGAAATTAAAATGCAGAATCATTAAACAAATCATTTTCACTAACATCATCTTTACTTGTAGCAACATAAAACAAAGCCATTTTTGTACTCATTGGCAAAGATGATTCTAGTTCAAGTAATTGAATAATGATGTCACAAGATTCTTCACTTATAAAATAGCCACATTTTTGACAAGAATGCTCGATATCAATAGCATAATTTGTAGCATCAACTTTTAATTGCAATAACAGTTTAGCTTTTTCGATGTTTAACTTTTCAACAACATTTTGAACTGTTATAAAGTATGTTCCACCTGAATCTTGCCTAAACTTACTAAATGCTTTTTCAATGTAATCTGTTGAAAACTCTCCTAACATAACATAATCAAAATTGTTTTTTAGCAAATATTTACACATCTTGACGACTCCATAACATGTATGCCAAATTGAAGTACCTTTATCTTTAGTTAAAGTTTTCGTTTTATGACCTTGTTCACCACTTATTTTAAATGCCATATCTCCAAAATCAAGTAAGTACTGCAAATTTATGTCTAATTCTTCAGAAATAACTCTCTTACGAGAATCTGAAAATTTCATATCGCCATAAATTTCTTTTACACTTACAATTTTCCAAAATTTAGTAACTTTTTCTAAAAAAACAAATGGTTTCATTCATAACGCAAGGGTGGATAACTTTTGAATAAGTTTTAAGAGTAGCTATAGTTTTATCGCAAAATACTCTTAAACAATGTGATACTTTTTGTCTTTCAATGGGTTTTGGATGTATAGCTACAAAATTTAGTCTTGATAACTTAATTAGCTGATCTTTCTCAAAATCTAATATATGTTTAAGGTCACTCCACTTGGCAGTCAAATTTTGGTCTTTTTCAAATTGTAATTCCTGCATTTTTTCTGTAATCCAGTTATTCCTAATATTTTTTAGTTGATGAACATAATCAAAAAGGAGAAAAATTCTACATTTTGTTAACCATGGTTTTCCTTCAACTCTCTCAAATAATTTAAAAAAGTTTGATTTGTTCGATTGCCATCACAAATAACTGAAATTATTTTTCCATTGCTAGAATTAATTAAATTAATGACATAACATACTTGCTCAAACAAAAAAGAAGCATCCAAATGATAAACAGGTATCATTTTGCATAAAAAAGATGGTCCACCTTTTAAACATTTAACCATAATACTTAAAACACTATTTGCTAACAACTCTGGATTATTTTTCGCTTTTGATAAAGAAGAAAAGACTTTACATCCACCAAAAGTATACAATTTCAATGATTTTCCTCTAAATTTGAAAAAATGGTACTAATAAAGTCAATATCTGAAACTTTTTTTATCATAGATGTAATTTTTGTTAATGTTTTTACACTTGGCAATTTAAAATCTTTTTGTACCTGATTGTATAAGCATTGAGACGTTGAAAATTAACAATAGGATCTGATTATAGTTTCTACATTATAATTTTTTTTACCTACTTCTGATATATTCATAGATGTAATAAGATCTTGTAATACTAACTTTTGATGATCAATTTCAATGTTATTCAAAAAGCTAACAAGTAGCGAATTGTTTCTTCAACTCTTGACCAGCGATCAAGATATGCTATACGATTTTTTGATAGTGAAGAAATAAAACAACGAACACCAGCATGAAAACTTTCAAATTTAAAATTGCTTGAGATATGAACGGCAAACATAGGTATACAGTTAACATAAAAGAAATTTGATTGGATGTGCTAAACATCATTTATAACAAAAGTTGTTACAGGACAAATAAATTTACGATTTTTAATATCTTCACATATAATAATGAATGTACACAAATCGTTTTTAAAATAGTGCGACAACTCATCACACTTTTCAGTTCTGATAGAAGACAATACTTTAGTAGCGAACCTTGGTTTTAAAGGTTGAGTTGGTACAACACTAGCTGAAATGTTTGGAAAAATTGAAGGAGGTTCAATTGGTCTAACTTTCCCATTGACAACAGTTGTTAAAAAATTTTCTGGAAAATGAAAAATTTCCTCTACATTCAGGAACACAGCACTTTTTAACCATTTATTGTAACAATCAATTACTCACAAATCGAACTTAAAAAAAACTAAAATATATCTTTCCGTAAGATTGTCCGCCCCCAGTCAAAAATACGGATTCGCGACAAGAAGGCCTGTAATAAGTATCGCCATAAAGTAAACCAATAAAACTTTGCTACCGTGAATTTAAGATAAAAAATTAAAGTAACGGTACCGTTGCGCTAGACACAACGTTAAAAAAATATTAATTAATTAGAACAAATATAATTTCTGAAATTGAGATATAATCAAAATGCAAAAGGATTTTTAGAAACAAATCAAATTTAGAAATAAATAAAAAAATTGTTGCTTGTACATTCTTTTTGATATTTGCCAGCACAATTTTTTTAATAAAAAGCCATAAAACTAAGCAGCGTTGCAAATCATTAGATCTGTGATACCTATTTTGAAATTCACAATGTTTACTTGGATCATTGGTTTACTTAGATAACCTTAACACAAACATCAAGGTTTTTAATAATCTGAAACCTTGTATCGGATTACTATTACCTCATACAAAGTATATCTGATACCTTGTATCAATTTTGAAAAGCAAACTATAAATATTTTTTGTTTTTGAACATAAAACATATAAATGGGTATAAATAAATATAATTTTTTTTATTTTTAAATGGGTATAAATATGTATATATAAAAATTAATGTAAGATTAAAAATATAAATTTTTAATCTTACATTAATTTAAACTAATTACAAATAAAGGTATCGTTAGAAAATAAAGAAAGATAATAAAGAAACGGAAAACTCGTAGAGGACCGTGATGTCTTGTCACCGAGAAACCGCTCAAGCTGACTGAACTGATTTTGCTGATTTGATATAGAGCTTTAATGTTTTCTTCTTGTTGTTGTTTTTTTTGTTTTTTTTATATATCAACCGGTTTTATTGGTAATCCTTCGTTAAACTGGTATAGCTGATAAATTTTCTTGGTTTAGAAGGTTCACGAAATTTACGTTGATTGTAGCAATCAATTAAATAATTTTCCCAAACAGAGTTTTTTTTTTTTTTTTTATGTAAGCATGGTTATTTATATCTTGGCTATTTAAAATATCATAATCCAATTTTTAAAAATAATACATTTTAATAATAATAATAAATAATTTTAATAATAATAATAAATAATTTTAATAATAAAATAATACATTTTAACATAAATAAATTTGATTTCAATAATTCATTAATAACATTTAGTTCGTTTTAGGAAAACCATTATGCGATAAATAGCTAAAATTAGAATTATTCACACTCCAGAGTAAACTTGGTGTCTCATAAATAATTGTTTTCGTCTGAACTTCTAGTAACGACTTTAGTAGAATCCACGACTTTTAGAAAGTAAGTTGCTGATGAATATACATACAGTCGTGTGCAGTAAAATAGTAGTGCGTATTTTATTTTTCTATCAACAAACTTTGAACATCAAAATATATTTTTTTATTGTTTGTTTTTTATTTTTATTGTTCATAAACTAAATGTTGTGTTTATAATAGTATAAAAAAAAATTAAGAAAGATAATTGCAACAGTGTATGGTTTTAAATTTTAATATTATCGATTGAAGGTCAATCGTATTTTTTTTTAGACTGTGCAACAAAATAGTAGTGAAAATCATTTTTTATGAAAAGGTCAAAAATTAATAAAATTTTATAACAAAAAAAATTTTTTTTTTTGAAGCTCTACATTAGCATTTTGTGGCATGACCTTTATTTGTAATAACCGCCAAGCATCTTCGTTGCATGGAATTAATAAGATTCTGACACCGTTCGACAGATATATTTTGCCATGCTGACTGTACTACGTCCCACAATTGATTACAACCTTCTTGGATTATTTTCAGAAACTGCTTGTTTAACATAGAAACTAAAAATTTTAATTTTGCTTTCATCAGTCCACAAAACATTTTGCAATTTTTTCTTTAGGCCAAGAAGCATGCATACGTGCAAATTTTAAACAATTTTCGATATGTCTTTTACTCAAAAGTGGCACTTTTCTAAATGTTCTTGCATTTAAATCAGCATGTGTTAATCGTCTTCGAATAGTTGAGGTATTAACATTTAATTCTAGCCTTTTTTTAATTTTTCTAGAAGCAATAAATGACTCCTTTTTCGCTAACGATACAATTCGACTATCTTCTATAGCGGTAGTTGATCTTTTATTTCCACGTTTTTCTGGTTTGGGTATCCATTTTAAAGCATTAAAAATCATTGTTGGTAAGCATCTAACCAGTTCTTATATTTGTTTGTACACTGTAAAATAAATCGATTTATTTTATTTTAAATCATAATATTTTAAATTATTTTTATATCATTTTACTTTTTTACATATCCTTTTATACATGGGATATGGGATATTTTTGTTTGTGTATTTTTATAAATAAAGTTTAATAAAAAACTTCTCTGCTGCTAAATTTCTTTAAATAAAAAAATCTAGTAACAAAATAAAAGATACGAATATCCTTCCACAAACCAGACTAAATTCAAACAAACTTTTACATACAGGCTATATCTGGATTTTATAACATCAAACAATACATCCAAAAAGGAGGTCTTCAATTTTGATTTTCCAGGAACATCGAAGTTTAATTCTTTGCTGGAAATTGCATTCATCAGAAAATTTGGCAATATGAGTTCTTTGCCACTAAAATGTACAATTATTTATCATACTCCTAATTTATTAGTCACTCTAATAAACAGAAAAGCCTAAAAAAGTGTCTAATAAACAGCAGGGGCGTGCTGGCTCCAAAAAGCCCATGCGAGATTTTTCTAAAAAGGCTCATATGTGAGATTTCTCCAATTATGCTTTATGAAATTTTTAAAAAAAGGCCTATCGCTATTTTAAATAAATAGCGATAGGTCCAAGCAGGATTCCCGCATAGCCTATGGGGCCAGCACGTCACTTATAAACAGAGGGTCATAACATCCATTAATAAACAGGATTATTAGACAATAAAAGTTACTGCTTAGAGATATTTACTATTATATATACTTATTTTGATATCTTACTATGATCCTTTAAAATCCTTACCTTGAAGTTGAATTTAAAATTGGAAGGTTAAAATCAACTACAGATTACGAGGACTGACTCAAAATTAGCGATCCAGAACAACTTACTTCAGTACATAAACTTTTAAGAATACTTACTTCTTTTTTAAATGTTATTCTTAATTTAATAATGGGAATAAGCTCCTTTAATGTATAGTCATCTATGTCCAGCAAAACTGTACCATCTATATCTTCCTCTAAAATGTATACACAAAAAAAAAGTTTACAAAAATGTAATTATTTAATTATTAATTTGCAATTATAAAAATACTGTATTTAATGAAAGACTGAAATATTTATTATAAAAAAAACCACAAATGCAAGAAATAAAGAACAACTTATTTTTATTGAATATATGGGTATAATATACAAAAACATTCATCATATATTAAAAAATATATTAAATATAATAAATAACAAATGTTTTTTAAAATTCCTTTATTTTATTTTATAATTACTAGTGAGTAATTATAAAGGTGTCATTTCGCCTTACTTCAACTCAAGGAATTTTAAAGTGAGTAAGTTTCAATATATCTAACAATATATCCATATACAAATCTTGTTTGTATTAATACAAACAATTTCCAAGTGTTACAACACTTGACTTTTTAAAGCAACTAGGCATCCCACTGATGTTATATACCCATCAAGTGGTTCAGGAGAAGCTTCACTTCCAACAGGTTGAATGCATAATGTGGAGGATGCAGTTAAGCAATATGAATGACAATAGTGTAAAAACTGTGAGCAGGAGCAAATATTTCCAACAAAATACCACCTTTCAGAGTGTTTAAGCAGATAAGATATGCATAAAAAAATAGGAATTCCATCATCTTTAACCGATAAAACAAGATAGTCCTTAACATAATAAGTTACATGATTAATAGATACACTTGTAGCTTTAAATATTTCACTAATATTATATCCAAAATAATCAAATAGTTCATCTTTAATATTTTTTGGAAGACACAAAATTGATATTGTAACTCCATTCTTCTCATCTTCATTGTTTCGCAGACAATCATAAGAGTTTAATTCTGCACATTGTCTCATTTGATGTCGCTTTGATAATGTAAAAGTAATATTTTTGAAGTTGGAGATAATGTGGCACAACCTTTTAAAATAATTGTGCTTGGATTCAAACCTCATACACCATAAATGTCTTAAAGGGCCAAATAAACACAGCATTCTTGGGTAATGTATAAGATAATGCATTTTTGGAGTCATTTTGTCAGGATATTCAATATTAAACATATACAAGAAATTCCCAATGAGGTATGTTAAATATGTAATTTGATCACATTTAGTTGTAAAAGAAAATAAAATGTCACATATTTGACGAAACAGCAAAAAGACTTCCCAATACGATTGGAAATTATCACCGTGGATAGAAAGATAATCAATAATAATTATTGGAAAATTTCTAAAAAGACACCAATTTTCTGAAGCTTTTCCAGAGAGATGACCATTTGCAGAAATCGAATGGTTACGTTTTTCACATGGGACATTTCTTGAATCATGAAATCCATATGGAAATGTTTTTATTTCATAGTTTAACTGGATTAAATTTATGATCTTATTTTCAATCAGTTTTTGGTTTGTCAATTTCAGAAGTAGCGGAACTATCCCCTCTAGAATGTCATGATGTAAGTCTGGTGGAAAGGATTCAATAACATTAAAGTAAGGCAATCTGTCTAAACTGCATGATTTATTTATTCAAAATATTGCTTTATTTGCAGAATAACTTTTAACTGCTTGCAGATGAGTGTTATAATTAGAAATTCTTCTTAACGAACAAGAATCTTCTGTGTATCTCAAAGATATGGTTTTATGATCAACTAAACAAAATCGACAAATTCTACCAGAACTGAAATAGCATCTAAAACCAGCAAGCGAATGGACCCCTAAATTGTCTGGAGATACTGAGGCAATACAAACATGAAGACTGTGTTTAGTTTCTCCCTGAATAACAGTCACATAAGAACTCATTAAAGATATAAGTTCATCAACGAGCGGTTTTAATACATCATGATAAGATGAAAACTGCAGTATTTTAGACCTAAACAGGATGGCAAGGTGTATTTGAGGTGTTATTGAGGCGATAACGAGGATGTAAATTTCCAATAGTGGAATATACACCACAAAGTTTTTGTTTGCCTTTTTTAGAATCTAAAGGGTTAACAGTTTCAAATTCATCAATAAACAAATGAATACGAATAGCAGTAGGATGTTTTGTAAAAAAAGAATGTCTTTTGTAAATTTCTCCATCACAATAGTCATACATAATACCAGTAGGATTTTTAGTTACGTGACAAAATTCATTAAATATATCTTCTATACCCAAAACTCTTTCCAGATTATCTTTTACACTTATGTAGTGGTATTTATAAGTAATTCCGTCTGAACCTGTAACTTTTTTTTCTTGTGGCTCCACCATTTTTAAATCAGTCTTACAAAAATTAATCAATTGAAACTCATGAATAAAAGAAGAAAATACATCATAGAGATTGTCTAATATATGAACTAAATTGACAGTATCATTTTGTTGAATAAACTGCTTTATCAAACTATTATATGACAAAAAGAAAGCAGTAAACACTTCCCTTATATCACTTGCTAAGTCAACATGAACTTGGCTTGCAACTACATGTTTTTCCCTTAATTTTAGAAACATATGACCTAAAGACTTTTTCAATTGAGACATTATCTGTAAAAAAAGACCTGGAAAATTGGTGTCCTGGATTAAATTTTCTGATAACGGAGCTGATAAATCATCAATTATAACTGATGTGCTAAGTGTTGGTTTTGGGTCATTATCAGTTCCATGCGTTCTCCTCACATGCTGTTGAAAACTGTGAAGCTTTTTAAAACTTTTATTACAAGTTGAATAACAGCAGTTTATCTTTAAATTAAAATCATGCAAATGGTAATTACTGTAATGCCTGTATAGCTTTAAAATATTTAGTACTGGTGTTGAACACATTGAACAGTAGAAAAAAGTTGTCATTTTAGTTAAATTTCAAATGTTTCTAAAAACTACCTTTGAATTTGTCAACACATGATTCTAAGTTACAATTTATTAACCATTGAGTAACATCCAAAGATGACCAAGTTTCAGGTTGTTCCTAAAAAACATTTTTTTTTTAATTTCAAAGTGTTATATAATAATTATAATAATTATTGTAGTGTTTTTTCAGTAAGTATTTTTCTTTTTTTATACAAAATTTACAGTTAAAAAATATAGGTTATGGCATAAATTTTTTACCCAAACTTACTGGCAAAATGTTAACAGCGATTCCAGACATTTTCGTAAAATTTTCAAAACTCATATAGTTTGGTATACGTTTGGTTTTTTGAAAAACCGTTATACTTTGAGCGTTAAGTATAAAACCAAATGGATTTTTAAAAAACCGAAAACTGCGTTATCGTTTTTTGAAAAACCAACGGGTTTTTCAAAAAACCATTATAAAACCGATTCATTTTACAGTGTAGGCTTTACCATGATTTTTAAGATTTATAATTAAATTATGAACTTCTTCAGTATAATGCTTAGAGCGCCCCATGTTACTCTAAATTTTCAAAATTTTAGTAAGTGTATAAATTTATCTAATATTAAAATTAATTACTTATATATTTCTTATTATTAAGAACGAATAATAATTAGAATTTAATAAGTACAGCAAATATTACACAAAAATTAATTTTTCACTACTATTTTATTGCACAGTCTAAAAAAAAATACGAATGTCCTTCAATCGATAATATTGAAATTTAAAACCATGCAGTGCTGCAATTATCTTTCTTTAATTTTTTTTATAATCACAACATTTAGTTTATGAACAATAACGATAAAAAACAAACAATAGAAAATTATATTTTGATGTTCAAAGTTTGTTGATAGAAAAATAAAATGCGCACTACTATTTTACTGCACACGACTGTAGACTACCAGCATATACAAACCCATACCAGTGCATACACACAACATACTAACAGCACATATACGCCCATATATATACACACATACACACATATACGCATATACACATACATACATACATACATACATACATACATACATACATACATACATACATACATACATACATACATACATACATACATACATACATACATACATACATACATACATACATACATACATACATACATACATACATACATACATACATACATACATACATACATACATACATACATACATACATACATACATACATACATACATACATACATACATACATACATACATACATACGTGTATACATATATACACAAATATACATACGCATACACAAAATGCAAACACGTATACATACACAACACACATACATGCATATGTATGTGTACACATGCATATCTATGCATATATGCATACAAATACTTTATACTGTGTTTTTTTTATATATATATATTTCCACAAAGTCGTGTTATAAAAACCGTAATTTTTTTTTTTAAATACTAAATAGAAAATAGAATAAACTTGAAAAATTATACATCTAGCAATATAAAATACAAAGCAATATACAATACGAACTCAAATAATAAATATTTATACATCCATTTATAACTATCAGTATCAGTACAATCTCAATGCAACTAAATACTTTGGTAAACTCAGTTTTAATAAAAGGTAGACAAACCCAAAACACTCTTAGTAATATAGAAAAATGTACTCCATAGAAAGAATTAGATTTTTAAACTTAGTTTTAAAAACAGAAAACGAGGAAAGCAGATCAAAATTTTGTAAAATAATTTTATTCTAAGATTAGGTGCGCGATAATCAATACAAAGCTGATTAAACTTGGTTCGACAAAAAAGTTGATTTAGCAAATTATTATTCTCAGTCCATAATTATTGTCCGGCTTTAATGTAAAAATATTTTAAAAAGCATCAGGAGAAAAATGTTATTTTTCCAGATATATACAAAGTATAGAGTATTATATAAATTTACTTCATAAATATTAAGTATTCTCATTTCGTTAAATAATGGTTTTGAATGAGTAAAACGATCAGAAAAATTAATAATACGAATTGCGTGTTTCTGACGAGAAAAAAGACGTTTCAACTTAATCTTTCCAGCACTTCCCCAAGCAATATTTGCATAATTTATACAATTATGGATAAACGAGTGATAGAGTTGGATCTAATTTATTTTATTTAGATAATCTCTAGATTTATATAAAATTCCAATATTTTTAGAAATCTTGGTACATACGTAATCAATATGCTGTTTCCATGTAATGTGCTCATCAAGGTAGGCTCCTAAAAACTTTATGACAGAGTCCCTCTTAATCTCAATTTGGTTAATAAATATTTTAGGCAGACTTATGGGTAGATAACGTTTTTTTTTGAAGCGGGTGGGAAATGGTTCATTTTGTTTTATTAGTATTAAGAGTTAACTTGTTACACTTGAACCAGCTAGATATTTTTTCAAGTTTGTCATTCATATTACACACCCTAGTGGAAATATTTCTTACGAAAAAAAAGTACACCAGAAACGGATTACATTTTCGAAACCACCGTACCTTGTTCTGTTATGACCTAGATTTTAAAAATATTATGACGAGAGTTATATTTTTGCAATCTTTTCGAATAATTTTTGTGACATTTGGATAGCTTGTAACCGTTTTCCCAGAACTGACTAAAATTTTGATAAACAGATTCAGAGGCTTGTTCGCTCCAATAGCCTAGACATTTGTTTGGATAATCACTCGACATCATTTTTAAAAATTCTACTGTATGTTTTACTAAAGCGTGTACTTTAGGTGATACTCTTAATCCAAGTTTATAGTAAGCTTCTTGATAATCTTTTACTTTTATTTCGTAGTTGGGTTCTAAATTTATCGCTAAACAACTAACTTTAACTTCTCTTAAGCATTTAAATGCCTGTAGTATGAAAGAAAGTTGTTCATCATTATCTAGTGAAAAAAACTTGATAAAATCGTTCAAAATATCTATATTATCAAGAAGTTTTGAACACTGTCCTCCCTTAAATTGCCCACCATGAAGCCTTGGTCTTTTAAACCCCAGTTTTTCATTCCACTCCTCTGCTTTAAAACAAAATTCTTTAGATTTTTTATATGAATCAAGATAATTAAAAAGTTTGTTGGTGTTTCCACTGAGAAGGCGTAGCTCCATCGGAGCAAGAAGTTTTATAACCTTTGTTTCATCTGGTAAATCAATAAGTAGTTGGTCTACACAGTTATGATAGGGTACTGCAGATAACTTTGATTTTTTAATTTTATTTCTGCAAGCATTTTTGTAATTATTAGCTGATGATCTAATCATTCCAAGCGTTCTATGTTCACCTTGAAACTCAAAATTTTTAAAAGTTATTTTTGCTAGCTATACACCAAGGGCAAGGATGAGTTGAGGCTGCAGTTTCTATTCCAAAAAAAATAATGGCCAACTTCATATCGAAAGCACAAAAGTATTTAATACTGTTTAAATTAATAAAATCAATTATTATTTTCATATTTGCGTAAGATTCTTGCAAATTTTCTACAAGTGCAATAATAATGAGTTTGTTAACCCCACTATCTTTGTATTTTTCTTTACATATGTCTTCGTCATAACTAAATTTTTTCACCTTTTCTTTAGATACCTCGCAACGATATAAGATATTTAAATAAATTTTTAAAAATCCAGCTCCTCCATCAATGCTGACTTTTAAAATGTACTCACTTGAAATATTTCTTTTTTTGGCAACATTTTCCACCAGTCCTCGAATATCTTTGCAATAAGCCATCACCTTTTCGCCCTCACCAAATTTAACAGATCTTACGTCAAAGTATTCATTTAAAATGGGGTCTTCTTCAATCAGTTTATTTCTTGTATTTTTTTCAAATGATTTGCAACCTTTCCAACTTCTAAAAATACTTAAAACTTTAGCACCTTGTGTGTTACTGAGACCACATGCATTTTTTAATTTGTTCACTTCACTTGTATGTATCGGTGAATTAGTAAACAAAGCTTTAGAAGAAGTTTTTAGTCTTTGAATACTAATTGAAGTTCTGCATGTTGCAACCTTAATTAAATTGCCTTGTTTATCAAACTTTTGTTTAAGTGTTTTTGAACATTGCAATTCGGCACCTCTATCGTCTAAATAAAAATCTACAATATAAAATTTGTAATTACTTTGGAATTATTATTATAATTTAGTTTTAATAGGAACTTAATAATGAAATTAATATTTTTTTATTTTTAGTTGCTTCATTAGGTTTTCCTTTCGCTTTGTAATACAACATGTGTGGGCTAATCCTGGTCCAATAACATTTAGACATCTTTTACAAACTTTAACTAGTCCAGGAGAGGGTAAAACTTTCATGTTGAGTTTTGGTCTTCCTCTTTTTTCTATATTTGATCCACGTGTTAAATTACACCTAGCAGTAAGGCAAATATCACATTGGCAAAACTGTTGGTTTCTAGTTAGAATCGTTTCTTTGATCTTAGAGAAATCAAATGGTTTACATAAAACTATATTGGTGTTACCTTTTTCCGTTTTTACTAAATTATTTCAACATCTTCCACAAATTCCATTCGGAAAACGGTTATCATTTAAATTAATATTGTCAATGAAATGTTTTTTAATTCTCAATAAAACCACACTTCCTTCTTGTATTTTACTTAAATTTTTTCCTTTTTCAAAGCAAATTAAACAAACTTTACTCCTACTTTGACTTTGACTTGCCTTGAATATGGCATTTCAAAGGTGAAATAATAATTAATATTTAAATTTTCAAAGCACAACTAACGATATTAAAAACGTGTAACAAAACACAAATTACAATAATGCATAAAAATCAAAACTCGTTAAAACTAAAAGTGGTTTTTAATTAACCAATTTCAAATATTTTAGCAATAAAGAATGATTTTGAAGGTTATTTAAATTGACGTAATACAAACTAAAACAGTAGTTTGTAAAAGTAAAACTTGTAACATTTTATAAACTCGCTTTGGTAAAACATACAGAAGAATATTTAAAAAATTCTATATATAATTTATTGTGAAAAGTTAGTTTGTAAAATATGAAACAGTTATTATTAACTTGTAATGTTAAATATCACTAAAAACTACAACAAAAAACTAAAATCTTTTTTTTATTTGTGTCCCAGTGATCGGGCCCAATCATATTTAAACTCTAAGAACACGCCCCTAACGTAACGCCCTTAAAACGTTTATGAGTTTTTTTTTCTTTTCATATTTATTAGAATCAAAATTTATCAACAAATTTTAAATATCATTCCAAAAAAATATGCCGTTTAAAAGTTGTGACCTTTTAAAGTTATTTTTTGGAGTTAATTGGGGAATAAAAAACTAAAAACAATAATAACTTTTTAAAGAGAAGAGGTTTTTGTATGAAATTTTAAATCTGTCGATTAATTTTAATTTAGTTATGTATGTATGTATGTATGTATGTATGTATGTATGTATGTATGTATGTATGTATGTATGTATGTATGTATGTATGTATGTATGTAGTAAATTAGTATTGAAACCATACATGGGACACAAGGACCCAAATTTTAGGTTTAATATTGTTTCCAGTCTCCGATTGTCGCAATTTTTTCTAAAACATTTTTATTTTGCATTAGTATGATTATTACAAAATTTTATGAAAGCACCATTTCTGGAAGTTATCTATCTTAAACACTAAAAATTCTGGACCAGCTTGTTTAACCCCCTTTTATTTTTTTAGATATCGACAGAATATTTTCAAAATCTACGTCATAATAGAACAAGGTGCGGTGGTTTTGAAAATGTAATCCGTTTCTGGTGTACTTTTTTTTTCGTAAGAAATATTTCCACTAGGGTGTGATTACGAAACAGTTTGCAGATGTCAGTATTAGAAAGGAATATGTTAGTATCATCAGCGAGCATAATTCTAAGTAGATTTGAAGCTCTATGTAAACCGCTAAGCGTTAATAATATTTTTAAATTTAATTTAAAATAAGTTTATATTTAAAAAATAATGTTATGAGTTTCGGCAGAATAAAAATAAAAATGCAAAAGGCAAAAAATAAAAACAAAGAACGTAGACAAAAAGTTTTTTTTTTTTTTTATTTTATTATAACACACATAAATATAAGTAGGTACACGATTTGCTAAATAGGTAATATAGTTCACGTGTTGATAAATAAGCATATTATTTGTTTTTGTTTTTTTTTTTTTGTTGTTGTTTTGAGTTATTTAAAGTTTTTTAGAGTTATTGGAGATTACATTGGTTTCGGAGAAAGTTAGTTTTATACATAGTTTGAAATGTTTTTGGGTTAATAAAAATTCATAAAGTTGTTAGTATTTAAAATAAGATCTTTTAATAACGTTTTCAGAGTATTTAAGTTATTTGATTTTTCCAGTTAAGAATTTTTGGATATTAATTTGTTATATAGACAAGGACGACGGTACGATATAGAAAAGCGCGAGAGATTAGTTTTTTTAAAAGGTACGTTGAAGTCTCCTGTTCCTCTGGTATGGTATCTGTTTTTGCTATTATGAAAGAAATTCTTTAAAAAGTGAGAAGGAACAAGTTCAAGTTTATATTTGAGCATAAACAACAAATTTTGGAATATATTGATTTGATATACATTTAATGCTTTTAAATTTTTTAAAAGCGGTTTCGCTTTCGAGAATATATCCTTATTAAAAACTATTCTAGCAGCATGCTTTTGTTTCCGATATAGTGTGGTTAGTTTGGATTTATGAGTAATCGCCCATGCAACATTAGCGTATATGTTGTAACTTTGTATGAACGAGAAGTATAGGAGCTTTAAATTATCAGGAGACAGTATAGAACTAGCTTTGTAAAGGATACCTATGTTTTTTGATATTTTGGTATTTAATATATCTATATGTGATTTCCATGAGATGTTCTCATCAATAAGTATCCTTAGAAATTTAGTTGCTTGGGTTCTCTCTATTTATTTAGTATCTATATTTAGCGAAGGTAAATTGGGAGGTATTTTTATATGGTTAGAATGAAAAAGAATGTATTTGGTTTTTTCTGTGTTTAGCGATAATTTTTTAGATTTTAACCAACTGTTTATTTTTTCAAGTTCAGAATTTGTAGTTTCATACAGTTCTGTAATAAATGAGGATGCATAAAATAAATTAGTGTCGTCTGCGAACATTATGATATCCAATTTACTTGAGGCTATAGGAAGATCGTTTATGTATATTAAAAACAAAAAAGTGCAAGAATGAAACCTTGGGTGACACCGCATTTTATTTTGAGTAATTTTGAAATTTTTTTTTCATGAGCAAAAACGCATTGTTTTCTGTCTAGTAAAAAGTTTTTGAAACAGTTTAGCGCAACACCTTTTATCCCATATTTTCCATATTCCTAATTAAGCATGATCTACTGTGTCTAACGCCTTAGATTAACCAACAAAGACTCCAAGGACGTATTTTTTGTTTTCAAAAGAGTCATTTATATTATTTATAAGATCAAGAATAGCATGTTCGGTTGAATGTTGTTTCTGGAATCCAAACTGTTTTTCATTTAGAATTTTGTTATTTATTAGATATTTGTACAGTTTATTGTATATTACTTTCTCCAAAAGTTTTGAAAACACTGGAAGAACTGAGAACAGTTTTTTAATATTAGTATTATATTTTTAATATTGGTTTTAATTTATTCGGTACAGATCCTGTAATAATTGAGGATTTGAAAATTTCATAGGTTGGTTGTTTTATCATCGGAAACACATTTACAACTATATACCTACAAGTATCGTCTATCCCAGGAGCCTTATTCGTATTAAGCGGGTTTTTTGCAATTTCTAGTTCTTCATGGTTTAGTCCAGAGAAAATATTTAAACAAAAATTTTGGTATGTGATATAGGTTTCGAAGGAAATATCGGGGCATTGAATTTTTGAAGCCATATTAGGGCCTATATTTGCAAAAAAACTATTGAAATTATAGCGATAGAAATTTAGTCGATATATTCAGTTTCGTTAACTATAATTTTATCGGGTAAATTATTTGATTTTATATGGTTTTTACATATTATTTCCTTCAATATGTTCCAAGTTTTTTAATATCACTTTTGCTTTTTTGTAGTTGTTATGAATAATATATATTTTTTGAGTTCTTTCTGATTTTTTCAAATAAATTTTTGTACTTTTTGTATGTAGTTAAGTCGTTTCTGTTTTTTAAATACTTGATATAAAGTTTTTGCTTTGTTTTTGATGATTTTCTAATTTGTGTGTCCAAGATTATATTCTTGATACACTCCATCCCAATTTACTACCGATAGCGAGTCTTTAAAAGTCTTTTAATAGAGAACTCGATTGATTTTTCTTTTATAGATTTTGGTTTTAGGATTGTTATAGGTTCTTAAATCTTGAGAAAATGAAAAATAAATAGGAAAATAATCTGATATATCGGTTTTGATAATTCCTGCTTTTAAAGAGGTTTCTGGAAATGTATTTGTTAATATATTGTCTATAGCAGAAACTGAGTTTGAGGTTACCCGGGTAGGTTTGTTGATGATTGGGAAGATACACAATTGAAACATATTATCAAAAAAGAGTTTAGTAATCGCATTTTCTTTGTAGTTTAGACTGTTAATATTTACATTACTTGTATAATGTAACATTGACATAGTCGTTTAAATATACTAATTATAATTCCTAAAAAAACTTTTTTGTTGCTGTTTATACTTTTTATTCACATTAGTACCAGTCTTTACATTCCTGGAGGTCAGTAGGGCCCAGTTGGCCGATCGCCCAGGGCGTCGAATAGAAAAAGGGGCGTAGTTTAGCGGATAACCATTACATCGAGATTTGATCGTATTTAATTTTGATAATTTAAAACTACTATTATTTTACTTAAAAACTCATTAATGTCTTTTATTATTGTCTAAGAAATAAAAGAAAAGTTACAAAAGTTTATGCACTTATTTATACTTGTTACAAAATAAGCCAAATTAAAAATTGTCAAGAAAACTCTACTAAGACGTATCGAATACACTAACATTAATCAATAAATGGTCATTAATCAATAAATGTTGAGCTGGAATTACGAAACTACGCAATTAAAAAGTTCTCTTGCTCAAATAGCGTTATAACGAAGTTTGTGGTAATTTATTTTTAAAAACATTTGTATTTACAGAAATTTACTTAATTTATTCATTACTACTTTGCTGATTAATGCAAAATGTCTGAACACGCTGGTCTTATCAAAAGAAAACCATTTGGGTCAGAATATAAAAAACGAAAGGCAAAAAAAGAGAAAGAATGTCAAAAAGCAAAAAAATTTATGAATATAGATAAATATATCACAAAGAAAAATCACATCTTAAATGTGGCATCTACATATGTAGTAGCAACGAATGCATCAGTAGATCAGATTGCTATTGAAGATATTGTGGACGAAGTTTCCCGAGGTGAGGAGATAAGTTGTGCTACATCTACAATATCTACTCGTGGTGACTCCGTTGGCGACGTGCAACAAATACAAATTCCAGATGACTTTAGCACTGTTGTCCCAAATATATCGGATCAGCCAATTGGCCACTCATTCGAAATAGGAAAATTATTGATCATATAATATCTAACTGGCAAGTGCAAACTCACATTGATAGTTATCCAAAGAATGATACAGGCTGGCATTTCTTTATATGTCATTTCACAAAAAAACTTGCAAACAACGAAACAATTTAGCGCCATTGAAAAATATACTCTGTCTCTAAGAATCGAGTTTGTTGTTTTTGTTGCCGGCCATTTGATAGTAGATCAACGTCGAGTTTAGTATTTAAAGCTAAGCTAAGTCGTCTTTAAAATCAGTCACTTTATTTAGGGTACTTTAGAATTTGTTCACTTGTTTTCAACTTCTGTTCATTGAAAAATAAAAAATAAAACAAAACTTTAAGTCTTTTTAATCTTTTTTTTTTTATTTGAAGTTTTTATTTGAAGTTAATTGTCATTAACAATTAATTAGCTCTATCTCTAGCTATTCTGCTAAGAAAGTTGGGCGTGTATGTTTTCCTTCTTACTGACTTCAGTATCACTCTTAGACAAAGAACTTATTGGAGGATACTTAAAATATTTCATAAAAGAAGCACTATCAATTATCATTCTATGCACAGTTTGTGACAAAGCCATAGTTTTTGTAAATGTATTATTTGTAATGAGCTCAATCAGATGTCCAGATTTCTGATTAAAAATTAAGAGAGAGAGAGAGAGAGAGAGAGAGAGAGAGAGAGAGAGAGAGAGATATATATATATATAAAGATTGCATCTCGAAATTCGAGAATTCCCAGTTTCATAATATAGTTTCAATACGTCAGTTATCAGTGGTAAAGACACAGGAAGACTATATATTGTCAATGGGATGATGAACCAAATACAGTATCAAGAGGTTATGGAGAGTCAACTTATCCCCCAAATACAAGAATGGTTTCCAAATAACAATACATTTATGTTTACGCATGATAGTGCTCCATGCCATAAAGCTAAAAGGATCACAAACTTTCTTAAAACAAAAAATATCCCCGTTTTAGATTGGCCAGGGAACTCTCCTGACCTAAATCCGATTGAGAATTTGTGGAACATTCTCAAAAAGGAAATCTCTTCTGAGGTTTCGACAAACAAAAAGGATTTGATTGAAAAATTACTCTATCATTGGCACCACAATGAAAAAATTAAGACAGCAGCAATAAACTGTATTAAAAGTATGCCAGACCGAATAGCAAAAGTCATTTCGTTGAAAGGAGGAATGACAAAATATTAATATTTTTTTATGACTTGCAATCAAAAAGAGTAATTGTTTGTTAAAATGTGTGTATATTGATATTGAAATATTATTTTGTTATTAAGGAAACATGTTTTATCAATAGTTAAAAATACACAAAAACTGTAGGTGATCATAATACTGTGGCCAGGTAATGTAGTTAACTTTAGATTTTTATATTTTTGAATTAACTCTTATTTTCTTATGAACTATCTATTCCAGCTTGATTCAACTTAATGCCAAAATTAACACATTAGGTTGGTTCAAAGGCTGTTTAACTAATTGCAAACAATATGTTTACGATAAAAACTTTATCTCTCAAGGAGAGATAAAGTTTTTATCGTAAAGGAGAGATAAAGTTTTATCGCAAAAATCACTACATGTTATATAAAGGAATATAACATGTAGTGTTCCACAAGGATTGATACTTGGATCATTAATTTTTTTTAATATACATGAATGATCTTAACATAAATTCAAACTTAAGAACCATATTCTTTGCAGATGACTCAAACAAAGTTATCTCTAAACACAGATAAAACTAAGCTAACACTCTTTCTTCCACGCTCAAAAAATAGAAGTTTAACAACTTTGATGTCTGCTCTTTTTATCGTCAGTAAAAATCATTAAAACTGAAAAAGTTATAAAATTTTAAGGAACTTATATATTGGAGAAATCAAATTTATAGTGTTTAAGGCCGGGGCGATGATTTTTTTTATTAAGTTGGCAAAGTTGTAATGCCCACCGCCCCCATCCGCCCTTACATGACACCTACTGTCAGATATATTATCTCATGAAATAGAATTCAACCAACAGTTATAATTTTTTTTTGAAAAGGAACATGCCTGGCTTTAGTCCTTTCTTAAAAACAAGACAGTGGATTATGGCATTTTAAATCCTGAATAAAATAGAAGACCAGACAGAAATTTGACCAGACCAAATGCTTTATTAATTGTTGCAGTATCTGAGGAGGGAATCTTTATTAATTGTTGCAGTATCTGAGGAGGGAGTCTTTATTAATTGTTGCAGTATCTGAGGAGGGAGTCTTTATTAACTGTTGTCGTTTCTGAGGAGGGAGTCAAAAATGAAGGGGTCCCTCCTATGTTACTGCAGCAAATTTAAATAATCTTAGATAATTGTTATTAGAAAACAAAATTGTACTTGGGTGTCAAATTCGTGGTAACGTTGATAGCACACATATAGCCAGTTAGAATTATCTTTTTCTATGCCACTTTTTGAAAAAATTGAGTTGTTGATAGTGTTATGTACTTTAGAAAAATGTTTATCTGCTTTTATATTTTAGTAAAAAAATTCTACAGAAAACATAGGTTATAAAAATGTTTTTATATGCTCTCTCCTAAGGTATTTATTTTTAAATCCTTTTATCACAAAGAAGAACAAGATAATTCTAACGTTGCGATATCAAGGATGAATTTGTAATTAGTCTTTGATTAGACTTTTAGCAGCTATTTTAAACCTGGACGTAAAAATATGACTCAAACTATAAAATAAGTTTAAGACTTTTTTTTGCCCAAAAATAAAGAAAAAACAAAAATGCTTTTTCGTTTTGGTTGTTTTGCTTTTGCATACTTTATTTAACATGACACAACCACCTTCAGAGCAGGCGTGAACTTCCAATTAAATGCTCATCCGCGGTGCTCTGTGATAAGATCGTAAGGACTTCTCGGGGCGCCTAAATAAAATAAATTTTAAAAAAAATTATTTCTAAATTGACAATATTAAAAACACAATTAACATTTTTTTAACCATTTCATTTTTTAAAACATTATTTTAAATTTTTTATTGTTAATTTGTAGCCCTCCAGATAGGATAAGTTAATTGCAATAGTTAGTTGGATAAACGGAATCATAAAATATTATCTTTTTTAAAAAATGAAAAAAATTCCTTGAAACCTGTCTGAGAACATACCCTTGGTGGTATGAGAGTTTTTTAGCTTTCAGGTTCCAGCTTTAACTTATAAAGGAGTAATATATTAAATATTACTTCTTTTAAAATCGTTTTATTTTTTTCGTAAGCTTGAAATTAAGGTGGTACTACCCTATTAAAAACATCAAAAAACAAAAAAAAAAATTTTTCAAATTTTAACAGTTTGAACATCCTGAATTACGAGTATAAATTTTTTTTCCCTTCAAAAATTAATATAAAGTACTTAAATTAGTATTTAAAGGCGACAAGGTAATTTTCGAATCCCTAGCAACGGCCTTAGCAACCATGCCTGTTTATATGTTTGCCATATTTTCACAACTTTTTTGTAAGTTTAGTAAAAAGGTTATTTTGACACAGAACAAAATATTAAAGGTGGTTAATCATGTTTTTGTGGTCAGTTTGGATATTTTTTTGTTAGAGATTTTTTTAGTTTATGACATTTTTTATTTTAAAAGCTGTTTTTCTCAGAATAATATTTTTCAAATATTTTTAAACTAAAACATTAATATCTCAGAAACTATTTACTCTTTTTCTTTGAAATTTTCACAGCCTGTTCATTGATGTTGTAGAAAGGGCTGGTAGAAAAATAATCAAAAAATACTTATTATTTCGACCAGAATGTTTTTTATATTCAGTTTTTTAACTACTATCGAAAAATGTTTATCATTTTAAGAAATATATCATATTTTGAAAAATAAAAAATGTAGGGTAGTACCACCTTAACGGTAATGGTATCCGCATTATTATGCGGTATTAGGCTTAGTTAAAAAAAAAAATCCATTTAGAGAGTGAAATCATTTTGTTTTTAGTGCGTTTTATTTCGTTATTTTGCTAAATAAAATGACATTAAAACTTTAACTAAAACTAAAGGTTTTAATGCTTTAAGTTTTAATGCTTTAAATTTAATTTGTGCTAGTGAACTTGGTAAAACTGCGTTAATACAGATTTGTGAAAATATTAAATTTAGTAAATATTTTTACTATTTTTACCCTATTTTATAGTTTAAGGTCGAGCAATAGCTGGTAAGGTTATTGATCTAGGACCCATACTTATTATGCTAAGCTAGGTTAGGACCCATATTTAGCATTGCTAGCTATGGTTAAGTTAGCATACTTAGCATTGCTAGGTTAGGACTCTTACTTGACATGCTAAGCTAGGTTAGGACCCATACTTAGCATCGCTAGCTATTGACAGTATTGCTCAATAGCTTGAGCAATACTGTCAAAGCAATGGCGCTATTTAATTTACTTCCATTCCAATTTACATAGAGTAGCTATAATGTTTGCTCTGAGTGGAGAAAATTATTAAAATCTTCTACCTTAAAGTAGCTGCTAAGCACTGTGAGCCAGCCGTTACCAAAAACAACATAAATAAAGGTTTTAAAATTTTATATTATAACAAACAAAGACTAACATCCTATCGAATGTAAAATAAGTCCATATAAAGATTTCCTAATGTTCTGATATCTGACTACACAGTTGGTCAGATAAATTCAGCAAAACTAATTATGCTCAATTCCTTATTGAATTCGATGCTATAAAAACAAAAACATTAGCAAGCTTTAGCTTTAAAAATCATTTTAAAAAAGTTTTAACTCAAGATCCTACCAATTCATTAAAAAAATTATTCCAACGATAATTATATTAACTCATATGAAAGTGACAAAGATAAAGTTTTGATTGCTTTGAGTACCGTATTTAGTCGCATACGGTACTCAAAGCAATAAAAATTTTATCTGTAGATTTCGTGAAAAAATTTATTTTTGACCAAACCTAATGCAAAATGTAAACTTAGTTTTAAAAAAGAAATTTTTTATCAAAAGATATTTACTACATTTTTATTTAATATGTCCTCCCTCAGTTTTAATAATAGCTTCAAGACGATTTCTGAACCTGGGACAGATGGTCTGAATATAGAACTTGGGCATCTTGTTCAATTTTTTCTTGATGGCAGCATTCAGGAAGTTTGAACTGACCTCTTTAAACCACTACCAAGTTTCCTCCTAACACGATCAGTCAATGGAAAATGTTTTTTA